>CACTHL010000077.1:60000-70000 GCA_902712375.1 Dioscorea dumetorum
GAGCTCCGGGTGGCCCACCGGCAGCCACCCGGACGTGCCATGGCCGTGCGCGCCATGTCCCGGGCGAGGGGGGCGCGCCGCGCGCCCGCCCCCGCACCTTGCACCAAACAACTCCCCACCCCCTAATATACCTGCAAAACATCCTCCCCAGGCAACCCCGGGGGTACAAAGGGTCTCTGAGACCCCCCTTTTTTTTCAAGGGGGCTCTTAACCTTATTTCGCGAAACTAGTGCTTTTCCGGGGACCAAAATCCCCGCAGAGGCCACACCACGCGCGCGGAGGACGAGCGGCCCGCCCGGCCACGAACCAACGCGGGCGCCGAGGCGCAACGGCCGCGCCCGCGGCGCATGGGCGCGCGGAATCACCGTCGGCCCCTCCGCGCGGGCAAGCCCAGGACGACCGCGGCAACCAGTGGTGCCGCGCGCCCTCGGCACCGCGCGACGCCCCCGGGCATGGCCGGCAGTGCTCGCGCGCCACGGCACAGCCTGAGGCCCACCCGGATGGCCGGCAGCGCGCGCGCGCGCGGGCAAGCCCGCGCCGGGGCTAGCCGTGCGGGCTGGCCGAGCGCGCGGTCACGCCGGCCATGGCCGAGCGGGACGCGCGCGCACGCCCGCACGCCGGCACCCACCGGAGCGTCGCCCGGCCGGCAATCGCCGGAGCACCGCCGGCGGTCGCCCCGCCCGGGTCCGGCACAAGGCAGGCGGCAGCGGCGGCCGGTGGCCGGAGCCCGGCCGGCCTCCGGCGGCGGTGCCGGTGGCCGGTGGCCGGAGTCCGGCCGCCGGCGGAGGTGCCGGTCACCGGTGGCCGGAGTCCGGCCGGCGGCCGGCGGCGGCGGGCGGTGGCCGGAGTCCCGCCGGCGGCCGGCGGCGGCGGGCGGTGGCCGGAGTCCGCCGGCGGCCGGCGGCGGCGGGCGGTGGCCGGAGTCCGCCGGCGGCCGGCGGCGGCGGGCGGTGGCCGGAGTCCGCCGGCGGCCGGCGGCGGCGGGCGGTGGCCGGGTCCGCCGGCGGCGGGCGGTGGTGGCCGGTGGCCGGTGGCCGGTGGCCGTCCCGCCCCTGCCGGCGGCGGTGGCCGGTGGCCGCCGGTCAGCCCGGCCAGGCCGCGGCCGGGCGGTGGCCGGATCCACCCGCCCAGCCCGGCGGCGGGTGGTGGCGCGCGGCTGATCCATGCCCCGCCGCGCCTGCCCGGTACCCGCCCAGCCCACCCGCGCGCGCACCGGCCGCGCGCGGGCGTGGGCGCCCATGGGGCGAGGGAACACCCTCCCCCTAATATACCTGCAAAACATCCACCCCCAGGCAACCCCGGGGGTACAAAGGGTCTCTGAGACCCCCCTTTTTCCTCGGCCGGACACTGTGCGCGCTGGCCCAGCGCGTGGCCGGGCGCTGCGCAGGCTGGCGCCGCGGGCACACTCCACTCCGATCAAACTTTAATTCTACTCGTGCGAATTCGCTGAAACTTCACCCCTGGGGTTTTTTATGATGACAAATCCATCTACGATGGTCCCGCCACCAGATTCCGCCGCCGCCGGGCACCACCGCCGGCGGTGGCCCATTTCCTCCGATCAAAACTTCTTTCCGAGGCCCCAAAATAGTTGAGAACTCACCATTGGGGTCCTATTTTGATGATACATGCATCTGCAATCATCCCGCGAGGAGATTCAAAGGTCGCCCGGGCGGCCGCCGGCGCCGCCGCTCGATCACAAGGCACACCCGAGCGCGCTCCGATCAAACTCATGATCCGCGCGTGCAAACGCGGCGAAACTCGTACCACGGGGGTTTCATGTGATGCCTAGTGAGGGGCGGGGTCGCCGGTCCTGCGCCCGGCGTCGCCCGGGCGGCCGCCCGGCGCCGCCGCTCGATCACAAGGCACACCCGGCGCGCTCCGATCAAACTCATGATCCGCGCGTGCAAACGCGGCGAAACTCGGACCACGGGGTTTCATGTGATGCCTAGTGAGGGGCGGGGTCGCCGGTCCGTAACGCCCGGCGTCGCCCGGGCGGCCGCCGGCGCCGCCGCTCGATCACAAGGCACACCCGAGCGCGCTCCGATCAAACTCATGATCCGCGCGTGCAAGCGCGGCGAAACTCGTACCACGGGGTTTCATGTGATGCCTAGTGAGGGGCGGGGTCGCCGGTCCGTAACGCCCGGCGTCGCCCGGGCGGCCGCCGGCGCCGCCGCTCGATCACAAGGCACACCCGAGCGCGCTCCGATCAAACTCATGATCCGCGCGTGCAAACGCGGCGAAACTCGTACCACGGGGGTTTCATGTGATGCCTAGTGAGGGGCGGGGTCGCCGGTCCGTAACGCCCGGCGTCGCCCGGGCGGCCGCCGGCGCCGCCGCTCGATCACAAGGCACACCCGAGCGCGCTCCGATCAAACTCATGATCCGCGCGTGCAAACGCGGCGAAACTCGGACCACGGGGTTTCATGTGATGCCTAGTGAGGCGGGGGGGCCGGCCCGTCTAACGCCGGCGTCGCCCGGGCGGCCGCCCGGCGCCGCCGCTCGATCACAAGGCACACCCGGCGCGCTCCGATCAAACTCATGATCCGCGCGTGCAAACGCGGCGAAACTCGTACCACGGGGTTTCATGTGATGCCTAGTGAGGGGCGGGGTCGCCGGTCCGTAACGCCCGGCGTCGCCCGGGCGGCCGCCCGGCGCCGCCGCTCGATCACAAGGCACACCCGAGCGCGCTCCGATCAAACTCATGATCCGCGCGTGCAAACGCGGCGAAACTCGTACCACGGGGTTTCATGTGATGCCTAGTGAGGGGCGGGGTCGCCGGTCCGTAACGCCCGGCGTCGCCCGGGCGGCCGCCCGGCGCCGCCGCTCGATCACAAGGCACACCCGGCGCGCTCCGATCAAACTCATGATCCGCGCGTGCAAACGCGGCGAAACTCGGACCACGGGGGTTTCATGTGATGCCTAGTGAGGGGCGGGGTCGCCGGTCCGTAACGCCCGGCGTCGCCCGGGCGGCCGCCGGCGCCGCCGCTCGATCACAAGGCACACCCGGCGCGCTCCGATCAAACTCATGATCCGCGCGTGCAAACGCGGCGAAACTCGTACCACGGGGTTTCATGTGATGCCTAGTGAGGGGCGGGGTCGCCGGTCCGTAACGCCCGGCGTCGCCCGGGCGGCCGCCGGCGCCGCCGCTCGATCACAAGGCACACCCGAGCGCGCTCCGATCAAACTCATGATCCGCGCGTGCAAACGCGGCGAAACTCGTACCACGGGGTTTCATGTGATGCCTAGTGAGGGGGCGGGGTCGCCGGTCCGTAACGCCCGGCGTCGCCCGGGCGGCCGCCGGCGCCGCCGCTCGATCACAAGGCACACCCGAGCGCGCTCCGATCAAACTCATGATCCGCGCGTGCAAACGCGGCGAAACTCGTACCACGGGGTTTCATGTGATGCCTAGTGAGGGGCGGGGTCGCCGGTCCGTAACGCCCGGCGTCGCCCGGGCGGCCGCCGGCGCCGCCGCTCGATCACAAGGCACACCCGGCGCGCTCCGATCAAACTCATGATCCGCGCGTGCAAACGCGGCGAAACTCGGACCACGGGGGTTTCATGTGATGCCTAGTGAGGGGCGGGGTCGCCGGTCCGTAACGCCCGGCGTCGCCCGGGCGGCCGCCGGCGCCGCCGCTCGATCACAAGGCACACCCGAGCGCGCTCCGATCAAACTCATGATCCGCGCGTGCAAACGCGGCGAAACTCGGACCACGGGGTTTCATGTGATGCCTAGTGAGGGGCGGGGTCGCCGGTCCGTAACGCCCGGCGTCGCCCGGGCGGCCGCCGGCGCCGCCGCTCGATCACAAGGCACACCCGAGCGCGCTCCGATCAAACTCATGATCCGCGCGTGCAAACGCGGCGAAACTCGGACCACGGGGGTTTCATGTGATGCCTAGTGAGGGGCGGGGTCGCCGGTCCGTAACGCCCGGCGTCGCCCGGGCGGCCGCCGGCGCCGCCGCTCGATCACAAGGCACACCCGGCGCGCTCCGATCAAACTCATGATCCGCGCGTGCAAACGCGGCGAAACTCGGACCACGGGGGTTTCATGTGATGCCTAGTGAGGGGCGGGGTCGCCGGTCCGTAACGCCCGGCGTCGCCCGGGCGGCCGCCCGGCGCCGCCGCTCGATCACAAGGCACACCCGAGCGCGCTCCGATCAAACTCATGATCCGCGCGTGCAAACGCGGCGAAACTCGTACCACGGGGTTTCATGTGATGCCTAGTGAGGGGCGGGGTCGCCGGTCCGTAACGCCCGGCGTCGCCCGGGCGGCCGCCGGCGCCGCCGCTCGATCACAAGGCACACCCGGCGCGCTCCGATCAAACTCATGATCCGCGCGTGCAAACGCGGCGAAACTCGTACCACGGGGTTTCATGTGATGCCTAGTGAGGGGCGGGGTCGCCGGTCCGTAACGCCCGGCGTCGCCCGGGCGGCCGCCGGCGCCGCCGCTCGATCACAAGGCACACCCGAGCGCGCTCCGATCAAACTCATGATCCGCGCGTGCAAACGCGGCGAAACTCGTACCACGGGGTTTCATGTGATGCCTAGTGAGGGGCGGGGTCGCCGGTCCGTAACGCCCGGCGTCGCCCGGGCGGCCGCCGGCGCCGCCGCTCGATCACAAGGCACACCCGGCGCGCTCCGATCAAACTCATGATCCGCGCGTGCAAACGCGGCGAAACTCGTACCACGGGGGTTTCATGTGATGCCTAGTGAGGGGCGGGGTCGCCGGTCCGTAACGCCCGGCGTCGCCCGGCCCGGCCGCCGGGCGCCGCCGCTCGATCACAAGGCACACCCGAGCGCGCTCCGATCAAACTCATGATCCGCGCGTGCAAACGCGGCGAAACTCGTACCACGGGGTTTCATGTGATGCCTAGTGAGGGGCGGGGTCGCCGGTCCGTAACGCCCGGCGTCGCCCGGGCGGCCGCCGGCGCCGCCGCTCGATCACAAGGCACACCCGAGCGCGCTCCGATCAAACTCATGATCCGCGCGTGCAAGCGCGGCGAAACTCGTACCACGGGGTTTCATGTGATGCCTAGTGAGGGGCGGGGTCGCCGGTCCGTAACGCCCGGCGTCGCCCGGGCGGCCGCCGGCGCCGCCGCTCGATCACAAGGCACACCCGAGCGCGCTCCGATCAAACTCATGATCCGCGCGTGCAAACGCGGCGAAACTCGTACCACGGGGTTTCATGTGATGCCTAGTGAGGGGCGGGGTCGCCGGTCCGTAACGCCCGGCGTCGCCCGGGCGGCCGCCGGCGCCGCCGCTCGATCACAAGGCACACCCGAGCGCGCTCCGATCAAACTCATGATCCGCGCGTGCAAACGCGGCGAAACTCGTACCACGGGGTTTCATGTGATGCCTAGTGAGGGGCGGGGTCGCCGGTCCGTAACGCCCGGCGTCGCCCGGGCGGCCGCCGGCGCCGCCGCTCGATCACAAGGCACACCCGGCGCGCTCCGATCAAACTCATGATCCGCGCGTGCAAACGCTGGCGAAACTCGTACCACGGGGTTTCATGTGATGCCTAGTGAGGGGCGGGGTCGCCGGTCCGTAACGCCCGGCGTCGCCCGGGCGGCCGCCCGCGCCGCCGCTCGATCACAAGGCACACCCGGCGCGCTCCGATCAAACTCATGATCCGCGCGTGCAAACGCGGCGAAACTCGTACCACGGGGTTTCATGTGATGCCTAGTGAGGGGCGGGGTCGCCGGTCCGTAACGCCCGGCGTCGCCCGGGCGGCCGCCGGCGCCGCCGCTCGATCACAAGGCACACCCGGGCGCGCTCCGATCAAACTCATGATCCGCGCGTGCAAACGCGGCGAAACTCGTACCACGGGGGTTTCATGTGATGCCTAGTGAGGGGCGGGGTCGCCGGTCCGTAACGCCCGGCGTCGCCCGGGCGGCCGCCCGGCGCCGCCGCTCGATCACAAGGCACACCCGAGCGCGCTCCGATCAAACTCATGATCCGCGCGTGCAAACGCGGCGAAACTCGTACCACGGGGTTTCATGTGATGCCTAGTGAGGGGCGGGGTCGCCGGTCCGTAACGCCCGGCGTCGCCCGGGCGGCCGCCGGCGCCGCCGCTCGATCACAAGGCACACCCGAGCGCGCTCCGATCAAACTCATGATCCGCGCGTGCAAACGCGGCGAAACTCGTACCACGGGGGTTTCATGTGATGCCTAGTGAGGGGCGGGGTCGCCGGTCCGTAACGCCCGGCGTCGCCCGGGCGGCCGCCGGCGCCGCCGCTCGATCACAAGGCACACCCGAGCGCGCTCCGATCAAACTCATGATCCGCGCGTGCAAACGCGGCGAAACTCGTACCACGGGGTTTCATGTGATGCCTAGTGAGGGGCGGGGTCGCCGGTCCGTAACGCCCGGCGTCGCCCGGGCGGCCGCCGGCGCCGCCGCTCGATCACAAGGCACACCCGAGCGCGCTCCGATCAAACTCATGATCCGCGCGTGCAAACGCGGCGAAACTCGTACCACGGGGTTTCATGTGATGCCTAGTGAGGGGCGGGGTCGCCGGTCCGTAACGCCCGGCGTCGCCCGGGCGGCCGCCGGCGCCGCCGCTCGATCACAAGGCACACCCGAGCGCGCTCCGATCAAACTCATGATCCGCGCGTGCAAACGCGGCGAAACTCGTACCACGGGGTTTCATGTGATGCCTAGTGAGGGGCGGGGTCGCCGGTCCGTAACGCCCGACGTCGCCCGGGCGGCCGCCCGGCGCCGCCGCTCGATCACAAGGCACACCCGAGCGCGCTCCGATCAAACTCATGATCCGCGCGTGCAAACGCGGCGAAACTCGTACCACGGGGTTTCATGTGATGCCTAGTGAGGGGGCGGGGTCGCCGGTCCGTAACGCCCGGCGTCGCCCGGGCGGCCGCCGGCGCCGCCGCTCGATCACAAGGCACACCCGAGCGCGCTCCGATCAAACTCATGATCCGCGCGTGCAAACGCGGCGAAACTCGTACCACGGGGTTTCATGTGATGCCTAGTGAGGGGCGGGGTCGCCGGTCCGTAACGCCCGGCGTCGCCCGGGCGGCCGCCGGCGCCGCCGCTCGATCACAAGGCACACCCGAGCGCGCTCCGATCAAACTCATGATCCGCGCGTGCAAACGCGGCGAAACTCGTACCACGGGGTTTCATGTGATGCCTAGTGAGGGGCGGGGTCGCCGGTCCGTAACGCCCGGCGTCGCCCGGGCGGCCGCCGGCGCCGCCGCTCGATCACAAGGCACACCCGGCGCGCTCCGATCAAACTCATGATCCGCGCGTGCAAACGCGGCGAAACTCGTACCACGGGGGTTTCATGTGATGCCTAGTGAGGGGCGGGGTCGCCGGTCCGTAACGCCCGACGTCGCCCGGGCGGCCGCCGGCGCCGCCGCTCGATCACAAGGCACACCCGAGCGCGCTCCGATCAAACTCATGATCCGCGCGTGCAAACGCGGCGAAACTCGTACCACGGGGTTTCATGTGATGCCTAGTGAGGGGCGGGGTCGCCGGTCCGTAACGCCCGGCGTCGCCCGGGCGGCCGCCGGCGCCGCCGCTCGATCACAAGGCACACCCGGGCGCGCTCCGATCAAACTCATGATCCGCGCGTGCAAACGCGGCGAAACTCGTACCACGGGGTTTCATGTGATGCCTAGTGAGGGGCGGGGTCGCCGGTCCGTAACGCCCGGCGTCGCCCGGGCGGCCGCCGGCGCCGCCGCTCGATCACAAGGCACACCCGAGCGCGCTCCGATCAAACTCATGATCCGCGCGTGCAAACGCGGCGAAACTCGTACCACGGGGGTTTCATGTGATGCCTAGTGAGGGGCGGGGTCGCCGGTCCGTAACGGCCGGCGTCGCCCGGGCGGCCGCCGGCGCCCGCCGCTCGATCACAAGGCACACCCGGCGCGCTCCGATCAAACTCATGATCCGCGCGTGCAAACGCGGCGAAACTCGTACCACGGGGTTTCATGTGATGCCTAGTGAGGGGGCGGGGTCGCCGGTCCGTAACGCCCGGCGTCGCCCGGGCGGCCGCCCGGCGCCGCCGCTCGATCACAAGGCACACCCGGCGCGCTCCGATCAAACTCATGATCCGCGCGTGCAAACGCGGCGAAACTCGTACCACGGGGTTTCATGTGATGCCTAGTGAGGGGCGGGGTCGCCGGTCCGTAACGCCCGGCGTCGCCCGGGCGGCCGCCGGCGCCGCCGCTCGATCACAAGGCACACCCGGCGCGAATGACCTTGTCATAGAACTCGTTCCATTTTAACCCTCCCGTTTTGGTGCCCTTTGTCCTCCATTCCGAGGCAAGTTTTCTCATCCCTCGCCGTCGGCGATGCGGGGGACGGCCACGCGTCGGGCATGGCTGCGCCCGCAGCGCGCGAGGGATGCTAGGCTGGGCGCGGCAGCGGTGGCAGCGCGCCAGCCAGCCAGCGAGGCGGGGGCCTGGCGCCGCTGGGCAGGCCGCCGCGCTGCCGGCGGCGCGCGCGCCTGCGCCAGCCAGACATGCTGGCTGGCTGGCTGGGCAGGCCGCGCGCCTGCCAGCCAGCCAGACATGCTGGCTGGCTGGCTGGGCAGGCCGCGCGCCTGCCAGCCAGCCAGCCAGACGGGGCGCCTGGCACCGCTTGCCGCGGCTGACCAGCCAGGCAGCGCGCCAGCCAGGCAGCCACGCAGCGGGCGGGCGGGCGCCCGGCGCCGCTGCCCCGCCAGGCAGCGCGCCGGCCACGCAGCGGGCCAGGCAGCCCCAGCCCGGACAGCCCCGCAGCGGGCCAGCCGGCGCCCGCCGCGGTCCGGCGGCGCGGATCGCCGCCGCTCGGCCCGCCCGCCCCGCCCTCCCTCCCTCCCTCCTCCTTCTTCTTCTTCTTCTTAAATTTATATATGGGTGTCGGCGTGCCGGCACACGCCGTGATCATCGCCCCCCATCGCCCACCGACGGGCGTAGCGGAGTGCCCATCACCGCCCATGGGGGGGGTCGCTTGGGCGCCCACCCCCTACTATACCTGCAAAACATCCACCCCCAGGCAGCCCCGGGGGTACAAAGGGTCTCTGAGACCCCCTTTTCTTGAGAGGGGGCGCCTAACCTTATTTCGCGAAACTAGTGGTTTTCCGGGGACCCCGATCCCGGCCAGGACCCGCAGCCCCACTCGATCACACAAGGCACACCCCACTCCGATCAAACTCCCATTCCACTCGTGCGAATTCGCTGAAACTTCACCCGTAGGGGTTTTTTATGATGACAAATCCATCTACGATGGTCCCGCCGCCGGATTCCGCCGCCGCCGGACCGCCCCCGCCGGTGGTGGGCCATTTCCTCCGATCAAACTTTCGTTCCAAGGCCCCAAAATAGTTGAGAACTCGCCATCGGGTGCCTATTTTGATGATACATGCATCTGCGATCATCCCGCAAGGAAATTCAAAGGTCGCCCGGGCGGCGCCCGCCGCCGCTCGATCACAAGGCACACATGATCGCCCTCCGATCAAACTCACGATCCGCGCGTGCGAAGCGCGGCGAAACTCCGCCCACGGGGTTTCATGTGATGCCTAGTGAGCGGGCGTTGTCGCCGTTGAGTTTCGCCCGGCGTCGCCCGTGGGGCCCCGGCGCCGCCGCCCGATCACAAGGCGCACCCGAGCGCGCTCCGATCGAACTCATGATCCGCGCGTGCGAACGCGGCGAAACTCGGACCACGGGGTTTCATGTGATGCCTAGTGAGGGGGCGGGGTCGCCGGGGCGGAACGCCCGGCGTCGCCCGGGCGGCGCCCGGCGCCGCCGCTCGATCACAAGGCACACATGATCGCGCTCCGATCAAACTCACGATCCGCGCGTGCGAACGCGGCGAAACTCCGCCCACGGGGGGTTTCATGTGATGCCTAGTGAGCGGGCGTTGTCGCCGTTGAGTTTCGCCGGCGTCGCCCGTGGGGCCCCGGCGCCGCCGCCCGGGCGCGCTCCGATCAAACTCATGATCCGCGCGTGCGGCGCGGCGAAACTCGGACCACGGGGGTTTCATGTGATGCCTAGTGAGGGGCGGGGTCGCC
>CACTHL010000077.1:80000-92500 GCA_902712375.1 Dioscorea dumetorum
CGGTGGCCGTCCCGCCCCTGCCGGCGGCGGTGGCCGGTGGCCGCCGGTCAGCCCGGCCAGGCCGCGGCCGGGCGGTGGCCGGATCCACCCGCCCAGCCCGGCGGCGGGTGGTGGCGCGCGGCTGATCCATGCCCCGCCGCGCCTGCCCGGTACCCGCCCAGCCCACCCGCGCGCGCACCGGCCGCGCGCGGGCGTGGGCGCCCATGGGGCGAGGGAACACCCTCCCCCTAATATACCTGCAAAACATCCACCCCCAGGCAACCCCGGGGGGTACAAAGGGTCTCTGAGACCCCCCTTTTTCCTCGGCCGGACACTGTGCGCGCTGGCCCAGCGCGTGGCCGGGCGCTGCGCGGGCTGGCGCCGCACGGGCACACTCCACTCCGATCAAACTTTAATTCTACTCGTGCGAATTCGCTGAAACTTCACCCCTGGGGGTTTTTTATGATGACAAATCCATCTACGATGGTCCCGCCACCAGATTCCGCCGCCGCCGGAGCACCACCGCCGGCGGTGGCCCATTTCCTCCGATCAAAACTTCTTTCCGAGGCCCCAAAATAGTTGAGAACTCACCATTGGGGTCCTATTTTGATGATACATGCATCTGCAATCATCCCGCGAGGAGATTCAAAGGTCGCCCGGGCGGCCGCCGGCGCCGCCGCTCGATCACAAGGCACACCCGAGCGCGCTCCGATCAAACTCATGATCCGCGCGTGCAAACGCGGCGAAACTCGTACCACGGGGGTTTCATGTGATGCCTAGTGAGGGGCGGGGTCGCCGGTCCGTAACGGCGTCGCCCGGGCGGCCGCCGGCGCCGCCGCTCGATCACAAGGCACACCCGAGCGCGCTCCGATCAAACTCATGATCCGCGCGTGCAAACGCGGCGAAACTCGGACCACGGGGGTTTCATGTGATGCCTAGTGAGGGGGCGGGGTCGCCGGTCCGTAACGCCCGACGTCGCCCGGGCGGCCGCCGGCGCCGCCGCTCGATCACAAGGCACACCCGAGCGCGCTACGATCAAACTCATGATCCGCGCGTGCAAACGCGGCGAAACTCGTACCACGGGGGTTTCATGTGATGCCTAGTGAGGGGGCGGGGTCGCCGGTCCGTAACGCCCGACGTCGCCCGGGCGGCCGCCCGGCGCCGCCGCTCGATCACAAGGCACACCCGAGCGCGCTCCGATCAAACTCATGATCCGCGCGTGCAAACGCGGCGAAACTCGTACCACGGGGGTTTCATGTGATGCCTAGTGAGGGGCGGGGTCGCCGGTCCGTAACGCCCGACGTCGCCCGGGCGGCCGCCGGCGCCGCCGCTCGATCACAAGGCACACCCGAGCGCGCTCCGATCAAACTCATGATCCGCGCGTGCAAACGCGGCGAAACTCGGACCACGGGGGTTTCATGTGATGCCTAGTGAGGGGGCGGGGTCGCCGGTCCGTAACGCCCGACGTCGCCCGGGCGGCCGCCGGCGCCGCCGCTCGATCACAAGGCACACCCGAGCGCGCTACGATCAAACTCATGATCCGCGCGTGCAAACGCGGCGAAACTCGTACCACGGGGGTTTCATGTGATGCCTAGTGAGGGGCGGGGTCGCCGGTCCGTAACGCCGCCGCGTCGCCCGGGCGGCCGCCGGCGCCGCCGCTCGATCACAAGGCACACCCGAGCGCGCTACGATCAAACTCATGATCCGCGCGTGCAAACGCGGCGAAACTCGTACCACGGGGGTTTCATGTGATGCCTAGTGAGGGGGCGGGGTCGCCGGTCCGTAACGCCCGGACGTCGCTCCGGCGGCCGCCGGCGCCGCCGCTCGATCACAAGGCACACCCGAGCGCGCTCCGATCAAACTCATGATCCGCGCGTGCAAACGCGGCGAAACTCGGACCACGGGGGTTTCATGTGATGCCTAGTGAGGGGGCGGGGTCGCCGGTCCGTAACGCCCGACGTCGCCCGGGCGGCCGCCGGCGCCGCCGCTCGATCACAAGGCACACCCGAGCGCGCTCCGATCAAACTCATGATCCGCGCGTGCAAACGCGGCGAAACTCGTACCACGGGGTTTCATGTGATGCCTAGTGAGGGGGCGGGGTCGCCGGTCCGTAACGCCCGACGTCGCCCGGGCGGCCGCCGGCGCCGCCGCTCGATCACAAGGCACACCCGAGCGCGCTCCGATCAAACTCATGATCCGCGCGTGCAAACGCGGCGAAACTCGTACCACGGGGGTTTCATGTGATGCCTAGTGAGGGGGCGGGGTCGCCGGTCCGTAACGCCCGACGTCGCCCGGGCGGCCGCCGGCGCCGCCGCTCGATCACAAGGCACACCCGAGCGCGCTCCGATCAAACTCATGATCCGCGCGTGCAAACGCGGCGAAACTCGTACCACGGGGTTTCATGTGATGCCTAGTGAGGGGCGGGGTCGCCGGTCCGTAACGCCCGACGTCGCCCGGGCGGCCGCCGGCGCCGCCGCTCGATCACAAGGCACACCCGAGCGCGCTCCGATCAAACTCATGATCCGCGCGTGCAAACGCGGCGAAACTCGGACCACGGGGGTTTCATGTGATGCCTAGTGAGGGGGCGGGGTCGCCGGTCCGTAACGCCCGACGTCGCCCGGGCGGCCGCCGCCGCCGCCGCTCGATCACAAGGCACACCCGAGCGCGCTCCGATCAAACTCATGATCCGCGCGTGCAAACGCGGCGAAACTCGGACCACGGGGGTTTCATGTGATGCCTAGTGAGGGGGCGGGGTCGCCGGTCCGTAACGCCCGACGTCGCCCGGCGCGGCCGCCGGCGCCGCCGCTCGATCACAAGGCACACCCGAGCGCGCTCCGATCAAACTCATGATCCGCGCGTGCAAACGCGGCGAAACTCGGACCACGGGGGTTTCATGTGATGCCTAGTGAGGGGCGGGGTCGCCGGTCCGTAACGCCCGACGTCGCCCGGGCGGCCGCCGGCGCCGCCGCTCGATCACAAGGCACACCCGGGCGCGCTCCGATCAAACTCATGATCCGCGCGTGCAAACGCGGCGAAACTCGGACCACGGGGGTTTCATGTGATGCCTAGTGAGGGGGCGGGGTCGCCGGTCCGTAACGCCCGACGTCGCCCGGGCGGCCGCCGGCGCCGCCGCTCGATCACAAGGCACACCCGAGCGCGCTACGATCAAACTCATGATCCGCGCGTGCAAACGCGGCGAAACTCGTACCACGGGGGTTTCATGTGATGCCTAGTGAGGGGGCGGGGTCGCCGGTCCGTAACGCCGGACGTCGCCCGGGCGGCCGCCGGCGCCGCCGCTCGATCACAAGGCACACCCGAGCGCGCTCCGATCAAACTCATGATCCGCGCGTGCAAACGCGGCGAAACTCGTACCACGGGGTTTCATGTGATGCCTAGTGAGGGGGCGGGGTCGCCGGTCCGTAACGCCCGACGTCGCCCGGGCGGCCGCCGGCGCCGCCGCTCGATCACAAGGCACACCCGAGCGCGCTCCGATCAAACTCATGATCCGCGCGTGCAAACGCGGCGAAACTCGTACCACGGGGGTTTCATGTGATGCCTAGTGAGGGGCGGGGTCGCCGGTCCGTAACGCCCGCCGCCGCCGGGGGGCCCCGCCGGCCGCCGCTCGATCACAAGGCACACCCGAGCGCGCTCCGATCAAACTCATGATCCGCGCGTGCAAACGCGGCGAAACTCGTACCACGGGGGTTTCATGTGATGCCTAGTGAGGGGGCGGGGTCGCCGGTCCGTAACGCCCGACGTCGCCCGGGCGGCCGCCGGCGCCGCCGCTCGATCACAAGGCACACCCGAGCGCGCTCCGATCAAACTCATGATCCGCGCGTGCAAACGCGGCGAAACTCGTACCACGGGGGTTTCATGTGATGCCTAGTGAGGGGGCGGGGTCGCCGGTCCGTAACGCCCGACGTCGCCCGGGCGGCCGCCGGCGCCGCCGCTCGATCACAAGGCACACCCGAGCGCGCTCCGATCAAACTCATGATCCGCGCGTGCAAACGCGGCGAAACTCGTACCACGGGGTTTCATGTGATGCCTAGTGAGGGGGCGGGGTCGCCGGTCCGTAACGCCCGACGTCGCCCGGGCGGCCGCCGCCGGCGCCGCCGCTCGATCACAAGGCACACCCGAGCGCGCTCCGATCAAACTCATGATCCGCGCGTGCAAACGCGGCGAAACTCGTACCACGGGGGTTTCATGTGATGCCTAGTGAGGGGGCGGGGTCGCCGGTCCGTAACGCCCGACGTCGCCCGGGCGGCCGCCGGCGCCGCCGCTCGATCACAAGGCACACCCGAGCGCGCTCCGATCAAACTCATGATCCGCGCGTGCAAACGCGGCGAAACTCGTACCACGGGGGTTTCATGTGATGCCTAGTGAGGGGGCGGGGTCGCCGGTCCGTAACGCCCGACGTCGCCCGGGCGGCCGCCGGCGCCGCCGCTCGATCACAAGGCACACCCGAGCGCGCTCCGATCAAACTCATGATCCGCGCGTGCAAACGCGGCGAAACTCGTACCACGGGGGTTTCATGTGATGCCTAGTGAGGGGGCGGGGTCGCCGGTCCGTAACGCCGGCGTCGCCCGGGCGGCCGCCGCGGCGCCGCCGCTCGATCACAAGGCACACCCGAGCGCGCTCCGATCAAACTCATGATCCGCGCGTGCAAACGGGCGAAACTCGTACCACGGGGGTTTCATGTGATGCCTAGTGAGGGGCGGGGTCGCCGGTCCGTAACGCCCGACGTCGCCCGGGCGGCCCGGCGCGCCGCTCGATCACAAGGCACACCCGAGCGCGCTCCGATCAAACTCATGATCCGCGCGTGCAAACGCGGCGAAACTCGTACCACGGGGGTTTCATGTGATGCCTAGTGAGGGGGCGGGGTCGCCGGTCCGTAACGCCCGACGTCGCCCGGGCGGCCGCCCGGCGCCGCCGCTCGATCACAAGGCACACCCGAGCGCGCTCCGATCAAACTCATGATCCGCGCGTGCAAACGCGGCGAAACTCGTACCACGGGGGTTTCATGTGATGCCTAGTGAGGGGGCGGGGTCGCCGGTCCGTAACGCCCGGACGTCGCCCGGGCGGCCGCCGGCGCCGCCGCTCGATCACAAGGCACACCCGAGCGCGCTCCGATCAAACTCATGATCCGCGCGTGCAAACGCGGCGAAACTCGTACCACGGGGGTTTCATGTGATGCCTAGTGAGGGGCGGGGTCGCCGGTCCGTAACGCCCGACGTCGCCCGGGCGGCCGCCGGCGCCGCCGCTCGATCACAAGGCACACCCGAGCGCGCTCCGATCAAACTCATGATCCGCGCGTGCAAACGCGGCGAAACTCGTACCACGGGGGTTTCATGTGATGCCTAGTGAGGGGGCGGGGTCGCCGGTCCGTAACGCCCGACGTCGCCCGGGCGGCCGCGCCGCCGCCGCTCGATCACAAGGCACACCCGAGCGCGCTCCGATCAAACTCATGATCCGCGCGTGCAAACGCGGCGAAACTCGTACCACGGGGTTTCATGTGATGCCTAGTGGAGGGGCGGGGTCGCCGGTCCGTAACGCCCGACGTCGCCCGGGCGGCCGCCGGCGCCGCCGCTCGATCACAAGGCACACCCGAGCGCGCTCCGATCAAACTCATGATCCGCGCGTGCAAACGCGGCGAAACTCGTACCACGGGGTTTCATGTGATGCCTAGTGAGGGGGCGGGGTCGCCGGTCCGTAACGCCCGACGTCGCCCGGGCGGCCGCCCGGCGCCGCCGCTCGATCACAAGGCACACCCGAGCGCGCTCCGATCAAACTCATGATCCGCGCGTGCAAACGCGGCGAAACTCGTACCACGGGGGTTTCATGTGATGCCTAGTGAGGGGGCGGGGTCGCCGGTCCGTAACGCCGACGTCGCCCGGGCGGCCGCCGGCGCGCGCCGCTCGATCACAAGGCACACCCGAGCGCGCTCCGATCAAACTCATGATCCGCGCGTGCAAACGCGGCGAAACTCGTACCACGGGGTTTCATGTGATGCCTAGTGAGGGGGCGGGGTCGCCGGTCCGTAACGTCGCCCGGGCGGCCGCCGGCGCCCGCCGCTCGATCACAAGGCACACCCGAGCGCGCTCCGATCAAACTCATGATCCGCGCGTGCAAACGCGGCGAAACTCGTACCACGGGGGTTTCATGTGATGCCTAGTGAGGGGCGGGGTCGCCGGTCCGTAACGCCCGACGTCGCCCGGGCGGCCGCCGGCGCCGCCGCTCGATCACAAGGCACACCCGAGCGCGCTCCGATCAAACTCATGATCCGCGCGTGCAAACGCGGCGAAACTCGTACCACGGGGGTTTCATGTGATGCCTAGTGAGGGGGCGGGGTCGCCGGTCCGTAACGCCCGACGTCGCCCGGGCGGCCGCCCGGCGCCGCCGCTCGATCACAAGGCACACCCGAGCGCGCTCCGATCAAACTCATGATCCGCGCGTGCAAACGCGGCGAAACTCGTACCACGGGGGTTTCATGTGATGCCTAGTGAGGGGGCGGGGTCGCCGGTCCGTAACGCCCGACGTCGCCCGGGCGGCCGCCGGCGCCGCCGCTCGATCACAAGGCACACCCGCGCGCGCTCCGATCAAACTCATGATCCGCGCGTGCAAACGCGGCGAAACTCGTACCACGGGGGTTTCATGTGATGCCTAGTGAGGGGGCGGGGTCGCCGGTCCGTAACGCCGACGTCGCCCGGGCGGCCGCCGGCGCCGCCGCTCGATCACAAGGCACACCCGAGCGCGCTCCGATCAAACTCATGATCCGCGCGTGCAAACGCGGCGAAACTCGTACCACGGGGGTTTCATGTGATGCCTAGTGAGGGGCGGGGTCGCCGGTCCGTAACGCCGACGTCGCCCGGGCGGCCGCCGGCGCCGCCGCTCGATCACAAGGCACACCCGAGCGCGCTCCGATCAAACTCATGATCCGCGCGTGCAAACGCGCGCGAAACTCGTACCACGGGGGTTTCATGTGATGCCTAGTGAGGGGCGGGGTCGCCGGTCCGTAACGCCCGACGTCGCCCGGGCGGCCGCCGGCGCCGCCGCTCGATCACAAGGCACACCCGAGCGCGCTCCGATCAAACTCATGATCCGCGCGTGCAAACGCGGCGAAACTCGTACCACGGGGGTTTCATGTGATGCCTAGTGAGGGGGCGGGGTCGCCGGTCCGTAACGCCGACGTCGCCCGGGCGGCCGCCGGCGCGCCGCTCGATCACAAGGCACACCGGCGCGCTCCGATCAAACTCATGATCCGCGGGAAAGAAAGGGTCGCTCCGTAACGCCGGCGTCGCCGGGCGCCGCGCCGCCGCTCGATCACAAGGCACACCCGAGCGCGCTCCGATCAAACTCATGATCCGCGCGTGCAAACGCGGCGAAACTCGTACCACGGGGTTTCATGTGATGCCTAGTGAGGGGCGGGGTCGCCGGTCCGTAACGCCCGACGTCGCCCGGGCGGCCGCCGGCGCCGCCGCTCGATCACAAGGCACACCCGAGCGCGCTCCGATCAAACTCATGATCCGCGCGTGCAAACGCGGCGAAACTCGTACCACGGGGGTTTCATGTGATGCCTAGTGAGGGGGCGGGGTCGCCGGTCCGTAACGCCCGACGTCGCCCGGGCGGCCGCCGGCGCCGCCGCTCGATCACAAGGCACACCCGAGCGCGCTCCGATCAAACTCATGATCCGCGCGTGCAAACGCGGCGAAACTCGGACCACGGGGGTTTCATGTGATGCCTAGTGAGGGGGCGGGGTCGCCGGTCCGTAACGCCCGACGTCGCCCGGGCGGCGCCGCCGCCGCCGCTCGATCACAAGGCACACCCGAGCGGCGCTCCGATCAAACTCATGATCCGCGCGTGCAAACGCGGCGAAACTCGGACCACGGGGGTTTCATGTGATGCCTAGTGAGGGGGCGGGGTCGCCGGTCCGTAACGCCCGACGTCGCCCGGGCGGCCGCCGGCGCCGCCGCTCGATCACAAGGCACACCCGAGCGCGCTCCGATCAAACTCATGATCCGCGCGTGCAAACGCGGCGAAACTCGGACCACGGGGGTTTCATGTGATGCCTAGTGAGGGGCGGGGTCGCCGGTCCGTAACGCCCGACGTCGCCCCGGGCGGCCGCCGGCGCCGCCGCTCGATCACAAGGCACACCCGAGCGCGCTCCGATCAAACTCATGATCCGCGCGTGCAAACGCGGCGAAACTCGTACCACGGGGGTTTCATGTGATGCCTAGTGAGGGGGCGGGGTCGCCGGTCCGTAACGCCCGACGTCGCCCGGGCGGCCGCCGGCGCCGCCGCTCGATCACAAGGCACACCCGAGCGCGCTCCGATCAAACTCATGATCCGCGCGTGCAAACGCGGCGAAACTCGTACCACGGGGGTTTCATGTGATGCCTAGTGAGGGGGCGGGGTCGCCGGTCCGTAACGCCGGCGTCGCCCGGGCGGCCGCCGGCGCCGCCGCTCGATCACAAGGCACACCCGAGCGCGCTCCGATCAAACTCATGATCCGCGCGTGCAAACGCGGCGAAACTCGGACCACGGGGGTTTCATGTGATGCCTAGTGAGGGGGCGGGGTCGCCGGTCCGTAACGCCCGGCGTCGCCCGGGCGGCCGCCGCGGCCGCCGCTCGATCACAAGGCACACCCGAGCGCGCTCCGATCAAACTCATGATCCGCGCGTGCAAACGCGGCGAAACTCGTACCACGGGGGTTTCATGTGATGCCTAGTGAGGGGGCGGGGTCGCCGGTCCGTAACGCCCGACGTCGCCCGGGCGGCCGCCGGCGCCGCCGCTCGATCACAAGGCACACCCGAGCGCGCTCCGATCAAACTCATGATCCGCGCGTGCAAACGCGCGCGAAACTCGTACCACGGGGGTTTCATGTGATGCCTAGTGAGGGGGCGGGGTCGCCGGTCCGTAACGCCCGACGTCGCCCGGGCGGCCGCCGGCGCCGCCGCTCGATCACAAGGCACACCCGAGCGCGCTCCGATCAAACTCATGATCCGCGCGTGCAAACGCGGCGAAACTCGTACCACGGGGGTTTCATGTGATGCCTAGTGAGGGGGCGGGGTCGCCGGTCCGTAACGCCCGACGTCGCCCGGGCGGCCGCCCGGCGCCGCCGCTCGATCACAAGGCACACCCGAGCGCGCTCCGATCAAACTCATGATCCGCGCGTGCAAACGCGGCGAAACTCGTACCACGGGGGTTTCATGTGATGCCTAGTGAGGGGGCGGGGTCGCCGGTCCGTAACGCCCGACGTCGCCCGGGCGGCCGCCGGCGCCGCCGCTCGATCACAAGGCACACCCGAGCGCGCTCCGATCAAACTCATGATCCGCGCGTGCAAACGCGGCGAAACTCGTACCACGGGGGTTTCATGTGATGCCTAGTGAGGGGCGGGGTCGCCGGTCCGTAACGCCCGACGTCGCCCGGGCGGCCGCCGGCGCCGCCGCTCGATCACAAGGCACACCCGAGCGCGCTCCGATCAAACTCATGATCCGCGCGTGCAAACGCGGCGAAACTCGTACCACGGGGGTTTCATGTGATGCCTAGTGAGGGGCGGGGTCGCCGGTCCGTAACGCCCGGGCGGCCGCCGCCGCCGCCGCTCGATCACAAGGCACACCCGAGCGCGCTCCGATCAAACTCATGATCCGCGCGTGCAAACGCGGCGAAACTCGTACCACGGGGGTTTCATGTGATGCCTAGTGAGGGGGCGGGGTCGCCGGTCCGTAACGCCGACGTCGCCCGGGCGGCCGCCCGGCGCCGCCGCTCGATCACAAGGCACACCCGAGCGCGCTCCGATCAAACTCATGATCCGCGCGTGCAAACGCGGCGAAACTCGTACCACGGGGGTTTCATGTGATGCCTAGTGAGGGGGCGGGGTCGCCGGTCCGTAACGCCCGACGTCGCCCGGGCGGCGCGGCCGCCGCCGCTCGATCACAAGGCACACCCGGGCGCGCTCCGATCAAACTCATGATCCGCGCGTGCAAACGCGGCGAAACTCGTACCACGGGGGTTTCATGTGATGCCTAGTGAGGGGGCGGGGTCGCCGGTCCGTAACGCCCGGCGTCGCCCGGGCGGCCGCCGGCGCCGCCGCTCGATCACAAGGCACACCCGAGCGCGCTCCGATCAAACTCATGATCCGCGCGTGCAAACGCGGCGAAACTTCGTACCACGGGGTTTCATGTGATGCCTAGTGAGGGGGCGGGGTCGCCGGTCCGTAACGCCCCGGGCGTCGCCCGGGCGGCCCCGCTCGATCACAAGGCACACCCGAGCGCGCTCCGATCAAACTCATGATCCGCGCGTGCAAACGCGGCGAAACTCGTACCACGGGGTTTCATGTGATGCCTAGTGAGGGGGCGGGGTCGCCGGTCCGTAACGCCCGACGTCGCCCGGGCGGCCGCCGGCGCCGCCGCTCGATCACAAGGCACACCCGAGCGCGCTCCGATCAAACTCATGATCCGCGCGCGTGCAAACGCGGCGGAAACTCGTACCCACGGGGTTTCATGTGATGCCTAGTGAGGGGGCGGGGTCGCCGGTCCGTAACGCCGACGTCGCCCGGGCGGCCGCCGGCGCCGCCGCTCGATCACAAGGCACACCCGAGCGCGCTCCGATCAAACTCATGATCCGCGCGTGCAAACGCGGCGAAACTCGTACCACGGGGTTTCATGTGATGCCTAGTGAGGGGGCGGGGTCGCCGGTCCGTAACGCCCGACGTCGCCCGGGCGGCCGCCGGCGCCGCCGCTCGATCACAAGGCACACCCGAGCGCGCTACGATCAAACTCATGATCCGCGCGTGCAAACGCGGCGAAACTCGTACCACGGGGGTTTCATGTGATGCCTAGTGAGGGGGCGGGGTCGCCGGTCCGTAACGCGCCGGCGTCGCCCGGGCGGCCGCCGGCGCCGCCGCTCGATCACAAGGCACACCCGAGCGCGCTCCGATCAAACTCATGATCCGCGCGTGCAAACGCGGCGAAACTCGTACCACGGGGGTTTCATGTGATGCCTAGTGAGGGGGCGGGGTCGCCGGTCCGTAACGCCGGACGTCGCCCGGGCGGCCGCCGGCGCCGCCGCTCGATCACAAGGCACACCCGAGCGCGCTCCGATCAAACTCATGATCCGCGCGTGCAAACGCGGCGAAACTCGTACCACGGGGGTTTCATGTGATGCCTAGTGAGGGGGCGGGGTCGCCGGTCCGTAACGCCCGACGTCGCCCGGGGGCCGCCGGCGCCGCCGCTCGATCACAAGGCACACCCGAGCGCGCTCCGATCAAACTCATGATCCGCGCGTGCAAACGCGGCGAAACTCGTACCACGGGGGTTTCATGTGATGCCTAGTGAGGGGCGGGGTCGCCGGTCCGTAACGCCCGGCGTCGCCCGGGCGGCCGCCGGCGCCGCCGCTCGATCACAAGGCACACCCGAGCGCGCTCCGATCAAACTCATGATCCGCGCGTGCAAACGCGGCGAAACTCGTACCACGGGGTTTCATGTGATGCCTAGTGAGGGGCGGGGTCGCCGGTCCGTAACGCCGTCCGCCCCGGGCGGCCGCCGGCGCCGCTCGATCACAAGGCACACCCGAGCGCGCTCCGATCAAACTCATGATCCGCGCGTGCAAACGCGGCGAAACTCGTACCACGGGGGTTTCATGTGATGCCTAGTGAGGGGGCGGGGTCGCCGGTCCGTAACGCCCGACGTCGCCCGGGCGGCCGCCGGCGCCGCCGCTCGATCACAAGGCACACCCGAGCGCGCTCCGATCAAACTCATGATCCGCGCGTGCAAACGCGGCGAAACTCGGACCACGGGGGTTTCATGTGATGCCTAGTGAGGGGCGGGGTCGCCGGTCCGTAACGCCCGACGTCGCCCGGGCGGCCGCCGGCGCCGCCGCTCGATCACAAGGCACACCCGAGCGCGCTCCGATCAAACTCATGATCCGCGCGTGCAAACGCGGCGAAACTCGTACCACGGGGGTTTCATGTGATGCCTAGTGAGGGGGCGGGGTCGCCGGTCCGTAACGCCCGACGTCGCCCGGGCGGCCGCCGGCGCCGCCGCTCGATCACAAGGCACACCCGAGCGCGCTCCGATCAAACTCATGATCCGCGCGTGCAAACGCGGCGAAACTCGTACCACGGGGGTTTCATGTGATGCCTAGTGAGGGGCGGGGTCGCCGGTCCGTAACGCCCGACGTCGCCCGGGCGGCCGCCGGCGCCGCCGCTCGATCACAAGGCACACCCGAGCGCGCTCCGATCAAACTCATGATCCGCGCGTGCAAACGCCGGCGAAACTCGTACCACGGGGGTTTCATGTGATGCCTAGTGAGGGGGCGGGGTCGCCGGTCCGTAACGCCGACGGCGTCGCCCGGGCGGCCGCCGGCGCCGCCGCTCGATCACAAGGCACACCCGAGCGCGAATGACCTTGTCATAGAACTCGTTCCATTTTAACCCTCCCGTTTTGGTGCCCTTTGTCCTCCATTCCGAGGCAAGTTTTCTCATCCCTCGCCGTCGGCGATGCGGGGACGGCCACGCGTCGGGC
>CACTHL010000077.1:102500-109367 GCA_902712375.1 Dioscorea dumetorum
AGAACACAACCGGGGGGGAGTCACCGGCGCGCGGCAGAGGGAAAGCCGACGCACCGTTGGGTGCCCGCCCTCGGGCGAGGGCGGGTCAGCGCGGGTGCACCTCTCGGTGGCCGACGGGGATCGGGGCACGGCGCGCACGGCCCGGCACAAGACGGGCGTCGGGGGGCCGGCCGCCGCCGCCGCTAATGCAGCAGCGCCGCCCGGCCTCCCGACGCGTTCCGGGTCGCCCACCGGCGGCGACCCGGACGTGCCGCGGCAGTGCGCGCCGTGTCCTGATCGACAGGGGGCGGGCCGCGCGCCCGCCACCGTCACCAGCCACCGAAACCGACCGCCCGCCAAGACGGCCAGACATACGCGCCTAGGTAAACGGAGCCACAGAGCCCTCAAGGAGCGGGCCGGGACGATCCGCGATGGCCTTGCGGTACGCAGCGGTGCAAGGAACCGAGGGGACACACCGGAGCTCCGCCGCGTGCGGTGGAGAGCCGTTGGGCACCCGCCCACGACGAGGGCGGGTTAGCGCGGAGCCACCTCCAGGTGGTCGGCGGGGAGCGGGGCACGACGCGCACGACCCGGCACACCGGGCGGCCGGAGGGCGGGCGGCGCCGCCGAGGGAGCGGCGGAGCAACCCGCCCTCCGGCCGAGCTCCGGGTGGCCCACCGGCAGCCACCCGGACGTGCCATGGCCGTGCGCGCCATGTCCCGGGCGAGGGGGCGCGCCGCGCGCCCGCCCCCCGCACCTTGCACCAAACAACTCCCCACCCCCTAATATACCTGCAAAACATCCTCCCCAGGCAACCCCGGGGGTACAAAGGGTCTCTGAGACCCCCTTTTTTTTCAAGGGGGCTCTTAACCTTATTTCGCGAAACTAGTGCTTTTCCGGGGACCAAAATCCCCGCAGAGGCCACACCACGCGCGCGGAGGACGAGCGGCCCGCCCGGCCACGAACCAACGCGGGCGCCGAGGCGCAACGGCCGCGCCCGCGGCGCATGGGCGCGCGGAATCACCGTCGGCCCCTCCGCGCGGGCAAGCCCAGGACGACCGCGGCAACCAGTGGTGCCGCGCGCCCTCGGCACCGCGCGACGCCCCCGGGCATGGCCGGCAGTGCTCGCGCGCCACGGCACAGCCTGAGGCCCACCCGGATGGCCGGCAGCGCGCGCGCGGGCAAGCCCGCGCCGGGGCTAGCCGTGCGGGCTGGCCGAGCGCGCGGTCACGCCGGCCATGGCCGAGCGGGAGCGCGCGCACGCCCGCACGCCGGCACCCACCGGAGCGTCGCCCGGCCGGCAATCGCCGGAGCACCGCCGGCGGTCGCCCCGCCCGGGTCCGGCACAAGGCAGGCGGCAGCGGCGGCCGGTGGCCGGAGCCCGGCCGGCCTCCGGCGGCGGTGCCGGTGGCCGGTGGCCGGAGTCCGGCCGCCGGCGGAGGTGCCGGTCACCGGTGGCCGGAGTCCGGCCGGCGGCCGGCGGCGGCGGGCGGTGGCCGGAGTCCCGCCGGCGGCCGGCGGCGGCGGGCGGTGGCCGGAGTCCGCCGGCGGCCGGCGGCGGCGGGCGGTGGCCGGAGTCCGCCGGCGGCCGGCGGCGGCGGGCGGTGGCCGGAGTCCGCCGGCGGCCGGCGGCGGCGGGCGGTGGCCGGAGTCCGCCGGCGGCAGGCGGTGGTGGCCGGTGGCCGGTGGCCGGTGGCCGTCCCGCCCTGCCGGCGGCGGTGGCCGGTGGCCGCCGGTCAGCCCGGCCAGGCCGCGGCCGGGCGGTGGCCGGATCCACCCGCCCAGCCCGGCGGCGGGTGGTGGCGCGCGGCTGATCCATGCCCCGCCGCGCCTGCCCGGTACCCGCCCAGCCCACCCGCGCGCGCACCGGCCGCGCGCGGGCGTGGGCGCCCATGGGGCGAGGGAACACCCTCCCCCTAATATACCTGCAAAACATCCACCCCCAGGCAACCCCGGGGGTACAAAGGGTCTCTGAGACCCCCCTTTTTCCTCGGCCGGACACTGTGCGCGCTGGCCCAGCGCGTGGCCGGGCGCTGCGCAGGCTGGCGCCGCACGGGCACACTCCACTCCGATCAAACTTTAATTCTACTCGTGCGAATTCGCTGAAACTTCACCCCTGGGGGTTTTTGATGATGACAAATCCATCTACGATGGTCCCGCCACCAGATTCCGCCGCCGCCGGAGCACCACCGCCGGCGGTGGCCCATTTCCTCCGATCAAAACTTCTTTCCGAGGCCCCAAAATAGTTGAGAACTCACCATTGGGGTCCTATTTTGATGATACATGCATCTGCAATCATCCCGCGAGGAGATTCAAAGGTCGCCCGGGCGGCCGCCGGCGCCGCCGCTCGATCACAAGGCACACCCGAGCGCGCTCCGATCAAACTCATGATCCGCGCGTGCAAACGCGGCGAAACTCGTACCACGGGGGTTTCATGTGATGCCTAGTGAGGGGGCGGGGTCGCCGGTCCGTAACGCCCGGCGTCGCCCGGGCGGCCGCCGGCGCCGCCGCTCGATCACAAGGCACACCCGAGCGCGCTCCGATCAAACTCATGATCCGCGCGTGCAAACGCGGCGAAACTCCGGACCACGGGGGTTTCATGTGATGCCTAGTGAGGGGCGGGGTCGCCGGTCCGTAACGCCCGACGTCGCCCGGGCGGCCGCCCGGCGCCGCCGCTCGATCACAAGGCACACCCGAGCGCGCTCCGATCAAACTCATGATCCGCGCGTGCAAACGCGGCGAAACTCGTACCACGGGGTTTCATGTGATGCCTAGTGAGGGGCGGGGTCGCCGGTCCGTAACGCCCGACGTCGCCCGGGCGGCCGCCGGCGCCGCCGCTCGATCACAAGGCACACCCGGCGCGCTCCGATCAAACTCATGATCCGCGCGTGCAAACGCGGCGAAACTCGTACCACGGGGGTTTCATGTGATGCCTAGTGAGGGGCGGGGTCGCCGGTCCGTAACGCCCGACGTCGCCCGGGCGGCCGCCGGCGCCGCCGCTCGATCACAAGGCACACCCGAGCGCGCTCCGATCAAACTCATGATCCCGCGCGTGCAAACGCGGCGAAACTCGGACCACGGGGGTTTCATGTGATGCCTAGTGAGGGGGCGGGGTCGCCGGTCCGTAACGCCCGACGTCGCCCGGGCGGCCGCCGGCGCCGCCGCTCGATCACAAGGCACACCCGAGCGCGCTCCGATCAAACTCATGATCCGCGCGTGCAAACGCGGCGAAACTCGTACCACGGGGGTTTCATGTGATGCCTAGTGAGGGGCGGGGTCGCCGGTCCGTAACGCCCGACGTCGCCCGGGCGGCCGCCGGCGCCGCCGCTCGATCACAAGGCACACCCGAGCGCGCTCCGATCAAACTCATGATCCGCGCGTGCAAACGCGGCGAAACTCGTACCACGGGGGTTTCATGTGATGCCTAGTGAGGGGCGGGGTCGCCGGTCCGTAACGCCCGACGTCGCCCGGGCGGCCGCCGGCGCCGCCGCTCGATCACAAGGCACACCCGAGCGCGCTCCGATCAAACTCATGATCCGCGCGTGCAAACGCGGCGAAACTCGGACCACGGGGGTTTCATGTGATGCCTAGTGAGGGGGCGGGGTCGCCGGTCCGTAACGCCCGACGTCGCCCGGGCGGCCGCCGGCGCCGCCGCTCGATCACAAGGCACACCCGAGCGCGCTCCGATCAAACTCATGATCCGCGCGTGCAAACGCGGCGAAACTCGTACCACGGGGGTTTCATGTGATGCCTAGTGAGGGGGCGGGGTCGCCGGTCCGTAACGCCCGACGTCGCCCGGGCGGCCGCCGGGCGCCGCCGCTCGATCACAAGGCACACCCGAGCGCGCTCCGATCAAACTCATGATCCGCGCGTGCAAACGCGGCGAAACTCGTACCACGGGGGTTTCATGTGATGCCTAGTGAGGGGCGGGGTCGCCGGTCCGTAACGCCCGACGTCGCCCGGGCGGCCGCCCGGCGCCGCCGCTCGATCACAAGGCACACCCGAGCGCGCTCCGATCAAACTCATGATCCGCGCGTGCAAACGCGGCGAAACTCGTACCACGGGGGTTTCATGTGATGCCTAGTGAGGGGGCGGGGTCGCCGGTCCGTAACGCCCGGCGTCGCCCGGGCGGCCGCCGGCGCCGCCGCTCGATCACAAGGCACACCCGAGCGCGCTCCGATCAAACTCATGATCCGCGCGTGCAAACGCGGCGAAACTCGGACCACGGGGGTTTCATGTGATGCCTAGTGAGGGGCGGGGTCGCCGGTCCGTAACGCCCGACGTCGCCCGGGCGGCCGCCGGCGCCGCCGCTCGATCACAAGGCACACCCGCGCGCGCTCCGATCAAACTCATGATCCGCGCGTGCAAACGCGGCGAAACTCGGACCACGGGGGTTTCATGTGATGCCTAGTGAGGGGGCGGGGTCGCCGGTCCGTAACGCCCGACGTCGCCCGGGCGGCCGCCGGCGCCGCCGCTCGATCACAAGGCACACCCGAGCGCGCTCCGATCAAACTCATGATCCGCGCGTGCAAACGCGGCGAAACTCGGACCACGGGGGTTTCATGTGATGCCTAGTGAGGGGCGGGGTCGCCGGTCCGTAACGCCCGACGTCGCCCGGGCGGCCGCCGGCGCCGCCGCTCGATCACAAGGCACACCCGAGCGCGCTCCGATCAAACTCATGATCCGCGCGTGCAAACGCGGCGAAACTCGGACCACGGGGGTTTCATGTGATGCCTAGTGAGGGGGCGGGGTCGCCGGTCCGTAACGCCCGACGTCGCCCGGGCGGCCGCCGGCGCCGCCGCTCGATCACAAGGCACACCCGAGCGCGCTCCGATCAAACTCATGATCCGCGCGTGCAAACGCGGCGAAACTCGTACCACGGGGGTTTCATGTGATGCCTAGTGAGGGGGCGGGGTCGCCGGTCCGTAACGCCCGACGTCGCCCGGGCGGCCGCCGGCGCCGCCGCTCGATCACAAGGCACACCCGAGCGCGCTCCGATCAAACTCATGATCCGCGCGTGCAAACGCGGCGAAACTCGTACCACGGGGGTTTCATGTGATGCCTAGTGAGGGGGCGGGGTCGCCGGTCCGTAACGCCCGACGTCGCCCGGGCGGCCGCCGGCGCCGCCGCTCGATCACAAGGCACACCCGAGCGCGCTCCGATCAAACTCATGATCCGCGCGTGCAAACGCGGCGAAACTCGTACCACGGGGGTTTCATGTGATGCCTAGTGAGGGGGCGGGGTCGCCGGTCCGTAACGCCCGACGTCGCCCGGGCGGCCGCCGGCGCCGCCGCTCGATCACAAGGCACACCCGAGCGCGCTCCGATCAAACTCATGATCCGCGCGTGCAAACGCGGCGAAACTCGTACCACGGGGGTTTCATGTGATGCCTAGTGAGGGGCGGGGTCGCCGGTCCGTAACGCCCGACGTCGCCCGGGCGGCCGCCGGCGCCGCCGCTCGATCACAAGGCACACCCGAGCGCGCTCCGATCAAACTCATGATCCGCGCGTGCAAACGCGGCGAAACTCGTACCACGGGGGTTTCATGTGATGCCTAGTGAGGGGGCGGGGTCGCCGGTCCGTAACGCCCGACGTCGCCCGGGCGGCCGCCGGCGCCGCCGCTCGATCACAAGGCACACCCGAGCGCGCTCCGATCAAACTCATGATCCGCGCGTGCAAACGCGGCGAAACTCGTACCACGGGGGTTTCATGTGATGCCTAGTGAGGGGCGGGGTCGCCGGTCCGTAACGCCCGACGTCGCCCGGGCGGCCGCCGGCGCCGCCGCTCGATCACAAGGCACACCCGAGCGCGCTCCGATCAAACTCATGATCCGCGCGTGCAAACGCGGCGAAACTCGTACCACGGGGGTTTCATGTGATGCCTAGTGAGGGGGCGGGGTCGCCGGTCCGTAACGCCCGACGTCGCCCGGGCGGCCGCCGGCGCCGCGCTCGATCACAAGGCACACCCGAGCGCGCTCCGATCAAACTCATGATCCGCGCGTGCAAACGCGGCGAAACTCGTACCACGGGGGTTTCATGTGATGCCTAGTGAGGGGGCGGGGTCGCCGGTCCGTAACGCCCGACGTCGCCCGGGCGGCCGCCGGCGCCGCCGCTCGATCACAAAGGCACACCCGAGCGCGCTCCGATCAAACTCATGATCCGCGCGTGCAAACGCGGCGAAACTCGTACCACGGGGGTTTCATGTGATGCCTAGTGAGGGGGCGGGGTCGCCGGTCCGTAACGCCGACGTCGCCCGGGGCGGCCGCCGGCGCCGCCGCTCGATCACAAGGCACACCCGAGCGCGCTCCGATCAAACTCATGATCCGCGCGTGCAAACGCGGCGAAACTCGTACCACGGGGGTTTCATGTGATGCCTAGTGAGGGGGCGGGGTCGCCGGTCCGTAACGCCGACGTCGCCCGGGCGGCCGCCGGCGCCGCCGCTCGATCACAAGGCACACCCGAGCGCGCTCCGATCAAACTCATGATCCGCGCGTGCAAACGCGGCGAAACTCGGACCACGGGGGTTTCATGTGATGCCTAGTGAGGGGGCGGGGTCGCCGGTCCGTAACGCCCGACGTCGCCCGGGCGGCCGCCGGCGCCGCCGCTCGATCACAAGGCACACCCGAGCGCTCCGATCAAACTCATGATCCGCGCGTGCAAACGCGGCGAAACTCGTACCACGGGGGTTTCATGTGATGCCTAGTGAGGGGGGGGGGCGTCGCGTTCGTAACGCCGACGTCGCCCGGGCGGCCGCCCGGCGCCGCCGCTCGATCACAAGGCACACCCGAGCGCGCTCCGATCAAACTCATGATCCGCGCGTGCAAACGCGGCGAAACTCGTACCACGGGGGTTTCATGTGATGCCTAGTGAGGGGGCGGGGTCGCCGGTCC
>CACTHL010000078.1:0-182239 GCA_902712375.1 Dioscorea dumetorum
AGATGAATGGCAAATTCTTTGAACTATCCAAATCACTCTTATTGAGATCTTGTTTCTTATTTATATTCAAACCAAGTGGATTGAATTTGTTTTAATATCTTCATCATTTATTGTAATCTACAAAAAGCTCGTGGTGTACATCAAAGAAATTTATTTATCTCACGCAAATCACCAGATTTGGTCATAAAATGTTTAAAATGGCGCATTTGCACTTGTTGGAAATCAATATGATGTGTTCATGTGTTGTTAGCTTCACTTGGTGGTGGATGGGATAATATGATAATTTTCTATGGACAGTGTATATTTTGATTTAGTGGCTTCCATATTGGAGTCTGGAGATCAGAAATGGCTATTACATTCTTGTACTTTTGTATTTATTATTATTATTTTTTGAATAATTTTAACTCTTTTACTTCTCTATTTCAAATGGCAAGCATGTTTTCCAATGAATTCTTCCGTTTATTTGTTTTTTCAAATTTTAAACCCAAATGTTTCTCCATCAGTTCATTGAAATTATCTGATCTGTTTTGTTATAAATTAAAAAAAATAATGTAACTATCAAAACAAAAAAAATTGAAATGAAAATATGAAATAAATACAAAAATTAAATGTCAGTAATTATTCAACATGGTAATGATTTTAAAGAAAAATTAAGTCAACAAGTTTGCATTTTAGACAAAAGTTAAATCATTATCCATATAAGTAATACGCTTGTCCTAATTACCAGATAAAAATTATTAGCAGGTTAACAAACACATGGAATTATAAATCCATATGATGATCAAAATTTGATTCAATAATAACTATTAGTAATTATATTATGAATTTAGATAATTTAGTAAAAACTCGATCTGAACCAAAATAAGACAAACTACAATTTTGAACCAACCAAATGATGCACAAACCCATCGCTTGCAAAACAGAACTTCCACAACCCCTAAAACATTATTGATTAAAAACAGAGATTCTAAGAATTCTTCTGAGAGTTGGCACAGAAGTGTGAAAATCTGAGAATGTTCTTTGCAGACAATCCATCACAACACACTGTCCTACCGCCAACCAACAACTTGCAAATGATGTTCCCTTATTTAGTCAGGATTATGCCTAGTTTACAGCAGCATTAAAAAAAATTAATAAGCCAAAGAAAAAGAAAAAAAAACTAAATAGCCATCAATATATGTTCATAAAGACAATTAAAATCATATAAAACTGATAGGTGAGTGAAGAATATGTATACTGGTAGAAGAAAGAGAGCCTTGTTGCTTCAGACTGCATGGATTGCATTGGTTTTGCTCTGGCTGAGATCTGGTCCAGTAATAGAGGGATTAATGTGGAAAGCTGATTGCCTCGACGAAGAAGGTCCACGCAGTTTAAGGGACAGTGCTGATGGCTCAATACGACTAGGACCACCTTCACCGATGCATAGCTTTGACATGCCAAAGTCCATATGGTTTGCATCCTTTGGAAGGACTGGTGTTGGCCGCAGAACCTCATGAGTCTCACCCATCTCTTCTTCTTTTGTAGGGTTGGTCATACTTGAAGCGGGCCAAAACGGGAGAGGCACGGTCATGAAAGCTGGAAAAAATGCAGGAACCATCGGTATCGGTATTGACATGGTGTTGTATCGAGGGGCATTTTCTTGAGGTTCTGCAGGTGTGTCTTGCAATGAGATTTCTTTTGGTTCGGATTCTTGTTCCATAGAGATATGTAAAGACGGTGATTTGTTCCGTGTCTCAGGTTCATTGGGAGGGGATTGGAGCATGAACTCTTCTTCCAAAACTGGCAGTTCATCCATTGGCTGTAGATGAGAAAACACATCTAAAAGTTACCACAATATATTGAAAAACAGCAGGACACGTGTTCAGTCAGAAACATGCATTACCAGATGACAAAAACAAAAATAATTCCTTGTGATTATGCCTGCAAATAAAGCAGAAAGTAAATGGAAGACAAACCATTTCGGGGACCATATCAAACAAGCTTGAGCGCCTCTTCCTTCTTGTTGCATTGGTTTGTCGAATGAAATACTTCTGAGCATGACTGGCCACTTGTGTTGGTGTTCTTGACACAACAAAGTTACGAGCTATCCCGCGCCAATCACCCTTTCCCAATTTCCGTAAACCCAGTAGGAACATACGGTGCTCTTCTTCAGTCCATGGGATGCCTGAATACAAAGAAGATGACAATGAGTTCACTATAATCTGAGTTTGATATGGACTTGAAAATCAAATCATTTTTAGAAAAGAAAAATCAAGTTTCTTAAGAAATCAGAAAGTAAACCTTCTTAGGCTTAACATTACAATGTTCTTTGCCAACCTACACTATAAATCAGATCATTTTCGGAATAGCAAAACTCTACAGATGTCTCTTGAAGAAGGACAAGTAGAAATAAGATTGTTCCTCAGCTAGATATTTCTTATGGTCTGCAATTTGAGTTCCAAAATAAAAATTATATCTTAAAATTGGGTGTAAAACAGAAGATCACAGGATACAAGCAGTTCAACCAACAGAAAGTCATCCAAATCACATGCAGTTCAACCACAAGGACTCATAGGGCATGCAAAAATGGTTGAAGACGTTGACTTGAATTTCATGTTCTCATAAAGCATTCAACTTCAACCTGATTTTCAGATTATCAAATGCCAAAATTCCTCCAAATAAGAGGATGGGAAAGTTGCAACACCTGATGATTAGCCAAAACTATATCAATAACAAAGTTCAAAAGGAAAAATTATAATAACAATTTTCAGCCACCACTATGAATTTAAAATGATCAGAGAGGTCCTAAATCACGTCAATATGATGTCAGAGCCATCATATTCCATAATGAACAGATTTTAAACTTCCCATTACAGGGAAAAGGACAGAGGTTACCTGCTTTCTTACATTATTGAGATTACCCATTTGGGACCTGCCAGTTAAATAATTGGCTTAGTAGAAAAGCTAAACCATTTGCAGAAAATTAACGTTTTATAGTCAGTCTATCAAAAAACCGCCATATTTATTGGTAATGTAGATTGCTCAGCTAGCATTCACAATTCAGTACTATAAAAAAAAATTATTTTCAGTATACAAATTGATCAAGCACTTAAAATGATTTATCAATCAAAATGGAGCTGCAAAAAGATACACAGAAGTAGATATGGTGCCTATCTGAACCAGATTTTCTGTAAGTTTGTGGACCAAGAGTGAATATACGATTCATGTCTCGGGGGCAAAATTTTCTAGAACAAATATGAAAAGAAAGAGTTGATAGACCGTCAGCATGAAAGAGTTGATACCTATAAGTAGTTCATAATCCACCCATCTACCCAAAAGTTGACGGAAAAAAAAACCTCTGAGAACTAAGCCACAGTTTGAAACTCACCAGTCACCATCTGATATTGACATTTTTAATCCAACACTTCTATCCAGAGATAAAAAATTGGAAACGCCACTAAATAAAGTAACTTGATCTGAAGCTCAGTTTCATTGTTTGGCTGGATATATCAATCCAGTGAATTCAACAGATTGAAGAAACTAAAAAATGAAAGGAAATTAAAATTCCATATGATGATAGCAATCCAATCCATTAAAAAAGAAAAGACAATAGTTTCAAAATAGAACCGGAATGGCTGAAACTAATTGGCCAAACCCACAATGTTGTTGACCATATAGGACAATCCGAGCAGCAGAAGCATGGCCAGCAGTTCAGGGCAGATAATGTAAGGCAAAGGTGAAAACTTTAGATCAAATACATACACGAACCAATTAAAGGGAGAAAACGCGTAGGGTTTAAAATTATTAAGACTGTCCAGATACATCTGAACACTAAAAAAGGATGAAAGAGAAAGAATCAATAGAAGAAAAAATGTGTTTGGATTAAATTGAGGGAGAAAATAAAAGAGTGGTCGCCCGTCCATCTTGGGTTCTTCATTTAACCAAACACAAGAAAACAAGCTTTATCCATTTTCCTCAATAATCCAAAAACAAAAAAGCTCTCAACTTCAACCTCAAAATCATTCAAAAACCACAAATAAATTTATAACAAGCCAACAAAGAGACAGCTCGCGCAATGAACAATTATTTTTTGAAAGCAAATCAAAACACGAGAAATGGAAAGAAAAAGAAGGCGCGAAACAAGCACAATAAACGCTTAATCTTAAATCAAGAGGAACAATGAAACAAATAAATCAAGTAATAAATCATAACCAGGATTGACAGACAAACTCAATAGATACAAACCCCAAAACATCGAATTACTTAGCAAGCAAGGATCTACGAAACAAAGATCTCCCCAAAAAATCCTCACCTTTCTTGCGCTCCGACCTGCAACTGGAAGAGCACGAAGCATGCGTCGGATCATCAGAAGCATATCCAGAGGGATGATCCCGATGGGGATCGGAAGAAGGGGATCCGGGATTGTTAGGGGATGCCGTAGCAACCGCAGAGGTAGCAGAGGAGAGGCAACCCATGCTGGCGCTCTTCTTCATCGGCCCTACTCCTTCGGTGAGCCTCACTCCGAAGAGCTTCACCCCTCCCGCCCTCGCCGGGCATGTCCTGGAGTTATGCCCGTTGTTGCTGCAGTGAGAGCACCGCCTCGTCATCTCCCCGGGTCCGGCGACTCCTTCTCGTCCTCCTCTCTCGCTCTCTCTCTCTCTCTCTCTCTCTCTCGGAGCTTTGGGAGCGCTTTAATGGCGGAAGGATGGTCCGTGGAGTTATTGAGGATTTTAGATGGAGGTGGTTTTAGCATTCAGCCTCGAGTTCAGAGATAATTACAAAACACCCACCACGGCATTTGCGCTTCGAGGACGGATGAACGGTGGATATTGTGCTTGATTTTGTGTTATGCGGGGATTTTTTTATTCAGACCCCTGAAATCTCCAGAGGGGTCAGACATATTTTTACCCTTTCTTAATAATAGTAACTTATTTTATAATTTTTAATTAAACTAAATTTTTAAAAATCATACTGTGGATCTGAGGATATATTGGAATTTTATTTTTTTAAAATGGAAGGCATTTTACTGCCATAAAAGCTGTGATTGATTATTTACCGATATAAAGCCAATATTTTTTGCATAAATTTACAATTTGACAGGGATTAATAATAAATATATATATATATATATATATATCTTGCGTTTGATAAATAGAAGATTAGTTAGGGTGTTATATGCAAACAAAAACGTTACAGAAATGCGGCGTCCTAACTTAGGATGACACATAAGACTGGTATTATTACATGAATATAATGAGGGCTAATGTTCACAATATTTACAGAAAGCCCTCGAACTAGTAAGAGTAGTGGCATTTCCGTTATTATATGGAATTTATAAGGCCGATAATGACATTGTAGAACGTTGAATAGTGTTCATCCCCCGTGCCTTGGGAGATGGGCAAACACCATAAGACATGGATCTCCTTCATATTACGAAAATGCCAACAAACTTTACATATTCCTAGTTTGAAGTTACTGTTATGCCCTTTATGTTTGATTAATACCATCATCATGTCCTTGATTGCAAGTGACAATCACGAGGAGTAATTAACGGCTTGCATTAATTCCTAACTGCGCAACATTGTGAGGCCTCAATCGGCTTGCATTAATTCCTTCTAATTTCCCACGTTTTATTTATGCTAAATATATATAATTTTCCTCCTAATAAATTTATTTTTTGGTTATATAAAAATAGATTTTTTTCGCTAAATATAATTTTTAAACTCATATACAATCATTCTTTTCAATTTATTTAATTTTTTGTTTGATTAATATATTACGAATATAATTTTTAAATATATATAAATATTGTAAGCATTTTTTTCTTGAATTAAAATAATATTAAAATTTTTTTGTGAACTAATGGAGGAGAATTCATGGAGATTGAATGGCTACTAATTTTGGAACGATGGTATCCGTTCATGTCTTGTTGAATGGCATATATACATTATATATTAAACAAATAAATATTATTAAAAATTTTACGTAAAAATACTAAAGAAACATGTTTACTATTTTTTTTTTTTTTCTTTTTGGTACTTTATTAAAATAAATAATAAATAAATGTTATTCTTATAATTTGAATTATATTTGTTGAAGGTATAGTACGGACTAAATCTAGCTATAAAATAAGAAATAAATAAAATGCCGGTATATTTCCATATTAGACTTTGATAAGTCTGAAGCTTTGAAAACCCTAGCAAAGAATGAGAAGAAGTGTTGTTGAGGTTTTGTACCCAGGTGATGAAGTCAATAAAGTAAAAGACTACAAGTTTAATCTCATTGAATAAGTCAAATAAAAAGCCAACCTTAATATTTAAGAAATAATTATTGACTTATTACATTCTTAAAACTCAAAATAAAAGTTACGGGAAATGAAAAAAAAGTACCTGCAAAGTTTACACATCCGTAGAAAATTCTTAATAGTTTCATTATCCATAAAAATTTTTTTTTTTTGAATTTATTTGCGTGACTTAACGTCATTTATAGTCACATGAATTGGCTATTATGTTTTTCCACTCACCCAAGATGACAGACGGTTGAGGTAGTGCGTTTTCCGAAATAGTGGATGTGGCATTGATTGCAGCTGATTCTCTTCTACTCTCAAATAGTGACAAGAGAAGCCCTTTCCTCTTCTTGGAGACCATCACAATCGTGAAGCTCGACTAAAAAACCCTTATGACATCGCCAGTTTACCGGAGATCTCCCAAACCCAGAAGTCACTACCAAAGGTGGGAAGGGAAGTTGTTAGTTTACAGAAGACCTCCCGCAGAACAGTGCTTCTCTTCTCTCCCACTTTTGATTTTGTTGTCTTGTGGTTTAGGGTTGTGAAATCATGCACTCTAGTTTATATTCTTACAATAATCGAGCATGGTTCTGATGGTGAACATGAAGAAATTCCAGTCCTACTGGCAACATATGTGGATGAAGAGAGAACCCTCGCCCCAACGACTCTTGTTAAGGAACCATTTCGGCTCCTCCCCCTTCCCCCATGGCGTCGCCGCCGCGAGAGAAGGACGCCGGCCTAATCCCCCACGCAACTATCGATGAGACACCCTGTAGAAGAAACAAAAGAGCAGACTGATGTTAAAAAACCATGTCAGCCCCCCATCAATGATGTCACCGTATCCGTCATTGAAATCCAAAAATCGACTATGGTTAAGATGGATTTCTTTTTCAAAAAGAAACACCCAGCTGGCTTTCTGAGGCTATACCAACTTGAGCAAGCAACTATAACCATGTTTTTAAACTGTTTCATTGACAAGTAAGCTTCTCACTTACTGTGTTTGATTTTCATTTACAATACTAATTTCTCGTTTAGTTCGCATGCTTTCGCTTACAAGGCTTTTTCTTGCTTACATGTATTTGTTACCATTTAGCATTTCACTTTTCACATTAATTTGTCACATTCCCACTTAGCCTCATGATTTACCATTTATCCATAATTTTTACTACCTACACATGGGACCATCGTGTGGAAGAACGACCTGTCATTCATAACACAAGACCACATGTTCACGTTGGTGGATGGGAGTGTAGTTCCTAACGATGTGTTGGATGTCTTTGTTGTCATCATTATAGAGTCCCTGAAGAAAAATTCTTATCCATACAAGAGGGTGATCTTTTAGTTTCTGTGTCACTTGTGTACTAACCCATTTTTTGGACGTTTTCGGGTGCACGGTCGTGCCAATACCCCAGCCGCATGTGTGTGTGGGAACATTGTTTTGATCCTGAAGATATCATGGTTACCATCATTCGATGCGTGGACACGCCATTGGCAACCCTTGGATGCACATTAGACAGTTACCCTTTGCTTATCATTCTTTACAAGTGTGAAGTTAAAATTTCGTTTAATGACAAAACTTCGTAATGTGTCCTTAAAGTGTTCACCATCGCAAAACCATTGGTTGACTTCCAAACCTGCACTTTCAGAGTGATCTACTGTCATTGATAGGCCATTTGCTGTTTGTTGTTGGGATGACAATATGCATCGATTAAATGATAAGCTCTCTGAAATTGAATCCTTGTTTCTGATATACACAACAAATCTAAGATATGGAGAAACATACAAATGATCTATAAGAAAAAACTACATAAATTAAATAGTGCAAGGATAGAGTACTAACAGTTGAAAGCAATATTAAATTATAAACTCCACAACTAAGCGTAAACAATTGCTTGTAAGTGAAAACCCAAAACATAAGTGAAAAACATGTTTACTAAGCAGAAAATTCCACAATTATACCATAACTAGATGTACTAAATTGAAACCCATGCTTTGATGACTAGTCACCTCAGTTGTATGCATAACCAAAGATACAATATTTATAATGGTAAAGATAAACGGGGGGGGCACATCCACTGCATCCTCAGTTGTATCAATAATAAGGTTGATAGCAAAACTGTTGAACATATAGTATACATGGTACATTCATTAGAAATCTACCTCAAAGTCAATGGGATACACCGTTCAGTATGCATCCGGCATGACAAACATCACCCTAACACTAGAAATTTGGAGGCTTAATCTTTCACATATCTCCCGTAGCACTGACTCCCAATAAATTAATACCGTGAACTGCAGTACTTAACCTTCTTCCTTATATCTAGCGACTGTGTAGAAAGTATTCATTAACTGCCTGTGGCATAAAAGCCTCACACTGTCATGGTTTAGAATAAAAATAACATTTACAAATTGTCATCAAAACAAGGTAAAAAAGTAAACGTTTTTTCACGACACCCTTACATGGCAACAAATGCAGTCGGCCTTTGGAAGTAACTTAGACATGTGTAGAAGAGACAAATATCTCTTATATAAATGCAAAACAAGAGAGAACAAAAGAAATTCTGGAAGAAGAAGAAGATGATGGGGAGATCTTATTTAAAACACGCAAAAAATACAAGTGCTAAGTGAAAAACTGGTAAAAATGCTGTAATTTGTCATGTTAATCGTACACCTTTTTCAAATCCTGACAAGACATGGCAGGCTTTTTCCCACCAATGACAAGGGCAAACTTGGTATTAGATAAAAAAAGTATCAACAGAATAGGGCAAATCGGGACTTTTTGAAACTTACAGAGACTCATAATTAAATTTCCCATAAAGTCTACAGAGACTCATAATTAAATTTCCCATAAAGTTGTTATATATACAAGAAATTTTTTATTTTGATTTATCAAAAAATTCAAAAGTGCAGATGTTACAATAAAATTTAAAATATCAACCTTTCATTTATCGTATTAACCAAAACAGAAAATATAACATCTAACTTCTAAGGTTTTTCAATATTTAAATTGTTTTGTTGCCTTAAATAATTTGTCTAAAATTAAATAAGTAAGCCAAACATGTCAATAGTGAAGGAGAAGCTTACAAAATTAAAATGTAGATAAATAAATAAATAAATAAATAAATGAAACAGGTACATAAGTCAAAGTCATTATCTTGGTTCTTTATCTTGAACCACACAAACAGACATTGCATTGAAGCATGCAATGAGATAAGGCGCTGCCGTCCCACGTGCCACACGTGACCATATGTATATGAGAGTTTTACGTTTTTGCCCCTTTACAATAATACATGGATTATAGATTTATTTAATTAAAAATAAATTTTTTACCAAGTTAGCTCGAATATAATTATTTGTTTAACATAACAAAAAGCAACGTTCTATTTACAAAATTTAATTTTAAAAATATTTTGTTTCACTTGTCGATAAATTGATGATCTTTGAATTATATGAGTTCTAGATCGTTAATCAATTTTTATTACTTTATATGAGGAATTCAATATAGATATACCCATTATAAATTATGATGTTGTTTGTACTCATTGAAAGACAAGAAAACACACACTTGTTTTCTATAGAATTAATAATATTAATACCTAATGATTGTTTTCTATGAGAAATGCTTCTATCTTACTCATTCATCACTTTCTTATATCACACTGAAAAGGGACATATCAAAGCCTTTATTGAATGGAATGAATTCAAAAGCAAACATTATCTTGTGTAGGAGCCCATGGAATCCACATTGCTCTTTATTATCATATCACAAATATATATATATATATATATATATATATAAAATCTCATTATGTGAGAGTTCCTTATGTCTCTTGTCCTCTTGTCATTTAACTTACATAAATTTGACTCTTCCTTTGTTTGCACTCTAATTATCTTTGACTTGCACCCATTAATTGTTTATATTTGTTAATCTCACACTTGGCATGAGTTTAATTTGTTGGTTGATTGTTTTCTTGTTTTATTTACTTGTTTAAAAAGTTTGTAGTTTTTTATTCAAAAAAAAAAAAAAAGTTTGTAGTTTTAATTAAGTTATTCACGGATAAAAGTTGAGCGGAAGAGTTAATTAGAAAATATTAAGTGTGAGTGTGGAAGCACTTGACCATTAAAATGAGATAATTGCTTTGCCATTGATTTATAAACAAACAATTTCTTTTCGATAAGATTAGTCAAATTATTTTTTTCATTGTTTTATTTTTTTATTCCATTTGACCGAAGGAAACTGGATTGGATATATTTTCTTAATGTAGATATTATGGGAGTGTCATCATGTTTCTATATGCCTATATAATTATATATAATCCTAAAATTATAATTTATATTTAATATGTCATAATTTGTCAATTTTAGCGAGAAAATTTCATTATAGATTCAATTTTATAAATGTAGTTTTTGTTTAGTCAAGAGAAACTCATCAATGATTATCAGTCGCTGTATTTATCATTACATCATCATTAATTATAATAATAATAATAATAATAATAATAATAATAATAATAATTACTATTATTATTGGAGTGATCTAATGTGGATTAATGGATCTTAATTAATAGTAATTAAATGCTAAATGGGGATTGCTTCAAAGACAAAAAGAGAAAGGTGCTTTGAATAAATGATTTGTGGCTTGAAAGAGATGGCTAATTGGCCATGGACCTTAAGATCCATCTTTTTCTTTTTTTCTTTTTTAATTAATTTTTTTTTTAATTTGGTGGAAGAATTGGAATCCAAATCCTCTTTATATCTTCTAATATTATCCTATCCATTGCTATTGCCTTTTTCTTTTATTTTTTGTGGCAAAGTCCTCTTTCTTTTCCATGGTCTCTCTTGGCCTTTCATGCTTTTATTTTACTATAATTTTTAATTTAAATAATTTATTATCCTCCTTTTTTAATTTCCAAAAATTTTAGAGAAAAAACAATATTTGTTGAAATTAAGGTTTTTTTTAAGGCTTAATTTTAATAAATAATAATTCCTACTTTGATTTTATTTTTTGGTGTCAAATTTAGAGTTTAAATTTAGAAATAGAAACTCTAAATTTGTGATGAAATAATTGGTCCATTTTGGCAAAAGTTTTTTTGAGTGGTTGAAGGGTTGAAAGAAATTGATAGATGTGGAGCCATTCAATCCACAATTTGACAATATGAGTCAAAATATTTGGAATCATGTTTGATGTGTTTTGTTCTTTTTAATTGAAGGAGTTTGTCTTTTATTTTTGATGTTCTAATTAAAGAAGTTGAAAAATTAACTACTTGATAAACAAGATAATTTAAGTATGCTTATAGTCAAAGTTCTAAATATAAATTAAAGACTTGGATGTCAAAGATTTTAATAAATAATTACAATATTTGCTTAAAAATTTATTCGCATTATAAAACGAGATCCAATTTATATAAATTCAAGCCCGGCCCATTGATAATAAAATTTCACCTAAAACCGATCGATGTATTCAACAATTTAAGCACACAAATAATAATGATGATGATGATGTTATTTTAATTTATTTTTTGCATAGATTTTGTTTGTATTTTAATTTTTAACATCTTATAATATAATTCTTATATTATAAATACATTATTTGTATAATTATTACAATTAATCCTTAATTAATATGCTCAAAGAACAGATATTACCAAGTTTGTGCTTTTGTGTCTACTAGTGAAGTAACTTGGGTAACAATGTTTTTTTTTCTCCTTTTTTTGCAAGATTTATTCAGTCAAATAATATTTTGATTAATTAATATCTAATAATTAATAATATCGGCACAAATCATTGATTTAAAATTAGAATTATAATATTAAAATAATTATTAATAAATCAATCTTTATTAAATTTCTTATAAAAGTTTTTTTTAAATAAATAAAATCAAGTTGGTAATGATCTATTTCAAGCACATATATCATCAAGGACATGCGCACCGTTCAGGATTTAAACTCGAGGCTCTTAAATCTTCATATTAACATCTTATGTAGTAACACAAGTGTTGCTGCCCGCTATGATATGAACCTTTTGGCTAATGGATTCTTTTTTTTCAATGTTTTTTATTTAAATAAAATGATAGTATTCATGAGGATATAATATTTATTTATTTATTTATTAAAAATATTAATAGCCATGCAAGATAAAGATATTGGTGCTTGTTAAGTGTGTGATTTCACTCTAACATTTATATAGAATTTATTTATCATTTGAATTTAGGACAAAATATACTTGATTATATATATATATATATATATCTGTGTGTGTGTGTGTGTGTGTGTGTTTGTGTGTTTATTTAAAAAAAATGAAGATGTAGGTTGATTATGGAAACTTATGAAAGCATCTTTATAAAAGTATATATTTACATATTAGACAAATACCGTTGTTTTGTTATAAAGATTATTATTAATAATTTTTAAAAAATATTAATATAAAACATATATTATATTTTTTATAATTTAGTATCTACAATTTTTAAATACTAAAAAAAATGGATGAAGCCTTGGATGGCATTCTTTTTTTACTTTACCATCCAAAAAATTCCACTTTTATCCATTTTATCTGCACTCATAGATATCTTTGCATCTCATGAAATGATTTACTACAAATTATTTAAGTGAATTAACAAAAAAGAAAATTACTACAAATAAATAACACATGCCAAACAACAAAATGATTTCTTATAAATTATTAAATTTGTATCAAATCACCTAAACATTGTTAGTGCAAATAACAGATAGTTGAGATACTTCCATTACATCACTGGATTGCTGATTGTATATTAAAGGAAATAAATGTTAAATTCTATAATTGAAGATATGATCATAAAAGTTTATTTAATTCAGGGAAAAAAACAACATATATCAATTCTGAAATTTAATATTTAAAATAATGCAATAAAGGAAATTATTAGACAGCACCTAATTTTGGAATAAAAATTAACATGAATGGAAATTGTTTTGAAATTCAAAATCATTTTAATACCTGTATTTATAGGTTAATTTAAATTCACAAAAACCGAAGGTGGACTAGATTTCTTTACCAAACTTTACCAAAATTGTCCTTAATAATTATATATATATATATATATATATATATATATATATATATATACAGGAATAGTTGATTAATTAAATAATAAATATTATTATTACCATCATGATGATGAATAAAGGAATGGATGGTTCATGGTTGACCAGAGTTGCTTGGACTTTATAGCAGCCACTCTTATGTAACCACACTTTTCTTGACCCCTAATTTTCATTTTGCATGTATATACACACATAATAGAGATATGTTATTAAATAATTAATTTATATAAAATTTTATATATTCAAAGTTATATTTTCCATGTAAATTTTAAAATTAAAATAAAAATTCCCCATAAATGTATTTTCTAAAAATAATTTAAATTACATATGAAGGAAAAGGAAATAGACTCGCTTAGAAGGAAAAGGAAAAGAAAATAAAAATTCTAAAAATTCCCCATAAATTATTGTAAAAATTATGAGGGGGTGTTTGTAAGTTTAGAATTTTGTGGGGTTTATTGCAAAATGTGATTGCCTGTGTGTATATATAAATAGACTCGCTTTAGCATTTTGGAAAAAGCGAAGAGATTGCGAGCTTGGCCATGGAGGCAGCCTCTGTTCCCTCCCAAATGCAAAGCTCCGTGCTTAATTGCATCAGCCTCTCCGATCCCGATGTTGATAAATCCGTCGCTCTTCTCAAGCATGTATGAATTTGAATTTTCTCTGCTTGTTTTCTTGTGTTTTTATTTATTTATTTTGGTTTAGGCTTTGGTTATTGTGAATGATGCATTGTTAGTGTTGTAATTTCTGATTGATTGAGCGTTTTTGTTGTTCATTTTCTGATTTTTATGGTCTTTTCTTGTTTTAATTCTTCTGTTTATTGCTTCATTCTGCTGTTTATTTTTGGACTTTTTTCGGATGTTATGGTGTTTGTTCTGGTGTTGAGAGTTAAAATTATAGTTTGATTGGTATACGGTGGAATCAATGGGTTTGTGGTGAAAAAGAAGGTTTTTTTCTTTTTGACTTTCTTTTAGTCCTTACTTTTTCTAGAGAATTCGTGTTCCTTGTCTTTTTTGACTAGGAGATTTGAGTTTCCAGTATTTAGTTTTTGAAATCTTAATATTTGTTATTTTTTAGAATTTTAAATTGAAAGAATTTGGTCGGTTCTCAACCAAAAGCCTTTTGCTTTTTTATGTGACAAGAAAATTTGCAATAAAAATGGTCACTCCTTTGTGTGACAAGTATTTGAGTTATAATAATATGAAAATTAAATTTACGCCATAGCAGATGAGGTAAAGATACATTTCGTATGACCTTTGGGAAAATTTTACTTTTTAGAGTATGATAAAATTTATACATCCACGTAGTTGTTACATGTGGATATTCTATCACAGTGCATTGGAACTAGACGGTGGTTCAATGTGGAATGTGAATAAGAGTTTTTCAAGATAATATACTACCTGTCTGATGCTTTGCCTTTTATTCTTTTTATTTGGATGCTTAATCTTGTCGATTTTCTTATCAACCATAGTTCAATATATGCAAAGTTGGACTATCTGTATTTTGAATAATGCTTTTTTTGCACCAAAGTCTAGGACCTGCATTTACGTGATTGTTACCAATTCAGTAACCCACAATTTCAAAGTTCACTTCTTGGTGAAGAAAACCTACCATTCACAGCATCATATGTGCCAGCACTCTTGCCTAAGAAACCAGACTTAACCATTATTGTGTAAAGTTTAACTTCCGGGATTAGAATTTTTTAGGACTATGACAAACAATGTATATGTGGTTGCCTACAATCATACTAAGGATATGGAACCAAAGTGTATATCTCCGAATCTCCATAGTCTCAAACTAAAGGCTAGTTAGAGAAGGTAAATTTATTTATGTTAGGGAGACTCCCACATATGATTGTGGTGGTTAGGTCGTCACTATGTATCGCTCACATGTAGAGTAACTCGAAGTGACTGTAAATATTTTACCATTATATGCATGTAATTACTAATATAATCTAAGATGGCCTTATGGTGACTATAATTTGTTTTATTGTGCTCTGTGGGTGTCAATAACTAGTTTATATAGCATAGGCAATATTTATGTTCCTGTTTATCTGTGTTTTAATTTGTATTACTTGATGACTGATAAGAAGATGCTGATATCCTAATTTCAGATTTGGTCAGGAATACTTTTTGCGATGGTAGATGGAATAGGGAGGAAGTATGAACCTGCTTAATGAATAGTTTTTACTTTGCTTCTGGATTTTAAGTGTTTTTCTTCCAGCTAATTTCCACATTCACCTTCTTTTCTTTATCACGTTAGCGCATATTTTGGTGATCCCAACTTTTATGCAATTGTTGTGACGCTTTATTTATGCTTTGACAACATATCTTTTAAATGTTTATATGAAGCAGACACATTTCATTCAAATTGGATAAGCGTGGCATTATGATAATAAATTTTGTATGTAGTGTAAAATAAATGTATAACTCATCAACTGTTCTTGTCTCCTTGAAATTATTTATTATTTATGTTGGCTGTCATAATTATTTATTATTTATGTTGTCTGTCATAATTATCCTTGTTTCTATTTTTTAAACTTTTATTTAGATCTATTTTTAATATTTTATCGTTCTAGCTTTTGAATTTCTTTCCTATTGATAATTTTTTCCAGGCATGCTTAGACTCTGGATTCTTTTACGTCGTTGATCATGGAATCCCACAAGACTTTATGGATGAGGGTTTTTTTACAAAGTAAGAAATTTTTTAATCTACCTATCAATGAGAAAATGAAGGTTCTACGAAATGAGAAGAATCGAGGTTATACACCAATTCTAGATGAGACTCTGGATCGAGATAATCAAGTTGATGGTTTGTTTCTAAATTCTCTGATTCTAGAATTATTTGGAGGCATGAATTTGTTTTGGTTCCTTTAAATTCTTATTAACACTTGATCAATCTTTCCTGTCAGAGCATTGCTGATGAGTAACTGACGAAGTATTTGAATGATTCAAGATATTTGTTTGTATCATGCTTATAAGACAAGGGATAGGGATGCCCATGTGCAGTTCACATAAACCAGTGCACATCCTAATACTTGCTGAATATTGACTTCCTTCCTTTACTCTTATGATCAAATTCAAACTGATCTTCTTTATGGTTAACTGTTTCAACCATTCTGCTAGATTGTTGTGAAACATAATCATTTCTTTTGTGGTGTACCTGTTTTAGATGAATTTTAATGACATTTGCTTTTTACCGACCTTCCTATGACCTTTTAGTTCTCCTCTCTCTGTTTTTGCTTTCCAAATTGAGGATATGTGAGGCATTGAGGAGATTAATTGCATGTGCTTAACATGTTTGGTCATCAAGCTAGTTTTTCAGAAATGATCATGAAACTAGGTTTTCCAGTTTGCCAATTTGATTTGAAGATTTCATGGCTGGTTCCTCCTTTATCAAAATTTCCACAGCAAGAATTTGGAGCCTCTTTGCAGAATCTGATGTTAGATCTGAGCTGGCCACAAAATAGCTTTAACTTTTGATGGACTGTCCATTGATGTATAAGGATTCACCATGGTAGTAAAAATAAACAAGAAACATTGAGGCCTAATGCTTTTAGCATTAAATGCTTCCCTTTATAGACAAAAAACATTTCTGTTTCAATCCTGTTCTTGGTTATTTTTTTCTATTGTTGAAGTGTATTAATTGTTAATTAGATTTAATATCCTCTGACATTGTATGCTTGAAGATATGGTTACAGTTGGCTTCGCCCTTATCATGATTTATAATCATATTGCAGTGTTTAATTCAGCCAAAACAATTCTTCTTTATCTATCCTTAGTTCTTGCATGTATTTATGAAACTTCTCTGAATCGTATATTACTCTCTTAGGTGATTACAAAGAGGGATATTACATTGGTATCGAAGTACCTGCTGATGATCTTAAAGCAGAGAAACCCTTTTGTGGACCAAATTTATGGCCTCCTGAAGGTAAAACTTTGTTATTATTTGTAAACTTCTTCAAAATTTGCCAGTGCCATGGCATTGGATGGTCACTCAATTTACCATCAACAATTAGAATTACTCTCGGGAATAGATCTATTTTAGAGTTTTTACACTTTAGATAATTTTGCTTCTTTCTTATTGTAAAATACCACATCATACACCACAAAGTATATGTCTGCACATTCATTTTAATCAAGAAACACTATCACTCTGATATTGGAATATTTGATATTTGTTAGTTCATCATTCACCTTATGCTCATAACCCAGATATGGAACCCTGTTTGAATTTATTCAACTATAGTAGTCATCCGTAATTAATTTACCAAGTTACATCAGAATACACCGTTCTGTTTGTGTCCTGTAGATTTATAAATAAAGGCTATGTCCTGTGTACAGGTTTTTAACTTCATAAAATGGAACTATCTTGTATAACTTTTTGCTGCACTGACCCATCTTGCTATAATTTTTTTTTTAAATCTCAAGATCTTTTACCTGGATGGAGGTCAACTATGGAGAAGTATCACAAAGAGGCACTGTGAGTTCCATTTCTCCCTGATCAGTGATAGCATTGTTTTAAAAATATTTTTAGCATCTTTCTAAGTGGCAATTTCTTCTTCCACTAAAATATGAGCAAGATTGCAATTTTAAGGCACTTCAGATGCCAAATACAATAAAGTTTTTCTTGGTTGCTTCTTGCAATGTACCACAATATACAATTTATTCTCTATTTGTGCATGTCAATTTGTTAGTATCTGTGGCTTCGTTGAACTTCTTTGGATAATATTGCAACAACATCAACAAGAAGATAGCTTTTGCTAATTACTACTTATATTATTAATATTTTAAAAATGGAACTTTTAAGAGCACCATGGTGTCAAATTCTAACTCCTGTCTTCTGTTTTCAAAAAAAAAAAAAAAAAAAAAAAAATCTTAAAGGAGGGTGGCAAGAGCAGTGGCTAGGATCATAGCTCTGGCACTTGACCTAGATCGTGACTTCTTTGATGAACCAGAAATGCTTGGGGAGCCAATTGCAACTTTGCGACTTCTACACTATGAAGGTGTGAAAAAAACTGGAGTTTATTGCATTTGCATGCTATTGTGATCCTTTTGTCAAGAAAATATAATGCAGTCTATGGTATGATGGTTGCCTTTGTCTGATCATCAGGTACAATGTCTAATCCTTCAAAGGGAATATATGGTGCTGGAGCACACTCGGATTATGGTTTGATCACTCTCTTGGCAACAGATGATGTAGTTGGTCTCCAAGTAAGCTGATGTTCAGTTAGAACTCATTTCCTTTTTAATTTTTTATAATGTGGTTATCTGCTTCTATGACTGTCTTAGTATGTGACAATGTCATGTCATGCAGATATGCAAGGATAAGGATGCACAGCCTCAGATATGGGAATACATTGAACCAGTAAAAAGGTTGGTTTAACTCTTCTTCAGACCTTTGTTTTCAATTCTATCTCATCCATGTTCGCATTTATGCACAGCTTATATTTTTTTAATCATGTATTTGTAACTCCATATTGTTAATTATTGATCAAAATATATTATCTGCTTTATGGGAGCATGATTTATTTATTTATTTATTATTTCCTTTTTTGGTAATGTCCCCATTAATTTGTTGATAGACAAGGAGGTTTTTCCAGTCATTGCATTCTTGCTTGCTGTCCATCAAGTTTAGCTTTTGCTATTGTCTTCTTTAAAACAATTCAATATTGTGAACTGCCATGCATGACATATTTGTTTTTCTCTTGTTACTTCAGATCCTTAATCCCTTATCTTTGAAATACAAATTAGGAACTTGTGCTATAATCCTAACTATTTCTTTTTGATTATTCATTATTATTCTGCAAATTAAGCATTGCACTGGATTTGCCTGGAAAATTATTCAGTACTTCCATAAAATGAATTGATTAGTGCACAGTTTTACCCATGAAGTTTTGTTGGTACATAGTTGCATATGAAAATTCAGGCCCAACTGATTAAATCCATAAGTTCAAATTATTGGGACTCTTTCCAGAACATGTATGATCTATAATTTTGGCTGATCCTTCACTTAAGCTCAATTCTTCTTCCTTTTGTCTTCTTACTAGTGTTGTCAAAGGATTGTGTTGATCCAAAAGCCAGCCTCAAGCTTTAGGTTCAGTTTAAGTATTTCAGATTGTAAGTGGGGTTTGCTTTTAGTTTTCAGGCTGAACCTGGGCTGGTCTATGCTTTTAAATTGATTGGATTTAGGGTTAAAATTTATTTTTTTCCCAAGCAAATCATATAAATGCCTCGTTGTGGTAGTTATATATCTGGCCTGTTCTACTCATGAATGAAATAAGTGTTCTTGTGTTGGTTAATGTCACAAGATATGATCTCAGTTTGACTGTTCCATGGCTGAAGTACATTTAAAGTTTGCAGTCCATGACAATTTACGTTTTACAGAAATATTAGGCGATGTTTTTATTTTTAAATAGTTTAATGTAGAACCCTAACAAAATTGCAAAATTTAATTCCTGGGCTTCGAAAGCTATCTATATTTCAAACTAGTCAGCAACTGTGAACAAAATAACCTTCGGGGATGATTGTTTAACGGGGTAGTCTTAAATCAAAAAGTTCAAAATCTTTTGCAGTGTAGTTAGATTCTTGACTGGAAAGAACTGTGAGGAATTTATACCATCACTATTGCATCTACTTGAGTAACTTCAATTGCTATTCTACGTTTTCTTTTATTTTTTATACCGTCTTTTCCTTTTTTTTTTCTGCCATATATATGGACCAAAATTTAGCCGGAATGTTTAATTTTCTGTTTTTTTCTCCCACTCTAGAGGATTCATTGTCAATCTTGGGGACATGCTTGAACGTTGGAGTAATTGCACATTCAGGTAAACTTCCGCTTGGTTGGTATTCTTTCAGGTCTAAAACTTGCTGTGATTCTTCATTCCTTAGGAAGTACTGTTTCGTCAAAACATTTTTTCTTTGCAGCAGAACCATTTTAGTTAGAATGCATGGTAATAACTCCCTTATGGTTATACGCACTTGTTGATGTTTAGCTCTTTTTTCCCCTCAAGTATCCAGGACTAATTCAAATAATCCTTACACTGAATTGAATGATGGCCTTTAACAGTCACATACAAGATTCCATGTTTGCATGTTAGAATGGGATTGCTCATTCTATTACTTTAGTCTTCCTTTTAAGTTTGTCAAGTTTACATTTGCCTTTTTAACATTTAATTTTTCTTCATCAAATAGTTTACTTCTATAATACTAAGTTCTTCAGAGGATGTCGAATGATTAATCATCCCAAGGAGCCGCTTTCAGAGAACATCAGCATGAATCTTCCCTAAACCTCACCTTTCTCTTTTCTTGTTAGGTCCACATTGCATCGAGTTCTCACAGATGGACGGGAACGTTATTCTGTAAGATCCCTCAAACACCTTTAACTGAGGAATTAATCCATTCGTAATTACCATTTCACTGGTGGAAACTTTAGTTTACATTCAATTATTTTACTTTCTTGGTAGATTGCATATTTTGTGGAACCAAGCCATGACTGTTTAGTCGAATGCCTGCCAACATGCAAATCTGAAGAAAATCCACCCAAGTGAGTTTTTCTGAACTTCTGTTGAACTATTTTTTGCGACACAAAAAACATCTTGTCGTGAAATACCCAGTCAATATTATAACTTCTTTGCTTATTTACTTTTGAACCGAGAAATTGACGTCATACGGGTTTTTATCAGGTTCCCTCCGATAAGTTGCAGCGAATACCTGTCCCAAAGATACAAAGACACACATGCTGACCTTAGCACTTATTCGAAACACAAGACTTAGATAAAATTTCTGCAGTATCAAAGCCGCATTTTCTTCGATCTCTGATCAATGCCTCAACAATCAATAGTTTTATAAGATCAGAGACCAAATTAGAGTACTACTTACTATATATACATACACACACACATATGCCTAGTAAAGTGGCCATGAATGTGACTTCTTTTTATTTCTTTGGTTCGTTTAAGAAAAAAGCATGGAATGACAAAATAAATAATAAATAAATAAATGAATTTAGATTGTTGTTGCGGAGTATACAAATGTAAAATAATTTACAATGTTTCTCCAGGTCTTATTTTTTTTCTCTAGATGAATTATTTTTTATTTTTGTTTGATATGAATTGTGGACCTTCCAAACTGATTCTTTTATGAATGCTTTTGTAACCAAATGGATGAATTAGGCTAACAATACTTTTACACTTTAAAATCTCATACATTTTCTATTGCTAAAATAATACAAGAGTTAATTTGAAAAATTTAAAATTTGATGTCATGACATCTATTTTTATTAGTTCTAATTAAATAAAAAAATTTAAATATTCACATTCGAAGTTATTGGGAATCATATAAAAACAATCTAAGCTTCTACCATTTGACTAATCCCGGTTCGTTGGTATTTCCAAGTGTCATACTAATGCTGATGATTTTTTTTTTTAAATCCTTCCATTTTATCTTAAGTTTCAAATATATTAGTAACTTAGATAAATTAAAAAAAGTGATTTATAAAAAAAAAAGTCAACGTAGTCTTCCATTCACAATTTTTTTTTTCTTATGTATTTATAAATCCTTTCTCAATTTAAGTCTAAACATTTATTAATTTATATAATTTATTATATGCAAGAGCATTTAAGTAATTGAATCATTCATCTAAAGATTCAATACTCTACCTCCATCTAGAAAAAGAGCATTATAATTATAAATTTTATATCACCGAGAGGTAGTGGAAGTGGCAGACACTTGCATCATTTTGAAACACTTGTTGTGAGAGATTTACATTTTAAGAGTTATTTGATTTATTAATATATTACTATAGTAATGATATTACTGTAGTAATAAAGTTAAAAATAATATATGTCCAAAAATATTATGGTAATTTATGATAAATATGTTTGGTTTATCATAGTAATTAATATATTAATGTTTTAAAATTTTCAAAATATTTTTGTATATATAATTTTGAGTCAATTTAAATTTAAAATATAATAAAATTTGGGATCAAAATAGTTTATAATCATAGCTCATAAAAATCCCGTGGGTCAAAAACAAATATATACATATATCATTAGTTTTTGGGTAATATAACATAAGTATAAATAACATATTTCATTTATACAAAAAATAAAATCTTCTGCTGCGCTTGTCCATTCTGGGAAAAAATCATTTGCGAGACGAGACGAGCTAGTTGGGAGGAATGGTGCAATATTACTTATTAATTTTATATTCTAAAATTTAAAGTATTGTTATCATAATATAAATATAAATAGTATTTTATTTGAAAGTGATTATGAGTGGGATAATACACTATTTATAATGTGCTACGGGCTTTATTAAGATGTGAATTGTTTAAAAAAAATTTAAAAAATAAAATCACTCAATATATATATATATATATATATATATATATATATATATATATGGGATTCATCATTTTGGAAAGTCCCTTGAATTTAAATCAAAAGCGATTCCTCTTTTTAGCGAGAGTAATGCTATATAGAGCGAAGTGATAGCACGAACCAGCCACACGACTGATGTGGCTGGTGACGTGGCGACCACTTTCTCTTTCCACTTTAGTTTTTTTTAAATAAAAGTTTTCCCTTTTTCTTTTTCTCTTTTTTTTCTTGCGGCCGAGATCTCGGTTCGCAAGAGAGATAAGGGAGCGTCAAAATCGAGAGCACAGGAGGAAGGAGTGGCGGCCGGGATCTCCGGTGTAGAAGAGAGGAGGGGGGAGTCCGGTTGAAAGGTCACGAGGAGGAGGAAGTGGCGGCCGAGATCTCGGTTCACAGGAGAGAGAAGGAGGAACCAGCTATTTAGTCATTAGAGGGTTTTTTTTAATTTTTTATTTAAAAAAACTAAAGTGGAGAGAGAAAGTGGTCGCCACGTCACCAGCCACATCAGTCGTGTGGCTGGTTCGTGCTACCACTTCGCTCTATATAGCATTAGTTTTGAGCGATGGGTTTGTTGTTTCTACTGATGATCGCTAGCGATCGTTTGGAATGAGAAAGAAGGCAAGTTCCAGAGGGGGACAACTAGTCTTCTTTCATCTTGGCCATTATAGTTTAGATTTTGATGGAATTCCTCATCTTTTTGTGGTTTGATTTTTCAATTTCTTTTTGTGATAATTGTCTGAAATCTCTACTTCTTCAATGCAATGTGACATGAATGTTAGAGAATAAAGATTAATGTGTGTATGGATGAACTGTTGTCCTCAATGTCCTGAGGATAAGAAGGTGTTAGGTTTGCTCCTTCTAATACTCTCATGCTTCTATTTTGAACTCTTGTGTGTGTGTATTAGAAAGAGCATCAATGAAGTAATTACCTAGAAGATATCTCCAATATTAGCAATAAAAGTACTAGGAAGAGAATTAATAGGGAGTAAAAAATTGTTATCTCGTTTTATAGTAACCCAAAGAATTGTTTAAATTGTATTTTCTCGTATTACATAAATTATTTCCTATTATTGTCATATCAGAAAAAGATAGAAAGATAGCTCAAAATGTGGGGGTCCTAGAAGGTTCAAGAATGTGATAATTGTGGTTGTATTTGCTTGCCATGTCATTTATCAATGCCTATTGAATATTATAATATCGATGAAGCTGTAATATCCAAAGCCATTTAAGACAACTATACCATGTTGAATATTCTAACAAGATTTCACATAGAAAGCATTAGGACAAACCAAATTATGAGATTCAAATTTCAATCTATGCAATGCTTAAGTTATTTCTTTTCTTTTACCTCTAAACTTCTGCCTCTACCTTTAGTTCATGTAGCATTTGTTCCACTTTCAAAAATAAATATTTTTTTATGTATATGCTTTAATATATTCTAAGGTTGTAGTTTTCTTCTTAGGATATCAATGATGGAATATGCAAAAACGATAATTCCATATTTGAGGATATTGAAATTAATATAAATGAGCTCAGGTTATGTGGGTTAAATAAAAAAGTGGTGATCATGTGAACAAGAGATTGATAGCCAACAAGTTGAATATGGACATGAATTGACAACGCAAGATGTTTAAAAAGGGTAAAGAGCTTGAGATGAACAGGAGGTATGAATTTCATTTGTTGGTATGAAGTTCGAAGATTAGGATGAAACGTTTCAATATTACTTGAATTATGCAAAGTTCAAAGGTTTTGGCATATGAAAGAGTGACTTGTATTGATCATCTCGTTGTCAAGTAATTATTTATTGATACTTTATTTGTGATAAGAAAAGAGCTAAATGTATGACACACAAAAAGCAAATAGAAAAAACTATTTGATATATATATATAATGGGTGAAAATGAAATTATAATGATTTACATGGTTTTAACGGATGCTTTATTTGTGATAAGGAAATAGCTAAATATATGACACACAAAAGGCAACTAGAAAAAAACTATTTAAAAATATGAAAATATAAGAACAAATTGTGATGGTAGTGACAAACATAAACAGTGGATTATGGATTACAAAAACATTTGATGATATACATATCTATTTTTAGTCAGAACTTTATTTTAAAGTGATGAAAAAGCAAAAGTGGGTAATGCAAGACCCATAGAATGCAAAAATAGAAAAAAATAACCAATGAAATACCATCAAAAAGCTTTGAGAGAGGTTTTAAGGGATAAACTTTTTGCTATGTGTGTGTATATATATATATAAATTTCATGGGTAAAAATAAAACTATAATGATTTACATGGGTTTTAATGGATATTTTATTTGTGATAATGAAAAAACTAAATGTATGACACACAAAAGACAATTAGAAAAAACTATTTAAAAATATAGAAATATAAGAACAAATTGGTATGGTAGTGTTAAAAATAAAATGTGGATTATGGACTACAAAAACATTTGATGATGTACATAACCATTTTTATTCAGAACTTCGTTTAAAGTGATGAAAAAGCAAAAGTGGTTAATGCAATACCAATAAAAAAAAAAAACAATGAAACACCAACAAAAAGTCTTGAGAGAGGTTTTAAGAGATAAAATTTTTAATATATATATATATATATATATATATATATATTACATGGGTGAAAATGAAATTATAATGATTTATAGTGGCGTACTCGCAAAACTCGACAAGGAATTGCAATTTGTTCAGGGGTCCACATAAAGATAATATTTTACAAACAAGGACTTCTATAATAATAAAGGGAAATATGAGGGGGCTTTCTTAAAAATGGCACACAGTAAGCCCAATTTTATAACCTCAGAGCCTACATTAATCCACAAAGCCCAGCCCACTGAAGCCCATCATAAACGTATCACTTAGGGTTAGGGTTTTATATATGAACAAAGTGATTCTGAGTTTTCTCTCTCGCCGCTCTCTCGCTCTTGTGCTCTCGATCTCCATTGCTGGGAGCCAGCCTGATCGCGAGAGGATCCAGCCATGGCGGAGACCAAAGCCTTTACCATTCGCACCCGCAAGTTCATGACCAATCGTCTTCTTTCCCGAAAGCAATTCGTAGTGTCGTCCTTTCAAACCCCTAGTTCTGCATCCCTGTAAGCAAATTATGTTTCTGATTGTTCATGTTTTGTTTTGATTTGGTTTCAGGTCATCGATGTCTTGCATCCTGGCAGAGCCAACGTTTCCAAGGTCTCTTTTTCCTTCTCTCTTTTTTTTTGTGAAGAATTTTGTGTTGATTTGATTGTGCTTTTTGATTTTTATGTTTTGGTGTGTGATTTGAAGGCGGAGCTGAAGGATAAATTAGCGAAGATGTATGAAGTGAAGGATGAGAACTCGATCTTTGTGTTCAAGTTCAGAACGCATTTTGGTGGTGGGAAGTCGACGGGCTATGGGCTGATCTACGACAATGTTGAGAACGCTAAGAAATACGAGCCTAAGTATCGCCTCATCAGGGTATATCAAACTCTCCCTGCAATCCAAATTCAAAGTTTTTTTATCGGATTCCTTGTTAAAGATTTGTTTTTTTAATATATATTACGTTCTTTCGGCTCTAGATATTTGGCCTTAATGTTGATTGATTGTTCTAGCTTGTATGGTTTATTATGTTGTTTTCGCCTGTCCAATGCTTTTCTAGTTGGGCAGTGCTTTGTATTGGGATATTGAAGTAACTACCTTTCTGATTCCCTTACATCCATGCTGCTAACATGTCAAGTGCATTTGTTGTTTTTTTTTTTTGTTGGGGGGGGGGGTCTGTTCTTTTGCCATTTGCTTACGAATTTGTGGCTTCAATGTTGATTGGAGGTTTTTGTTTGCATGACATTGTTGTGCCATTTTGGTTGCTTGGCTGTTGCTATTGTTGTTGGTCTGTGATGTAACCCTTGCTCTTTCGTTGGTTGCTATCATAGAAATTGTGGAAAACCTAGTATTGGAATATGGTAAAGAAGCATGATTAGGTCACCTCTTATATATATAGGTACCCTATATTATCCTAGTGTTTTCATTACATGGGTAGATGTTTTCTGCAATCATTAACACCAGCACTTTTTCATTTTTTGGTGTTTTGCATTTTCACGGAAGCCCTAATGGTCTGGCTGGCTTTGTAACTTGAAGGTTGGGAAGCATTTTGCTGGTTACAATAAATTGGATAGAGTAAATGCTATTACTTGATAGAGTCTCTTCTCTTGGATTTAGTTTCTTTTTATCTTGTGTTTAATTAGGATTTTGCATATACTGTGCATATACCGTCCAACACCTCTATGGAATCTATGCTCACCTGGATTAGTTGATTACAATCTATTTGATTTTGGATTAAGTGATGCATAATTAACGCAAACTCTTATATTTATCCTGCTCTGGCTTTAGACCTAGTGCAGTTGTTGCCTAAAGTAACAAAATTACGCTCATGTATGTATCGCAATTGCTAGACTTCTGACTATTGAATCATGGATTAGTAGTCACCGCAAGATATATAGTTTGTTTGTTATTCCAAAGTTAAAGGTCTGCAAAAGTGACTTGTGTTTTGTGGCTAGCCTGTTTGCAATTTGGGAGGCAAGCCTCAGTTGTTCAGACTACTGAACTTCTACTTCTTTTCCATCTCCAGCAAAGATCGGCCTTACTTTAAATATTAGACTGGTTGTTGCAATTTCTTTTGTTTCTTTCTGCTCTCAGCATGCTTGAAAAGTACCGCTATCATAAAAAAAAAATGAATTTCATTGTTCACCGTAGTACGTGCTTTTGTTTATGATAGCAGTATCCTGATTTATTTATATATCATTCCTTGTAACTTGACTCACTTGCCTTAATGCATTTTTGTATTTTGTCAGAATGGACTGGCCACCAAGGTTGAGAAGTCAAGGAAGCAAATGAAGGAAAGGAAGAACAGAGCAAAGAAGATCCGTGGTGTGAAGAAGGTATATAACTTAGGAAAATACATGTGTTCAAATTCTTATTTTTATTTTTATTTGTTGTTGTTGTTGATAATCTTTTGCATGGCATGACCAATTAGCCATCGCCTATTAATCCACATAATTTTTTTTTTTTGAGTAAATCGACATAATTTCTAATTGCTTTTCTCTGTGATGTCCAGACAAAAGCCGGAGATGCTGCGAAGGCAGGAAAGAAGAAGTGAGGTCTCTTCATCCTTCCAACAACGGATCCACAATTAGATGGACATTCTTGGGTTATCATGATGTGGAATTTTTTTTGCTGCCTAGTTTTTTATTATTTACTTTTGAACTGTTGTAGTTTTGAGGAAGTTCTCTATTGTGAACCATGTTACATAGTAGTTACAAGACCAGCTTATCTTTCTAATTGTTGGGGGTAATTCAATAGGTGTTTCTTGGTTGATTATGACCTTGTCATTGCTTTGCTTTTCAATTCTCTCATCTGAATTTGAGTGTTGATGCCTTGTGGTTGATGTCAGGAATTTAATTTTATTTTGAATGGATCTTTTATCTCCTTAGCTGTACTTTTAAACAAGGCTGGTTTTATATTCTTCTTTTAATAAAAAATTCTCATGCCAAAAGGATTTCCTTCTTCCAAAAAAAAAAAAAAAATACTAATTTCAAGCTCTAGCCCATTTTTTAAGTGTCAGCTTTTATATGTTTTGTTATAAATAAAAACTGAACTTTGCTTACTTCTATGGTAGAAATATTTCTTTAGAAATATGTACAACTCCCAAGCCACTTGCTGATTAGAAAACTCTTACATTAGGATACACCAATTCGTCATAGCTCTAATTTAAGCGTTGGATTATACTATTAATAATCAAATGTTGATTCACTAATTAACTTCTTCAAGCACACTTTTCTTGCCTGTAAAATAAACACACAGATTGGATGTTCACACTTCACAGCCGTAACCATTTAAACATATTTATATTATGATTAAAATAACAGCTAACTATGAATTCAACTCTGGTCTAATTTATATATAATCTAAAAATATATTATTAAGATACATCTATCTAATTTTTATAAAAACAGTAAAAATAGGGAGGAATTGTTTCTCATAATATCCGGGGCCCACTTTGCCATTGAGAGATATTTCTAAAATCAGACTGCCCCAAATGAATGATTTAACGACTAGATTATGTTAAAATAGATACACTTTGGTAGGTGGGAAAGTGATTATTTTCCTGGGAATTTGTTTCTAGGGAAAGACTTTCCAATGTTTGGTTGGTCTTTTTCATTGGAAAATTAGATTGCTATGGGAAACTCATTCCCTCAAACCAATGGAAAACAATTCCATCAAATTATGAATGGAAAATCAGTTTCCCTTGGCAAAGGAATGTGGTTTTATTGTAAAATGACAACTATACCCTTGACTTTATCTTCATATCTAAACCAAAACTATTTTATTTACTTCAAATGTTAACCAAAAGTAAATTTTTATTTTAAAGGATTTTAAATTACAAAGATTTTTTAAACAAATATTTTTTTATTAAATATTTTTTTACTAATTATTTAACATTATGCTTAAAAATTAATTTAACATAAAATAAGAATTGTAATCACCACATTGCATGAAAAATACATATAAAAAATATAAATTGAGGTTAATAACATTATTTATTATTTTCATATTCAAAACATATTATTATTTATTATTAAAATAATTATTTAAATATTTAATATTTAATATATTTTATATAAGCCATATTAGTAAATTACAAGGGCATTTATGTCATTATGCCAATGGATTCCCAAGAATAGCTTTTAATACCAAACATAGAAATATTACTTTCCCATCAATTTAATCAAACTTTCCCATGCATACCAAACAAAAAAAATGTTGTTTTCCCATCAATTACTTTCCCATCAATTACTTTCCTATTAATCAAATTCCATCAAAATATTCCCATGGTAATGCACCAAACGCCCCCTAAAGGGACATCTTAACAAGCATGCGCCTATCTCCTCGCTGGACTTGGCTACATAAGGTGGTAGAAATCAGGGTTTTTGGCACAGTGGCTGCGGGTTCTCTTGCCTTGATTTGAGAGTAGAGCTCTAAGAGTTTTTCAGAATTTTGTGGTGATTTTCGCTGTTTTTCCCTTTGTTTTTGCTTTTTTTTCATTGTTTTTCGTAAATGGTTGATGGAACTATACTTATTTTTTTTTCTAGGATTGTTGTTTTTTTTTTTTGTCCTTCTTCTCTGGGAATTTTGATGTTTGTCTTTTGTGGTAGTTGATTTTTTTTTAAAAATTTATTAATGTTAGTGGTCTATATAATTGTTAAAGTAGGGGGTTATGATTTTAATACTGATCTGATTATTCTAGTGCTTATAGATCAAAATTTATTTTTGTAGAATTTATGTGGAAGTATTTAATGCTTTATTAGCAAGGATGCATCGTTCAGCGTGTTTTTTCATACTTTATTATCTGAAAATTTTGTAGTAAATCATATGTTATTGCACTCGCCAAAATGAAGAGCATATCTACGTTATTTATAGTGGCTATTGCGACATTCCCTTTTTATTACCATTACTTTTTTTTTTTGGTACCGTATGGAATTATTGTGAATCTAATTTTAATTTGGGTTGGAAATTCATTATTTACTAATTGAACCATTTTCTTGATTTTCTTATCATGCCATTGCAAGAAGTAGTACGAGGATAACATGCATGAAGTTATGGTTTTTCATGTTGTCTTTTATTTTAAGCAATATTTATGACATCATTTAGTCCATGGATTATTGGGAATAAGTTACATCTAAAAGCCAGTAATATAGGCATGGTAATGGGCTGGTTGTGACTGTAGGTCTATCTGAATTGGTGTCCTTTCATTCTCCAAAGAAGGGAGTCATATTCTAAGCAATGAAGATGGTGAAGTTTACAGCTGAAGAGCTTCGTAGGATTATGGACCTGAAGCACAACATTCGTAATATGTCTATCATTGCTCATGTTGATCATAGTAAGCAGCTTTCTGACATTCAACCATTGGGGACCTGTGTTAAAATTTTATTTGTGATGAATATTATATCATTGATATGTTTAGTTCCTTCAAATAGTTCTGTTTTGTTTATGAGCACATCTGCCAATGTTGGTTAACACCTCTACTGGTATTTATATGGTTTCTGCTCTAGAAAAGTGCAAAATAGATATATGCATCGAATTATCCATGACGCAAGCTTACTCAAGAGTAGAGGTTATGAATACTAGTATTTTGTTGCTCCTCTTTTATTATTAATCAATATCAAGAAATGAAAGATAGCCATTTTTTTATGTGTTGGAGATAGGATATTATCTACACTAAAGATATATTCCATTTTTCATGGCAACATATGAGGATCCTCTTCTTGGTGATGTTCAGGTTTATCCGGAGAAAGGCACGGTTGCCTTCTCGGCGGTGTCACGAACTCGGACTTTCACCGACGAGTCGTGCGGCACTTGATCGTTTCACCTTGATCAAGTCAGCCTTACTTCCCACACTTAGGCAAGAATATGACTTTGGAGGCTTTGAAGGAAAGAAAACTTTGAGAGAGCTTGTTGGTGGAAAAGAGAGCTTCTTATTGCAATGCTTACTTACTTGCTTACAATGGCAAGACCCCCTGCCCTTTTATAGCCCCTAACCTCCTCAATGGACGGTTGAGATCGATTCGATCGGACGGCCCTCATTAGCCATTTAGAGGCTTCCATACTTTTCCTCACTCTTCTACAAGGTTACAAAATCTCATGAGGGCATTCTAGACACTTCTACACTCTTCATGAGAACTCTTACATTCTTCATGAGTTCTCATGATACTTTGAGGACTTTCTAGATGTTTCATGAAGGCTCTACACTACTCATGAGCTTTCATGATTATTCTAGCACTTTCCGTATTTCATATTTTTCCTCTACTCAAAAATATGCTAAGTATGGGAGAATAACCCTTCACCCGGTTATATGTGTTATGCTTGTGTCGGGCGTGACAAGGGACCGCATGGCTAGCTCGGCCTTTACTTTGACCAACTTTGCCAAGATGTATGCTTCTAAATTTGGTGTGGATAAGCATAAGATGATGGAGAGGTTATGGGGTGAAAATTACTTCGACCCAGTTACCAAGAAATGGACCACCAAAAGCTCAGGCTCTTCCACTTGCAAAGGTGGCTTTGTGCAATTCTATTATGAGCCGATCAAACAGATAATAAACGATTGCATGAGTGATCAAAAGGATACGTTGTGGCCAATGCTGCAGAAACTTGGTGTCACAATGAAATCTGATGAGAAGGAGCTGACAGGGAAGGCTCTGATGAAACGAGTGATGCGAACTTGGTTGCCTGCCAGCACTGCTCTTCTTGAAATGATGATATTCCATCTCCCGTCTCCTGCCAAGGCTCAGAAGTATCATGTCGAGAATTTATACGAGGGGCCTCTAGATGACATATATGCTAATGCTATCCGAAACTGCGATCCTGAAGGCCCTCTGATGCTGTATGTCTCTAAGATGATTCCAGTGTACGATAAGGGCAGGTTCTTCGCGTTTGGTCGTGTTTTCTCAGGGAAGGTTTCTACTGGTTTGAAGGTGAGGATCATGGGGCCGAACTATGTGCCCAGTCAAAAGAAGGATTTGTACGTGAAGAGTGTCCAGCGTATCGTTATCTGGATGGGCAAGAAACAAGAATTTGTTGAAGATGTTCCCTTTTGGAATACAGTCGCCATGGTTGGTCTGGACCAGTTTATCACCAAGAAGGCCACTCTCACCAATGAGAAGGAAGTGGATGCCATCCGATCAGAGCAATGAAGTTTTCAGTCTCCCCAGTTGTCCGAGTTGCAGTTCAATGCAAAGTCGCTTCTGATCTTCCCAAGCTTGTGGAAGGCTTGAAGTGTTTAGCGAAATCAGGCCTCATCCGTTCTGGCCGGTTTCCAGTGGCATCAAAGGAAGATGCATTGGCGGAGGAAAACATGAGAGCAATAATTTTTTTTTTTTGAAATATGTGATGTGGTGCTGCATGCTGATGCTATTCACAGGGGAGGTGGCCAAGTCATTCCAACTGCAAGGCGCGCCATATATGCATCTCAATTGACAGCCAAGCCTAGACTTCTCGAACCTTTTTATCTTGTAGAGATTCAAGCCCCGGAGCAGGCACTCAGGGGCATCTATGGTGTACTCAACCAGAAGAGAGGCCATGTGTTCGAGGAGCTGCAGAGGCCGGGCACGCCTCTTTACGACATTAAGGCTTACCTACCAGTTATTGAGTCATTTGGGTTTTCAGGGACTCTCAGGGCTGCGACATCAGGGCAGGCATTCCCACAGTGTGTGTTTGATCACTGGGACATGATGTCTTCTGATCGACTTGAACCATGTACACAAGCAACCAATTTGGTGAGTGAGATCCGTAAGAGGAAAGGTCTCAAGGAGTAGATAACTCCTTTTTCTGAGTATGAAGACAAGCTTTAGGGTCTGTTTGGGGGGGGGGGAGGTTTTTGGAGGTTTTTGGGGGTAGGGTTACTAAGTAACCCATGTTTGGATCCATGATTTTTTGAGGGTAGGGTATATGGGGGTTGAATGGAGGGTTGGAAAACCCTCCAAAACCCCTCTTTTTCAACCCTCCAAATTGGGGGGTTTTGGAGGGTTGAAAAATTCTCTGACCAAAATACTTCCACTGAAATTATAGAATTACAAAGATATCCCCCACTGAAATTAGGTTTTGGTTGTGGCTGTTGATGTATGAATATTTCCTCGGCCATTCTTCCTCAACGCTCTGTTTCTCTTCTTCTTCTTCTTCAAGCCCAGCCTCCCTGGAAACAGATTTCTATTTTTTTCGATTTATTTTTCTTGTTTTGAGGGAAAAGCTCGGGGGAACAAGTCTTCGGAAAGGAGTTTCTTGAATCTTTCTACTGAAAGTTGAATCTTTTATAGTGGCCCGGAGAGTTATCGGTGTCGAGTTGCGACGCTGAAGTGAAAGCTGAGGAGGTCGATCTCCTCACCTGATCAGCTTAGATCATTGTATAGCGTTGGTTCTCGCCTCTATTTTTTGTGTTTTCCTTTTTCCATGATTCTTGATTTCATTGTTGAGATTCTTGATTTTGGTGAAAGGCATAATATTTAGTTTTTTTATTTTTTTACTTCGGATTTTTGTACTCACACAGAGAGATTAGCTTATGACCAGTTTTAGATAACTAGAGTTTAGTGGCTCTGTTGCTCAAGGGCTGACAGAATTTTGATTGACTTCAATGGACTTTATGATGTGTCAAATTTTGATTGTAGGGAAGTATAGCACTAACTTTAGGGACTGTTCCATGTACTTCCACATGTTAAACCACATCCAACAATCCATTGTTAAAACACTCTATAGTTGGCAAATGATGTGTGAATATTATCTTAATCAGGATAGGAAGATTTTTTTGAAGCATGCTAGTTTGTTGTTTGTGTTACCAAAGTGCTAACACGTTTTGAGAGAAGGGGAAAGAATATTTTATTCACATCATTATTGCACCTAACTACGGTATGTTAGCTTCTTTGTTGGATTTTTATCATTATTATCTGTGCCATATATTCCTCATAGAATCAAAACTGCATAAGTATTTATTTTTGTCCTTTGGCATAAAACATAAAGATATTGGGAGAGTCTTTGCATATATTTTCAATTTTCTGTTGGTAGTAAGATAGAATATTTTTCAATTCGGAATCGACAATAATTTCTCATGGTGCATGTGATCTTCAAGACAATCTTTTGATGTCTCTAGATTGTTTAAAGCTTTCTTGTTACCAAGAACGTCTGAGTTTCTCTTTCTTCCGAGTGTTCTCATTTTTCCAAGCAATGCACATGAACAAGATTAGATTAGTGTGGTATTGGAGATATGAAGAACATGCCATCTTTGTTTTGACCTGTCTATGATATCGGAGTACAAAACAATTTTAATTAAAATTTCTAGTCCAAAAGGTCTTTGGTATTGTCATGATAAGATGTTTAAAGATCTATTGTTTGATTATTGTGAGAGCATACATGCTTTTGGTCATTCTTAACTATCGGACTAGAAAGGAATTATTGATACCGAGAATCATGTACATTTGTGCAATATCTCATAGCTTGCTTGACACAAGAAGCTTAAACTTGATGCAAAATTGGTTTGAGGGAATTCATGGTCAGCTGAAGACGGAATAAGCTCACAAAACTTCATCTTGAAAAGTTATGTACATTCGAGTTTGGGCACCAATTATAGATTACTTGAAATAGTTTAATTTTAGAATATAGTAAGTGGTATTATTGGTAATTTGGTGACGCAAGCAAGTTTTATAAACATATACATTTACTCGTGACCATTCAATTTCCTTCAATTTGAATTAATCTTCTTAGTTTTTGTATCCAAAGTTGTTTGACATAAATTTTGAAATAATACATAAGATAGTTTATATATATATATATATTTATAAGACTAATGTTATGATGATTTTTATTAGATGGCTGATAAGAAAAAAGTTGTTGGACAATTCTATCACAAAATTACAATGGTCGCACCATTTAGCAGCAATCCAAGTTATAATTATAGTAATTAGTTGGACTGCAAGGCGCAAGAGGGAACATAAATATGTCCGTAATCAAATGACCCGTGAGTTACGGCTTCAAGGAGACAAAGCTAGAGATGAACTAATGTCACATTTGCTTACAAGTGATGTCATAACATGATAAGAATGAGTCCTAGAGCTTTCCTAGGATTATGTGAAATATTAATTAGAGACAGAGGTCTCCGTCCAACTTTACGGGTGTCCGTAGAGGAATAAGTTGCGAAACACTTTATTTACTAGGTCATAATGTTTCCATTCGTGAATTATCGTTCTTCTTCCGTCGTTCTCTTGAGACAATCTTCCGTCATTTTCATAATGTATTGGAAGCTATAGTAGAGATAGAGGAAAAATACCTACTACAACCGAAAGACTCACAAATCCCTTCAGAAATTTTCAGCAGTAGTCGATTCTATCCATATTTTAAGGTAATTGACTTTCCATTGAATTATAATTATGTCACAGTTATAATTGCAGTGTGAATGAAATATTAAATTTATCTTAGGATTGTTTTGGTGCAATTGATGGAACACATATTCATGTGAAAGTTTCCAATTCCGACGCCCCTAGGTATCGTGGAAGGAAGAAATACCCAACACAAAATGTATTACCGGATGGGAAGGCACAACTAAGTAGAGCTTCTTCACTCAAAATTCCTGAAGGTAATTTTTTATAAATCCTAATATTTGATTAAAGCTCGTACATACGTAGACAATGAAATGACATTGTCCATTTAATGTTTAGGAAAATAGTATCTTGTTGATGCTGGATTTATGTTAAGAATAGGGCTTATTACACCATATAGAGGGGAGCGATATCATTTGAATGAGTACTCAAGCAACCCGCTAAGGAATCCGCTTCAATTATTTAACCTTCGCTATGCTTCTCTAAGAAATGCTATCGAACGAGCTTTTGGTGTCCTCAAAAAGTGTTTCCCTATTATAGGAAGCTCAACAGAGCCGCATTATGGGTTAGAAACACATAAGACAATTATTTTTTCTTGTTGCATTATACACAATTATTTAATGGGTGTGTGGACCCTGATGATAACTTACTTGCTCAAGTTGACAAAAAAATCAGAGATGAAGTACAACATGAAGATCATAACATCGAGGAAAACAACGAAGAAACCATTGAAGGCGAGGTCATTAGGGATGCTATAGCAATTGAAATGTGGCTTAATTATGTTGAATGAGTTGTTGGTGTGGTTAAAAATATTCAAACATCTTTGGCTTCTAATAACTTTAATAGTTGCTTGTGTTTGTTTTCATGTTTTGTGAAGGTTTGAATGGTTTCTAACATTTGTTATCATTGTCAATTATGTTATGTTATGGTGGATGGGTTGGGTATGTGATGTTGGGGATTAATTTTTGTCTCTAATCCTAATGAACCGTGAGACAATTATATTCATTGTTGCATTATTGTATTTTTCTAATATAATGTACACTTATAATATTAACAAGTTTGTGTTATTGTTGATGTAGTTTAAAATATGTCAAAGAGGAAAACAAGTTCAAATATCAACGGTGGAAGTCTCACATGTGCATGGACTTTGAATATGGATGACGCTTTGATTGATGCATACTTGCATCAACAAGCAATGGGAAATATAGTTGGTGGAACCTTTACTACGCACACATTGGACAACATAGTAAATGAACTGAAAGGTAAATTTATGGACAAGCCACTAAACAAAGAAAGAGTCCAAAACCGCATGAAAAATATAAAGAGAGCATTTATAAAGTGCTACGACATTTTCAAAAATGGAATGAGTGGATTCGCATGGAATCCAACTACAGAAATGTGGAATGCTGAGCCAGAAGTATGGCAACATTTAATTGAGGTAGGTTTCTTTGAAATAATTGTGAAATTTATTGTAATGGACATTTGTTGACAATATTGTTTCATATATATATATATGCGAAACCAGAAGCTGCTGAATGGATGAACAAAAGAGTTAGAAATTACGAGAAGATGGTTCAATTATATGGACAAGACAGGGCAACTGGGCATGAAGCGGAAACTGCATCAGAAATGAGGCGACGAAGGGTGCTAAATGAAGGGAATACATCAGGAAACACAATAGATGAAATTGATTTGTTGGTTTCCCAAAACACTGTGAACTTAGAGAATTTGGGTGAAAATGAAAATACAGTTGAAAATGACATCAAAGAGGGAGTTGAAGCATCACTAATGGATATAAATCAGCAATCACAATCCCAGGCTCCAAGTTCCTCTAGGTCCAAGAGGAGCAAAACATCCAAAAATAATGATGACAACTTTCAGGATTTGTCTACAGCTCTTGGGACTGTAGCTGATGCTATTCTTCAGTCAACCAATATCTTAGTTCAAGCATGTACCACTGATCCTATGAAAGATTACGATGTGTGGGGCATGCTTAAAGGTTTAGGGCTCTCACATCCTATTTTGAGCAAATCTTACATGTTCCTCATTAAAGATCCCAATTTGTTAGAAGGTTTAATTAGATGTCCAGTTGAGGATTGTAAGTCTCTATTGTTGAATTGGTTGGGGGTATGGAGATGACCCGCATGATTGAAGTAAAAGGTTAACATTCTCTTCATTGCAAACCTTGAATAATTTGGAGTATATTTATGAAAGCTTATGTATGCTTTGGTTTTTTTGCAGCTAAACGTAACATTGGGGGCATGCCTAGTAGGTTTGATGCTCAGAACATAACTGTATAAGGCTTCCCAAAAACATCAACGGAACTTTTTTTAAATATGTTATTTGTAAACAATATTATCATTTGGAGATGGTGTGGCAATATGTTTTCAAGTTTTTTGACATGTTTCTTATGTTGAAATTGTTTGACTTTCAATGTTGGAATGCTGATATATTGCAACAATATGGTAGGTGTTTTTTATTCAAACATTAAGACGACATTAGTGATGTAAATGGGATCATGTTTCTTTGTTGTAAGTGACTATGCTTCATTTTTTTCTTTTAATTTGGTTTATTTTGTGAAAGGATGAAAGGATGTTATTGTTGTCGATGATGTTCGCTATCGCATTGGTTTCTATTACTATTATCATTTGATCTCTAATCAAATTATGACTGTATGATGTTGTTGTTTCCTATTAGTTTGTGGGTTTTGTTATGTTGGTACGTGTGATCATCTCTTATGATGTGTAATTTTGTAGGCTTTTTGTAAATATCTTATGAAAATTCATAATACGTATAGTTCTATTGTGGAATAAAGTAGTAAAATTTTGTAAATTACCCAATATTTTAATAACCGGATTGATTGTCGACCCGGTTACGTAACCGGTTCATTGTCTAATTGGTTGAACTGATTGACCGGCCGGTTCAACCGGATTTAATATTTTTCAAATTTTTTAATTTTTTGAAAATTAAAAAATAAGTAAAAAATAATTAAAAAAATAAGACAAACAAAAAAAATACAAAATAAACCGGTACCGGCCGGTCCGGCTTTTAAATCATTCAAATCACCAATGAAAATATTTAATTTACAAAAATAGTATTATGTGTCAATTTAGCATAAAATACAATTGATAGCTTCAAGGGTATTTTAGTAATATTCACATATAACCTTACCTTCTATTACCTTCTATTACCTTCCTCCCAAACACTACAAAGTTTAATAACCTCCATTTACCTTACATTCAATCAAAACAAAGTATAACTTAGAACCTCCTTGTACCTTACTTTACACTACTTTACCTTACTTTACAAAACCCTCCTTCATCCCATCCAAACAAGCCCTTAAGGCCTTTTTCTTCTATCCGTTTTGATTGCTTGAACTTTTCATCCTCAAACTTTGCCATTGTTATTCCATTCAACTACTACTGCCTATGCTGGAGTTTTAGGACTTTGCTTTACATTATGTTTTGCTACGGATGTTATCAAGATACCACGAGGCTACATATAGGGTGTTTTTATTATTATTATTATTATTATTATTATTATTATTATTATTATTATTATTTATTTCAATTTTTTAGAGTTCTCTAGGTTTGGCTTTTTACTGCTATTGACTTTCAGGAGTTTGTCTACGAGCGGTTTCTGATTTTTGCGTTCTGTGTGCTCTTATGTTTTCCTATTATCTGCTGCATGTGCAATTGATACTTCTGTGATTGTGCTATAAAACAGAGCACAATCACAATGGCTGAGGCCTGTTTGATTGGTTTGATTTAGTGTTCATGCAACTCTCCAAATATGATTCTGAAATGAGGAATTGACATTTCTACATCCCACTGTCCGTGTAATTAATATAATTAAATTAAATATTAATATCTCCCTTTTGATAAACATTTCATTTCTAATGCAATCCGGTTCCATTACAATTTGTAATTTCTTTATTTATACAATATCAGATTTTTTTTTATTGGAAAGTATTAGTGTGGAAGGCCTGCTGGAAAAGCAGGTGAAATTCAGTTTACATAATGAACCTGCTCAGACGATCATATGAAAGCATAGAGATCAAGAATCCCCCACTTTTATTCCCAGATTATCATGAAATAGATTAGGATTTCAGAACAAAACTGGATGGTTCTTCAAGGGAGAAATAAAATAAAAACCGAACTGAGCCCGTAAAAGACCTCAACAAAAACAAAAAAAAAAAATATCAAGAATCGCAGGCCGGAGTAGCATCATGTCCTCGGACTCACTACCGATTCCCGCATTTTATAAACTCCGACAACTCTCAAGACTTTTCACTTCCATAACTACCTCACAAGACTAGTACCTGCTGCCGTACAGGCACCAAACTTGGGGACAACAAATCTGAAAAAGAAGACGCGTGGGAGAAACGAGATGGAAAACATAGAAACCTAAAATTTTGGATCAGAAGTTTTGCTCATGACTCCTCAAGCTCAGTGTATTGAGAGTGAGCTGCAGCCAAAAGGGCTGCACCGATCCCTGAGCCGTCATTAGCAAGTTTGACCACCACTGATTCAGAGGCTTCATCACCGAGAAGCTCTTTGAGGGTGCTCTCCAAGCACTGGCTAAATTTGGTGTAGTGTTCGAACAGACCTCCATCCATGGCAATCGCTGTCCTCGGCTTTTCACTGCCTGAGCTTGTCACAGTGTCCTTTCCTTGCTTCTTCAGTATGCCCACTATTCCTGCTGCAGATAGACGAGCCCCACGCAAGGCAATGATGTCACAGATATGGATAATCAGTTTTCTCGCTTTAAGGGAAGTTCCAGAGATCTGAAATTTGAACATTGGTCAGAGGCATGCCATGGGATATACTCCAAAATATGCTCTCTCATGAGAAGTTAATTAAGGTGTGCATTTCGTATATTTGCATCCTATCTAACATAACATATAAAAAAAAGGAAAACTTACGCAAGCACAGAATACCAGACAAGGTTTATGAACATACGCTGAGGATTTCTTTCAGTTTGTTCCCAACAACTCTCAGATCAGAAGATGCATCATGATGCATGGCAGACATCTCCGGGGTCCTGCAGATTACAAATGGCAAATTAGTTTTTATCATCGCGTTTCTCCTTAACATATTACCAATGAAAATCATATGATGCACATCAACTAACACCAATGAAAAGTTGTATGTGTATAGTAGAAGCCAAAAACAAAACCAAAAAGAAGAAGTAAAAGCATAAGTCAGGTAATTAGGATGATTTGGTGGCAATCTAAACACTGGCAGATGGTTTGAGATGCCAAAGCACTTATGACAGGATCAAAATTAACGCATGTATATTGATAACAAGCATACCAACCCCATATCATAGGGCACAAAAAGCTTTACCATAAATATGGGCTGAATTTAAGGGGGTTTTCATTCCTGTGTAAGTGGGAGGAAATCAGGCAGGGAGAGAAATGCCACTTCCCTAAAATGGTGGAAAGTGATGGAAGTGATATGACTTCCCACACTTTCTGTGTTCATTTTGCAAGAAATGTATCTTTCATGAAATGCTCATTTTCTCACTTCTGGTGTTCATTTCGGTGTAAGTAGTATCACTTCTAAAAAGTTTTTGAAAGTAGGGAGAAGTGGGCTTTATAAGGAACTCACTTTCCCCACTTCGGTGTAAAAAATACTGAAGTGAGTTTTAACAAAAACCCAAAAGTAGGGGAAGTAGCCACTTCACCACTTCAGAGAAAAAGAACATTAGAAGTGGAGGAAGTCAGTCCACTTCCTCCCACTTTTCCCCACTTACGCCGAAATAAACATCCCCCTTAGTTAAAACTAAAAATGGAAAAAAGAAAGTTGGTCACTTTCAGAAGAAAATAAGCATATACACAAACAGAGACGAACAACACACCTTGTACAACAAATTTACATACACAAATTGACAGTTGGATAAACATAATGGACTTCCCAACCATTATCTTGAAGTGGGCAAGATTGCAAAAATGCTCCCATTGTAAAAGTAACCATCTTTGTTATATCACAGAAGTAGGGTGTTTGGCTGGGCACATAGGGGATATTTCTCGAAGTTGTCATCCCAATCTCAAAACTCTAAGAACTCAACATGAACTATTTTGAATACCACACAATGAAGGCTAGTGATTGAGAGTGAAGGTAATAGGTATTTTTAAATCCAAAACCAGATTTTAGATCTGTGTTAAAATACATGAAGATTTTAAGGAAATAATCAAACCCCTTGTCTAATAAAAGCAAAAAAAATTCCACTCACCTTCCCATAAATTAAACTAGAAGACTAAGCATTCACATAAGAAATTAAGCCATGACACTATTTTAGACAGACTAGCCATGGATGCCAAAATATGAATGCTGAATAAAATCACTGAACCAAATAGGCTTTCATGAATTTTACAGAACTGATGCACAAATTTCACTCCAATTTTTTAAAAGATTTGAATAACTAAACATGTCTCCAGCAGTTCCCAGGGTTCTAGGTACACAATGTTCGATGGCACCTACTTAGTTTTGAACAAGTATCTAACAGATACTGATGGAAAATTGCAACAAATGGAAGCATACCTTAAGATAAAGGGTATTTTGAGTTTAGGGGGAATGGTATCACCAAAAAAGGCAGCTTCTTCTGCCAATTTCAAGAGGACCAGACGTAGCACTTCCCCCAAATACATCCCTGAAATAAGCTTCTCAAAGATCTAGGAATTCCAAAACCAGTTCATCAAATATTAGCCCTTCATCTGTAATCAATAGAACAACTAGGCCATTTCAATAAAACAGCCAAAAAGATTACCTGTTCACCAGGGTTCAAGCTCTCACTGTCTAATGCTTGGTCGTATTCCGTTATTGGAAGATGGGATGACCGGAAGTTCCCCCATTCCATATTGATAACCTAAACATAGCATGGTCATACTTTACTTAAGGTCAATATCATAGAATACATATAACATGCTTTTAATTAGTTCTTCCAAAGATTGACTTCAAGCAGGCAGTTGAAGGTCAATGTTAATTACCATTTCGCCTGATTTAGGCAGAAGACCATGCCATTTAGGAATTGCATGTGCACGTTCAACATATGCTGCATTGGTTCCGGTACCCAATATTACAGCAGCAACAACATCATTATCATAGTATCTTCCTCCAGCCAAAGTCCCAATTGTATCATTGACCTACATAAGTAGCATGGTACTGAAGAGATGATAAAGGAACAAATTCAGACCAATGCTGAAACATTTAAAATGAAATACCAATGCTGCAACTCTCATATCAAGACCTTGTCGTTCCATGGCTTTTGTCAATTCAACCACCACATCTTCCCCAACCTGCTTGCTATACAGAAAATAAGGCCCTTACAAAATGGTCCAGAGTGAATATCTGTGGTAACAATTATATCCAACACATCTAGCTGTGCTACATGTAACTTTTAGTGCAATGACAATAGATCCGTATCAAATGGCCACTATCACCCAATAATTACAATTTACTATCATCATAATATTTTAAAAATTCTGCACATACATTATTTCCCAGGTGTAACTGACAAAGAAAACTTTATCACTTGATACAGATAATGCTGTGTATTTCCACAGCCATTTTGTATATTATTCAATCCACTAACATCATTAATGAATACAGGCCAACATTAGGATTTTTCTTATCATTAAGTTGCTGAATTCAATGAAAATATAAATTGGATAATTAAGCATCCGACCATACAACAGTCCTAGGTTAAGCTAAGATTTTCCAAGTTTCAAATCAACAATTTATCGATTTGAAGTTGCACAAACAATTCATACAACACAGGAGAACAACCACGCTTAAATTTTCCTTAGTGAACATGGTGCCCTATTGTGTTGTTTCTTCCCCCTCACCAGCATCACAAAGGACACAATATTACCCATCTCAATCATTATTCATCTCTTGTTCCTCGTGTAAGTAATAGTACCATCATTATAAATAACTCTAATTTGCCTATTAAACTTAACGATATTGCTTCTGATTTAAATTAATAGAAGGGGTAAAGATATATTATGATTTCTCATTTCCTTTTGCAGTAAAAAATTTTTTAAAAATGGTAGAAGCAAGTGTATCATACAATAGCATGGATATCATACAAGGAGTGAATTTATGACAACTATTAACTCATATAAATAAAAATATTATGCATAGAGTAACCAGAAGTGACCGTTTCTTCAATGGAGAAGCCCTTTGTCCATTTAATCAGAGTTCCTGATGCAATCGAAGTCTGCCGGACTGGGAAAGAGAAAGTAAAACCAAGTTCTCTCTGCCTGCCAGCAGAAAGGTGAAAGTATTCACCTTCAGACGCAACAAATTTTGCTAACTCAGCAGCAATGAAATCAAACAGTTCCTGAAAGCTTAGCCAATATAAGTGATAAGACACTAAAAAGGTATATATTAAAAAAGGATTGTATTAAAAATATCAGCCACTTTTCACATACATCAGAACCTCCAACCATCAAATGAGGTGGAATTGAGACTTCCATAGATTCTTCTTTAACAACACGCCCTTCCCTTCCACCAAGTTGTACACGCAAAACACGAAAGTTTGTTCCTCCTAAGTCCAATGCATAAAACAATCCACGCTCATCCCTTGAAAGAACACATTCAGATTGCTGCTTTAGTAGGTGACCAACTTTTGGGTTCTTAAAAATTGATGATTTGTTCTATTTTATTTTATCTTATTTTGACATTGTGTGATATGCGCATGTTATAAAGGAAGCACAATGGATCAAGGATGCGGACCGCCCGCTTAATAAGGTAGAGGCAATGTAATCATGCTGAAGTAAATATATCTTGACTCCAACGTAGATAATACTTGTAGTGTACCTATCTTTACTTATACAACCCTTGGACTATCAGTTATTTGGAACATAAACTCACGTATTTCCAATATCATACTTTAGAGAGTCCATTTTCTGGCCCTCTCCTTTAGATTCAATTAAGTACATTATCCTTTGAATTTAGAAAGGAACAGGAGGCATTAAGTATACAACTCCTGAAAGATATAATGTTCTCCCATAACAAGAAAAGAATGACTAAGTAGACTAGAAATTAACTTCTTAACCATTGATCATCAGCATCTCACTCTTTTGCTTAACAATAACCTCAAATAGGATTTGGTAAAAGGAAAATAGAACTTTGTCTTCAACTAATTTGATGATACTTTATAAAATTATGCCATACCAAAGATCAAACTGAAGGGCTAAAGCAACCTTATATTGAAGGTAGTGAATGGTAGCAATGACAAGCTGAACTAAGGTTGCGCTAATGCACTGCTACAACAATATCCTTCACAACTTCAAGCTTATATCAAACTCTCATTTCCTTGATCAGCTTGGACATTTGCTAATGCTATAAACCACGGTTTCTCATAGACTATCTTTATACATTGAATAATATTGATTATATAATTTTACAACAAAAAGAGAAAGGTGATCCATGATTTAAAAAAAAAAAGGGTTACATGGAACAGACAATATCTGTCACAACCTCAAATGACTAATCACTGTTTTGTGACAAAAAAAAATGACTAATCACTATTGTCAAAAGAAAGGTAAAGGAAAAGGAACAAAAGGAATACGAAAAGGAAAGGAATTGAAGGAGAGAGATTGAAAGCAGACATACCCAAAGAAACTCATGTGAAAAAAGCAATTCCATGGGCAAAAATGTTTAATTTAACTTAGATTAAAGTCGAAAAGCTGAAATCTAGTTACAGAAAGTGGAAAAGGAAACCTCCAACATAGGGAGATACTCAACAGGAGAAAGATGATGACGATAAGCTTTACCACATAAAGCACAGAAGAAGAAGAAGAAGAAGAAGAAGAAGAAAGAATCAGAGCCAATAAACTACGAGAACAAGGAAGCCCTTAAAATAAAAAAAGAAAGCTTTTTTCAAGTAAACACGATTCAGATGCGAACCAGAGACAATGTAAATAATGCTAAAATCACAAATTTTCCTGTAAAGATATAATACCATAAAACCAAAAACTAGAAAGATCTGAATTGAGATTCGAGAATGCACGATCCTTGAATCTTAAGAAGGCGGGAGAATACCCAGTAGGGAGATTGTCAACGTAGCTGATGAGCATCTTCAGCTTGCTCCCACCCTCAGACGCAAGCCCAGCGTGCATCTCCACTGTCATCGCATCAGCCACTTGCCTCAGCTTTCCTGCCGGCGTGGCGCACTTCTCCTCCAACTCCCTCACAACCGCCTCCGCCCTCGCCCACTTCCCGCTGCTCCTCATCCTTCTCCGCACCACCACCGCCGCCACAGCCACTGCTGTCGCCGCGCACACCACCGCCACACCAACAGCCACTCTTCCCATCTCCTCTCTCTCTCTCTCTCTCTCTCTCTCTCTCTCTTCGATAAACCCTAAGAAAACCCCTTTTATCCTCGATCCCGATCTCTATCTCTATCTACAAATCCATTCGTAAAGAAACCCTAGATGCAAAACTTGGTTCAAGATCGGCGACGATGCTGGCAGATTTCTATATAGTTTCTCGCCCTCTTTCCTTTCGCAGGAACAACCGCCTTCTCCGGGACCGGAATTCCGTGAAATCGAGTTTCAGATCGTGACCTACGTAGAGAATTTGGGAACTGAACTTGCGATCTCCGCGAGGTTTTCCTTGTTCCCAATTGGAACGATGGGTGGGAACTCAAACGAAGCTCGGCGTTCTATTTTGTGTTTTACGAATTACATTTACACTCAGACCCTTCAAAATTTCTAAATTACTCTCGTAGCTCAAACCTTCTAAAACGTTTCTTGTGATTAAATATAGGGAATAGAGAGGGGCCCGTGTAAATACTACACTCTTATCTTTTTATTTTGAGTTGAGATTAGAGATTGACGGCTGAGATTGAAGCTCGGGTCGTTGAGCTGGGTGATAGGTGATGAGCGGAGGGTGTTCTAGGAATTTCATTTTGGCTAAAAACAAAGAATGGTGGGTGATCCGGGATTGGTAAAGGATGTCTTGCTGCTGACAGCGTCGTGGAGTGTCAAGTGGGTCCCACATTATTATCTTGCTTCTCACCATTGAGTTATGGGCCCCGGACGTCACCAATGGCTCTTGTTTGCTGTTTGTGAAGGGACGCCTGATCAACGGTTATGACGCTCGTCTGACATCAGCCGGCCAGAAGTTGAATAAGTAGAAATTGTTGATAACCCATGATCAAACTTCTCTTTTTGTTTTGTAATCTTTTAAACAGTCTTTGAAATTCATACTACTTAAAAAAACATTAACATAATTCAATTAAAATAGAAAGACTAAAAGAATAAATTTGTAAAAAATAAAGGAAAGAATTATAATTTTTTTAAATAAAAAATAACTAATTGAAATTTTAATTAATTAATTAATCATTTATTTATTAAGAGCGCACAATGAAATGGTGATTGATGTCAAATTGCAACACCTGACTTGATTTCCACCGTTGGGATTAGATATCTGGCCTGAGAACTGGTTGCCATGATGACACGTGTCATAGGCCAACCCTCAGGTGGAGAAGAATACTACAATGAAAGGCTGGGTCCCCGCGTAAAGGAAGCAAAAGTCCCAACTAGACAGAGAAGGCTTAGACACGTGGCAAACAAGCAGCAGTCCATAAATCTACCTAAAAAACCCGTGGATGAAAGACCAAAGAAATAAATAAATAGAGTTTTGATAAAAATTAGGTCTCTTACATTTAATTAGATGAGCCATTTATGTGTTTGACAAATACACTATAAATTGAGGCCGTAACAGACGTATAACAGAAGAAGACAAAACGCCAGTGTCATCGATTTATATCTCACAAACACAAACACAAACACAAACACAAACACAAACACAAACACAAAGAAATCTGATAATTTAAGAGACTGAAACTCATGGGTTCATATTACAAGGTAGCAAAAGCATTCAAGATTAAAAACTTAAAAACTAAAAACAAAAACTAAAACTAAAACCAAAAAGAGCCTAATTTTCAGGGCCTAAACCTACTTCACACACTGTATAACCCCGAGTTGCAAAATATCATCTTAATTGGAGCATATAGATAGAAAGACATGCCCATGTTATGTCTCTCTCAAGTAAGGCTGGGTGGGGCTGACAGTTCGACTAACTCCCTACTGCTGCTATACACACAACTCTTTGGTAAAGAAGGCTTGGGCCCTCTTTCGCTGCACACTTGCTTTTGCATACCTGACTTTGTTGACAAAACCTATACTTGACCACAAGAAAAAGTTGTTTGCAGTAAAACATACCTCCCTCTTGACATGAGACCGATGATCGATCGAGATCTTCGATTTGGTGATCCTCTGCTTCTCCAAAACACATTGTCATGACTTTTACATGGGAATCTTCACGCAATTGATGTCAGGCTCAACCTGCCATAAGTGTAATAAACAAAAAACAACTAGGGCATTGTGAAATGCACAGAAAATATATCAATAATCCAGAACATCGAGTTTGTAAATGCGTGCCTTATCACTGGTTTCTGAACAGGTTCAGAGGTCACCCCTCCATTAGCTTTCAAGACCATTTTAAGTGCAAGATTTGGCTTCACAGATTAGAAACAAAAAAGAAACGAGGAAAACCATTAAGCCGGTAGACATTAAGCTAGTGAACTTAAAGGGGCTATAGGCACCAAATGCAAAACCTCTAGCTCCTCTGAAGAGCTATTTTCAAAATTCACTTCTTCATTCAAGTACTCCTGTCCTGGAATAACTGCATCCATCCCAGTCTTGCGACTGTTTTCCAGTAAATGAAGGTTATTATCATTCTCGCTGATGTCCATGTTCTGGTCTGATACAACCTCTTTAGGTGAATTGCTCAAACTGCTGCAGATGTCATCTCCCTTGACAGCCTTTGCCAATGTATGTTTTCCTCCATCCATGTCCTCCGATTGAAGACCCTCACGAAACATGCAGTAAGTTGATTCCCCAGAAGAAACCGCAGTTTTTGATGAATCAGAAGGCCATTTCCTTTCTCTTTCAGTGTCCTTAAGGTTATCTTCTGCATGGCCAGGGTTTTTCTGTTGGATTATATCATTAATATTTGTAGCAAGCATTGTGTCCACATCCCCCTGCAAGGTACCCTGACATACGTCCCCTGAGCTATTACAGATGTTATCGGAGCATACTGGGCCCTGCCTATTTAGTTCAACAGAGCCAGACTGCTCCAAACACCCTTCATTGTCAGTGTCTCTCCCGCCAAGACAACTGGCAGACACACTTTCTCGACTAACCCTACCACCAAGTGATGCATCCACTCTGTGTTCTAATGCTGGACTGATGCTGGGAAATGCACATAAACCATGATTTGCAGATTCAGGAGAACGAACGTCATGCCCATTAGGGCTAACACATAACCTTTTCTCCAGTTTAGCTGATCGTGATGCACCTTCCAGGGCCTCATTTTTCCTCTTGAGCTGTCTCTCTCCTGCTTCAGCACCACCTCCACGACAACTTTTCTCCACATGCTGCTGCTTTGTGGACCTGGATGGTCGTGGTCGCTCGTACCCTTCAGGAAATACATAGGCCGGAATCTGCTTTCTATGAACATGAGAAACATAAATTTCCATGCCAGGTTTCCAGTACATATACAGGTTTACTGAATGCTTGAACTCATCCACTGTTGCACGTATATCAAATTGCTGGCCTTCTTGTATTTTCATTCCTGGCTTCCTTTGCAAACCCATGAAAAAGACACGGTTTGCAGACTGTTTTGAAGGGTCACTATACTCATCAGGATATGGATGGCACTGTAGCATACCATTAGTGTCTCTTTCAATCTGGGCAATCAAAAAATGGGTAAAGTTGTACAGATAACTGTTATCTGTCCATACAGTATAAGGAGGTAAACTTTAACAATAAAGAGAGAACAGTTATGACAACATGGTTGAACGTTCTTTACAATACAATAAATAAAGGAAATCTTGTATGATAAAAAAAGATAAACGATCATGAAAACATGGTGAAACATTTCTTCAATATTTGATGAAACAAGAGGAATTTATGTTTACCTTCAGAGTCAGCTGCCGTAATCGAGATTCTACCCAACCCTTCCATAAGCATAGATCCTCATCATCCTCAGCACGAATGTCAACTTGGAGATAATTTTTGTATGATTCAAAGAAAAGATAAGGCTCAAATAAAGCACTCCATTGGGCACCATTTGTCTCAATCTCCTGGTAGCAACGAAAACAAGCAACAGCACAAAAAATATGCATCTTCACAAAAATTGCCTCAAAAGAAAGTTAAGGGCTCATACCTCACAAATTTTGTTACCCTTCTCCAACTGCTCCATTATAACCCGGAGGGTGCTGGTTGACACATTGTAGCTAGAATTCATGCATGGATATGCAGGAGTGATTATAGGCATATGATGAGTTCTATCTCGAGGATTTCTACGAGGATCCCATACAGGAAACCCAAGTTCATTCTCCTCTATATGACATAACATCACAGGATTTGGCCAGCGCCACTGTGTATAAACTCTAAAGAACCGAGAAACCAACATACTAGCAACAGCATTAGGATAAAGCTGACAGATTCTAGCAACCAATAAAGCCCAATTGACACCACCAAGAAATCCAGTTACCTGACAAAATAAGAAGTGGTTGAACGTGCGCAACCAACATGGCAAACACTTGGAGCAGAAGTAGAATTGTTATGAAGCACTCACATTTGAATAAACTCCACGTCTCTTCGCCCAAAATTTTAAACATCGAAGAGTAGTCCGAAATTGCTGCAAAAAAACTGGTTTAGAGATATTGATGGGATAGAAAGAGGGGGAAGTCATATAGAAGGTATCACCTCAACATTTGGAACAAGACGAAGAATTTGGTCTGCCACTCTGCAGCCATTAAGACTACGGACGGTAGGTTCATCAACATCATAAAGCACGGACCCATGGGAAATGTCTAGATCCTGCAACACCATTAGTATCAGCAAGGCTAATAAAATAAGATTTATGCAAAAACAATTACATAAATTACATGATCAGGAAAAGGAATTATAAGAAACAAGAAACCTAGAGAAAAGATGCTAATAGAGAACAGTGAATGTCCACAATTGAATCCTGACATAACACATGCCTTAAGACAGGGAGAAAAGAAATAAGAAACATAGTATAACAATTTTGATATTTATTGGACATATTATTGGGCCAAATTTTATATCAAAACTTACTTCAGGAACAACTAAAAGGGAAATGCTGGCATAAAGAAGGTCAATTGATATCCCACAGAATTTAAATCTCATAACAGGAACATGAGCATCTGGGACAGGTTGTAATTCAGTCACTTCTGCCATGCTCTCCAATATTCTGTGCAAAATTATGAAAAAGTCCTGCAAAAAAGAAAAGCGTCTTGCACATGAGATTCTTCAGGTTCAGAATTCAACATAGAAATGTTTTGAATAAAACCTCTCGGTTGATATAGGAAGGCCCAACACAAAGGGTGTCAATATCAGCACTGGGTCCATGAACCTGCCATGATTCAAAAAAAGCACATTGTGACAAAATCAAAACAAAAATGCACATCAACACAATTGAAAGAAACAAAACTTAAAAAATTCTGGCTAGCAGGCATGAAAAGTGTAAGGCCAAAAATGAAAGAGACTGGTTGGCTGCAAGTGTGAATATGATGACAGGAGTAAACACTGTTGGTCAAGTGCCAAAATGCGCCCCTTCATCTGGAATAGCTAATCAGAACAAAGATTTACACAAATTAAGTATGAAGTTCTAGCAAGAAAGAATGATGCCAAGAAACATCTGAAAGAGGGCAGTGAGCATTCTCTTTAAACAATAACAGGCCAAATGACCAGATGCAGGTGAGAGATAAAAAAGGGGGAACAATTAGATCTTTAGTGTGAATTGTGAAACCAGAAATCTTTGCTTCCAACCATCCTTCCAAACCTATACACAACCTTTCCCTAGCAGATCACTACTTGATACTTAACAAAACTTTAACTTTCTATATACAAAAGTAAATTCTCAAAATTATATCTCAACTTCTCAAATATCAATACATATAGATATGAAAATGTGAGAAGTTATAAGAGTGAAATTACGAAATCACTTGATAGACTATATCCTTTAAAATAAAAGGGAAATGTCTGTGTTAAAACAAAAAAAAATGCCAATGTAATGCAGTTTATTGCTTATGATAGGAATATTCGAGAATAGATTTTTATATAAAAATAAATCTCAAATCACTCAGGTGAAATTATATCCATTAATTGGTTTTTGAGGATCACATAGTAGGAGTCTCAAGCATATATCTTACTCCTAGGCGGAAAGATCCAAATGTGTAAATGACAGCATTTGCATCTTCGACCATTTGATCGCTGTAGCCCCTCTGACGGGTTAACTGCTTCACCCAGCTCTTAACAATCTGTGACATTCATTAACCAGTAATAAGGTTGCTAATAACATAAGAACTAAAAACATTATGTATAAGATGTGTTAAACAACAGTCAAGCTTTCAGAAGAGGACAAATATTAAATGATAAATCCCAAATATAGTCTGACAAACTAATGAAAATAAATCAATTGAAAAAAAAAAGAAAGGCTGCTACTAACCACACCAAGCTACTAATTATTTTCAACATAGCAAAACATTTCCTTGATTTAGGCTGGTTTGTCTACCAGGGAATTCAGGAAAAAAATATTGAATAAAAAAAGTTGAACTCTCATTTAAAAAAGAAAGGACATTGACAATGATTTAACTGCCTTTTAAGCCCACATTTGGGATGCCTTTTCTTTTATGTGGGTCAAAAAAGCATCTATTTCCTTTAAGTATATTGTCCATTTCAATTTTTGTGAAGATAAATACCAAGAAGAAAAAAAGATATCATCTTTTGCTAATTACTCTTGTCGAAAATAAAAACAACTTAATCATTACAAACTCCAAACAATACATGCTTTGACATCAAGAAGTGACAGCAGAGGAGATAATTGATCTTCAATGATTGACATCACAGAACAGTTTCAACATCTATCAATTGTCAAAATGAGTGACTCTAATAATCATAGCTAATTGACGTGCAATAGTATCTAGAATTTGATGAATCATAGGCTATTGTTTCATATATGCTACGATTCATGAGTCATCTGATAGTGATAATACAAGAGTGGAATACCACTAACACAATCAACCCTCAAGCCAATATTAATAACTTACAATAGTGTTTAAGGTCCTGAAAAACCCGCTGAAAAGTTCATTACTGTTTTGAATTAACTAGAACTATCTCTACATGTAAAGAAATACAATATCACTCCCCTCTGGCCAGTCTAAAAGGCATATTTAAAAGCTTATTAGATGAAATATTGAATGCTAGACTCCAAATTAGGCATTTGCCAAAGAAAAAGCAATATCACCAAACCTATACGTCTATGGAAAAATTATAACCTTCAAACATTTACAACCACACAGCCATCTCACATAAAGCGATATGAGGTTGGAGACAACTACAAAGTGGAGCTCAACATATCAAAATTATACCATTAAAATCTGATCTTGGGGTAGAAAAGGCTTTAGTCAAAATGGACAATGGGGTGATGTTGCCTTTTGTAGTTTCAAGTTAAATAAGCCAAAAGATAAACTTTATGGTTATAATATTCATGGCCACAAAAAGGGGACCTAGATCTCTTTGGATGAAGAACAGCAAAATTCAATCAAGTTATTTAGGATCAAAACCCAAAACAAGCATAATTCAAACAAGTCAAGCTATTAAGCAGTAAGCACTCAAGCTCTACCATTAGTCTATTTAAATTATATTTCCAACCACTTAAGTTAAGAGCTTAATCAATTCTTATCCTGAAGTAACTTTACACACATTTTTTATTTCCCACTTGCCATTGTTAATATCATATAAGACCAGCCAACTCTAAGCCAGCTTGGACCAAAATCGATATATCAAGAGGTCCTTGTTTATAGGAATATCGAGCAGAATGGATACCACAACAATTATATTATTATTACTTATTCAACAACTCAAACCACATAGCCTGGCAGCATCTAGTCCAAACCAACCAAACCACCAATCTCTCCCCCCCCCAAACCCAACCCACCCAAACACCCACCCACCCACCCCCCAAACCCCACCCAAAAATATATGCATATATACAAACAGATAATCCTAATTTCAGAATTGAAAAGTTTTTGCAGAGGCCATACAGGATTGTTGCTGACCATTAGTATAACAGATAGAAATTACAGTATATTATAGAATGAAACTGCTTAGTTCAAGCTCAGGCATGCTCTAAATTTGTGTTGCTCTAGTAGTAAGCAAATCCAATACCAAAACAAAAGAAACTACTGAAAGAGATATGCATGCCGAAGAATATCAATGAAGACAAGATACCTGATTAATCCGCCCTAAAACTTCCTCTCTTTTTGCACACTCTTCTTTGCTCTCATATAGTCCCGTATCCACCAAGAACTGCAATTTATATATGGAAAAACATGTCCAAAAGAGCACAGTGAGTTCAATTGCACCTTATTGAATAGAAGCAAAGAGCAATGAATAAAGATCTTGCCTTTTCCAACTCAACAGTCCTCTGGAGATCCGCCTCAGTTGGCATGGCAGTAGAGATCGGCTTCGTGATCCCATACTGCCGCGGAACACACTCCATAACCTTCGAACCACCCAAAACTCAAAGCCCAACGCAAGGCCACCCCAATCCCAGACAAAGAAAACCCTAGAAATCCAAACCTACCTAAAGGAGACCGAAATCCAAGAAAACTCCACCACCCTTGATCAAATCCAAAGGGATTTCAGATAAAGAAACGTCATTTACGAACCAACGAAGCCCTAGGAATCCTATCTCCAGAAATTCATCAAGATCTCTGACCAAAAACCAAAATTTAGACCAACCCCTTCAAACTCGAGAAAAACCAGAAAATCAAGGTCACGAAACGAAACCCTACAATGCAAGAGGGAGGAAAGCCACCAGTCTAAGGATCCTTGACAGAGAAACCCTAGACGAAAAACAAACAAGAACTTTCCCACCGGGAACGCGAGAGACAGAGAGAGAGAAAAAAGGGCGATGGATATAGAGAAGGACGCCGCTGAAGGGTTTCCAGAATCGGAATAGGAATAGAAGGTTGTTTTTCATTAACCCCCTCAAAATCTACCAAATTTAAAATAAAATTTTGTTTTCTTCCTGAATAAAGCTTTTTATAGTTATATTTTGCAAGTAAAGAATATGCTCTGTTTATACCTATATTTATATATTTGTAAAGTATAACCATTTTAAGTGGATCACAAGATTAATTTATATATCTATCTCTGCGAGATAATTGTACATATTAAAAAAAAAGACTAGTTTTGGGGAGAGATATTTTCAGCGGAATATATATCAATTATAATATTTTACAAGGGTATATATCCAAAAAGGCTATTCCGAGTTTAGATAAAACCAGGGGCTTGGATAATACTGTCGATAAAGAAGCGTTTCAGACTTGGAGACGACGCGGGTAAGGACACGTGTCGTAATCGCACCGCTTTTTTCCCTCTTATTATTTGCTTACGTGGCCGATCCATGCGTTTTAAATCTCATCTCCAAGATAATTATTTAAATAAGTATATCTAATATATATATATATATATATATAAAGAATTTATTTTTAATTTTAATTCATCAACTCATGAAATGAATTCAAATCTCCAAACTTTAATCCGACACAAATTTGAAATTAAAAAATACCAAAACAAAAATTCTTAATTTAGAATTAAATTGAAACTCTAAATTTTTAGAATAAACACTAACAATTGATACTCAGAAAAAAATAATCATTATGTGAATATTTATGAACACCTTATGTAAAAATTGCGTGTTTTGATTAATGCATATATTCTACGGTTACAATAAAATTTTTAAATTGTCCATCTACTCATATTTTAAATACCATCCTCTTACCATAGGACGGATATATTTCCTGCATTGTTATATTAAGAAAATTTGTAATTTTTTCTAAATATTTTATGGGATTGAATTGTATTCACCATTTTGAACTACAATCAAATAATTTGACGGAATATTCAGATATAATATCCTAAATTTTAAGAATTACATACTAAGATGATGTTTGGTTTGCCGAAGTGACTGAAGCGGGAGCTAATATGACACTTCCACTTGTTTTATTATTTTCTTTTTTATCTTTATTATTTTTATTGTTATTTATCTTTTGTAACAAAATTAATATGTTAATTTAAAAAAAATTCATATTACATCAAATATAATAAAATTTTAAAATAATTTATTGGTAAACCCTATTTTTATTTTTTCACTATTATCCAAGATAAAAGAAAATAATTCATAATTTAACACTTCCCCCAATCAAACATATGGAAGCAACGACTTCCATGTAAAAATTTCACTTTAATTGAAGTCACACTTCCAAACTTACATTACTTCGATGGACCATTTCCGAACCAAACACACCCTAAGTCTATGGAATATAAAAAAGCAGTTTGCCCATGGTGGGCGCACGATGAACCAAATTCTTATTGAATTCAATTTTTTTTATTGGAAAGAGTCTGTACATGTTCGGCAGTACGACTTCTAAATACACAACTAATATGAAGGAACCATTGGTAACCCAATTGCTACTTATTACAATTGTGAATAGATAGTCCAAAGATTGAAAGCCATTGATCATGGTAATACTATACAATATTGTATGTTCATTGTTCATTAAATCCCATGAGTGAGAAGAGTTGCATATAGTTTATTCACTAGTAGATCCCTAGTGGATCCGGAGTGAGAGAAGCTATATTTTGCATTCATTCAAGAAAAATTTATTATTATGGGGTTATGATATATGATATATTTTATTTTAGGTGCATGTGACAGGCTCTCATTGAGCCACATAATAACCCACCTCACATGATAAATTTCTAGAGAAACTAACACACCCAAATCATTTAGACCTTGTTTGTTGCTTTTGTTCAAAAAACAAATAGTGATAAAATAAAATAATCACTATTTAGTACTTGAAATAATGACTAATCAGGCAATACTTTAGTCAAATAATTGTGGAGGAACACTTTGTTGGATCAATCATGTTTATAGGACTACTATGACCAAATCAATTGTACAGTGTATAAAAAAGCATTTTGCTCAAATAATTGTGTGATCTTAAATGTGTATTTGCTCAAACAACTACAATCTAATGATAAACAATTTATTCAATAATTGCATAACACTCGACTCGACTCGACAACCATTTGGTCAATGAATAACAATAATATTAGATGCAACAATTTGCTCAAATGATCACACCTTCATCTAGTTAATGGTAGACAACTATCTCAGAGCTAATAATTTATTTAGCATACAATGCTGATTATATTTTAAATTTTTCTGAGAAATTTGTGCTTTAAAATTGTTAAATTTTGTTTCTGCCAATGAGAATGGATGTTTTTTTAAATTTAATTTTGTGGCCATTAAATTACCACCAGTGCCTAATTTTGCACGTATAGTAGTTCAGAATAATTTTACACAATAAGGGGGTGTTTGTTTCACTGAACTTAGCTCTGAAGTAACTGAGGTGGAGAGTTCAACCCTACTGACTGAGGTGGTGATGTGACAACTTCCCAATTCCCTCAGTTCCCCATTTGACTTCACTCTAAAAACCTCCGAAGCCACCACTTCGGGATCTGAGTTCAGTGCACGCGAGCTGCACGTGAGTCTTTAAGGTTATCATTCTAGGGTTTCCTTGGCTATTGCCTCCCCCGCGTCTTCACTAGCGAATCCTCCACTCTGAAACCTAACCTTGCTCCCCCTGGTGTCCTCACCTGCCTTTCCTCCCCTTCGCCGATGTTTTCTATGGCGAAGACCCCTATGCTCGACCTCTCGTCACTTTGAATGGGTTTTTGCCGTTATCGTTTCCATGCTGTTGGGCGATCTACTTCTTTTCCCGGGTCTACTGGGTTGTGGGTTCTCTTGTTTCAGCTAATTTTTCCTTAAGATCTCCTGTTTTTTCAGCTAATTTGTCGATTTTTATTCAAAACCCCCAACAGGTTCCTTCTTGGCTGTAGATCTCTTTGTCTTTGTTTTTGTAAGCTTTCCGGTTTTCGGTGAGTACAAATCTTAACTCTCCCATTTTTTTCAGCATCATATAAATTTGTGAAGTAGGGATAGATGTCTTGATTTTTTTTGTTTTTGTTTTGTAGATCTGTTTCATACTATCATCCATTGGTTTGTTCTTCTTCAGATTTCTGGTGAGTTTTTAATCTATATGTGCAAGGGTTTCACTTTGAAGTTTGTTTTGCTGTGATCCGATCGTGAACTTTGTTTCACGATGAACTTTGTTTCCTGTCATGTGCTTAACGATTGTTATGCTTGATGTCTGCTTCTATATATGTTATGGTATTGTCTTTCGTGGACTTTTAGTTGGCTTAAACTTTTGCATGGATTGATGGTTTGCCAGACCATGACACCCCCTTCATATTTTTTGCCAATTTAGTAAATCATGATATTCTCTCTTCAATTTTTGGGCTTCTGGCATGTATAGTAGGGTGTTACCATTGTTGAACTTGTGTTTTTTGTCTTCTTATTTGCTTTGAATGAAACAAGTTGTTAATTTCTTTGCACATTTGCTTCGTGCTTCTTTATTTTTTTTAGCTCCAATCGGGTGTCCTGCCTATCACTATTACTTTCCTCAAGTTGTGTTTTCGTGTTCTTGTTGCACTCTGATTTGTTTAGTGTCTTCTTATTTTTTTTTAATATTCCTCTGATGCATTACTTTCACTATGCAGAATACTGTCTTCTCATAGTTTTCCCCAAATTTCAGAATTGCTATTTGATTCATTTTCTAAAGTTTTGCTTTTGTGTTTTTGCTTTCTAATCGATTATTTCTCAGACTGCTTTAAGATTTTTGCCTCTTACCTGGTTTGTGTGAAATACATTGTTCCTTTACATCACTACAACTTATACCATGCCATCCTAATATTTTTGATTCACGTTTGTTTATTTTTTCGCCCGAAGTGGTTTCCTTCCTGTCAAGCTTCTTTCCATCAACTTGTGTCTTTTGTGGTCCAACCAATTACTGTTTAGTCTGGTTTGATGTTTTTGCCTTCCTCTCTGATTTGTGTGAGATATGTCGTTAATTTCTTTGCACATTTGATTCGTGCTTGTTTATTTTTTTTAGCTCCAACGGGGTGCCCTGCCTATCATGGTTATTTTCTTCAACTTGTGCTTTTCTGTACTTGTCCACATATTGATGTTTCTTAATTGTATTTGTTTTCTATCTTCTTACTTTTTTAATATTCCTGCCACGCATTACTCTCGCTGCGTCGAATATTGTGCAATGATAGTTTTCCCCACATTTCAGAAGTGGTACTTCATTTATTTTCAGAAGTTGTGCTTTCGTGTTATTGCTTTCTAATCGATTATTTCCCAGACGGTTTATGTTTTATCCTTCTCATCTGATTTGTGTGAAAGAAATTGTTGCTTTATATCATGCCAACTTATACCATGCTGTCCATATTCTATTGGCTCATGTATGTTTATATTTCCAGCCGAAGTAGTTTCTTGCCTCTCATGCTTTTTTTCAGCAACTTGTGTTTTTTGTGGTCGAACCAATTGTTGTATAGTCTGGTTTGATGTTTTTGTCTAAATCTTTGATTTGTGTGAAATTTGTTGTTAATTCCTTTGGACATTTTATTCGTGCTTGTTTATTTTTTTTAGCTCCAACAGTGTGCCCTAGCTATCATGGTTATTTTCCTTAACTTGTGTTTTTCTGTACTTGTCTTTTTCCATTTGTTTGATACTCATATTTGTTTTCTGTCTTCTTACTTTTTTACTATTCCTATCACGCATTACTCTCGCTGCGTCGAATGCTGTGCAATGATAGTTTTCCCCATATTTCAGAAGTGCTGCTTCATTTATTTATTCTGAAGTTGTGCATCCGTGTTATTGCTTCCAATCGATTAATTCTCGGACTGCTTTATTTTTATCCTTCTTACGTTGTATGTCTGAAACAAATTGTTCCTATTGATCAGGAAAACTTATATCACGCTATCCAAATATTATTAATTCATGTTTGTTCATTTTTCCACCCGAACTGGTTTCCTGCCTCATGCTTCTTTCCAGAAACTTGTGTTTTCTATGCCCCAACCGATTATTGTTTACTCTATTTTGATTTTTTTTGTCTTCCTCTCTGATTTGTGTGAGATATGTCGTTAATTTCTTTGCACATTTCATTCATGCTTGTTTATTTTTTTAAGCTCCAACAGGGTGCCCTGCCTATAATGCTTATTTTCCTCAACTTGTGTTTTTCTGTACTTGTCCACATATTGATGTTTCTTAATCGTATTTGTTTTATGTCTTCTTACTTTTTTAATATTCCTGCCATGCATTACTCTCGCTACGTCAAATGTTGTGTAATGATAGTTTTCCCCACATTTCAGAAGTGCTACTTCATTCATTTTCAGAAGCTATGCTTTCGTGTTATTGCTCTCTAATCTATTATTTCTCAGACTGGTTTATGTTTTAGCCTTCTCATCCGGTTTGTGCGGATTAAATTGTTTCTTTATATCACACCAGCTTATACCATGCTATCCATATTCTATTGACTCATGTTTGTTTACATTTCCAATCGGAGTGGTTTCTTGCCTCTCATGCTTCTTTTCAGCAACATGTGTTTTTTGTGATCGAACTGATTATTGTTTAGTTTGGTTTGATGTTTTTTTTCTTCCCTTCTGATTTGTGTGAAATTTGTTGTTAATTTCTTTCCACATTTGATTCGTGCCTTTTTATTTCTTTTAGCTCCAACAATGTGCCCTGCCTATCATGGTTATTTTCCTCAACTTGTGTTTTTTTGTACTTGTCCTCCGATCTATTGTTTCGCACTCGTATTCGTTTTATGTCTTCTTATTTTTTTACAAATCCTATCACGCATTACTCTCGCTGTGTCGAATGTTGTGCAATGATAGTTTTCCCCAGATTTTAGAAGTGTTGTTTCATTTATTTTTTCTGAAGTTGTCCTTTGGTGTTATTGCTTCCAATCGATTATTTTTCGAATTGCTTTATGTTTTATCCTTCTTACCTTGTATGTGTGGAACAAATTGTTCCTTTATATCAAGAAAACTTATATCATGCTATCCAAATATTATTGATTCATGTTTGTTCATTTTTTCACCCGAACTGGTTTTCCTGCCTATCATGCTTCTTTCCAGCAACTTGTGTTTTCTATGGTCCAACTGAATATTGTTTACTCTGGTTTGATTTTTTTTGTCTTCCTATCGGATTTCATAGACATAAGTTGTTAATTTATAACCACATTTGACTCGTGCTTGTTTATTTTTTTTCTTTTTGCTCCAATGGGTGCCCTACATGTCCTGATTATTTTCCGCAACTTGGGTTTTTCTGTTCTTCTCCTCTAATTGATTGTTTTGTACTTAGATTTGTTTTCTGTCCTCTTATTTCTTTTTATTTTTGTCACACATTACTGTCCCTCCACTGAATACTGCCATCTGATAGTTTTCCCATATTTTGGAAGTGATATTCGCTTACTTTTTCCGTTTGTTTGGTGTGTTGACCAAAATATCAACTGTTTTTTTCTTGCATTACTTTCCAAGACTGTTCTCAATTTCGGTCTCTATTTCTTTGTCATGCATGAAATATGTTGCATTTTGGGCGATGATGCTTTCCATCAGCAGTAGTTTTATGGTCCCCACATCCTTGTTATGGCACCCAGCGTCCAAACCTGCATCGTATCACTTAAGAACAACCAAGGCGAGGCAGCTTGGATGTCATGCTGCTTGAAGACATGAGTATCACCTTCACCTCAATCTACTTTTCTGTAATGTTTTGTTCTTAATGAACGTAGCACACATACGAACTGATCGTAACCAGCTGCCTCCATACCTACAAGTAACGGGCAACCGCTGCAGCCTTCTGTTGTTCATAACGTGATAGGGTGTACCCACCCCACAATGACTACTATGTAGCGCTCGATATCAACATGATCTGACGCTGGATCTGAGCCCAACTTTCAAAAATTGCTCCTCTAGTGTTTTCGTCTATGTTTTGTTTTTTTCATGTTTTGGATTGTTGCTTGTGTGATCTCGTGTTTTACTAGCTTTGGCTGCATGTTTGTTGCCGACCTTGTACATTGTCTTTATTACATTGGAGCCCCATTAGTAGCATTCAGGTCTGGTTTCATGTATGACATGTCGTATATATTTGCTCATTCGTTACTGTAGATGCCGTTGTTTGTGCGTACTAGTTAATCGAGCACTTTCTCATTAATTTGTGTGTTTTTTTCCTGGGTTATATGTACTGCCTCACATGATATTTGCTGCAAGTTATTGCAAAGTTTTCTGTTCATTTTCCTCTTCTATATATGTGCATAGTTCATCTCGTACCATGTTAGTGCTTGTTGCTTTCCGTAATACACGATGGTTATTCTGTTGATTTCAATCAAGACACAACATGACCATGTAGATGGAGATGTGAGCAATCGAAGAGCATGCGCGCCCATTGGCCGCAGCATTCACGACCATGGTCGTCATTGTGCCATTCTTGATTAAGGAATTAGATGTACGTAGGCCGGCTGGGATAGGGAACCCTCAATCTTTCTCGACCTGACTAGGAAAAAACATATAGAGCGCATTCTTCGAAGTGGCCGAGATTACTGCGTCAGCTATCTTAGAATGGATGTTGGTCCACTTTTGAATCTAGCGTCGATTTTGCGTGACAAGCACTTACTTGTAGATAACAAACATACAGCTGTGGAGGAACAACTTGCAACGTTCCCGCACATCGTAGGACATAACACCAAGAATCGGATAATGCAGGTTGAATTCCTCCACTCGGGTGAAACCGTGAGCTGATACTTCAATATGGTTCTATGGGCCTTTGGTGCAATTCGTGAAGATTTTGTACATCCCCCAAGCAACAGTTGCCATCCCGACATTGAGAACAATCCAAATTGGTATCCTTTCTTCAAAATAAGAATACATTCTTATGTTAATTAGGTGAAGAATAAGCATTTAAAAGTATAACATAAAAAACTTTGTTTTACCATATTCATTATGTAGGACTGCATAGATTTGTTAGATGGGACACATATTGATGTCTCGATACCCGCTCAAGATATGCCCTGCTTCCATGGCAGTAAAGGACCAAAGTAGAATGTGCTTGCTGTGGTGAACCCCGACCTAAGTTTCACTTATGTGATAACTGGGTGGGAAGGATCAACAAATGACTTCATAGTCCTTAGGGATGTGATTTCAAGGCCACCGCCTGAAGGTCTTAAAATAATAGAATGTTGGAATTGAATGTTATCATAACTAGTACGTAACTTTAGTAAAAATATAACGATTGCTCTCACCATGTAGGGAAGTATTATTTGGTGGACGCTGGTTACACAACTATGACTAGGTTCATAGCGCCCTATCGTGGTGTTAGGTACCATCTGAAGGAACATAGTAGCAAACCACCTACTAACCCAACGGAGCTTTTTAATCTAAGGCACCCTATGTTGCGGTCTCGTGTGGAGCGAGCATTTTCTATTTTAAAGAACCAGTTTAAAATTCTTACTTCGCACCCTTTTTTCCCGTTTAAGACTCAAGTGAGATTAGTACTTGTTTGTTGTGTTATGCACAATTATATCACAGATGCTGACCCGAACGACCAGATTTTGAATAATGCAAGCACACAACAAGAAGAACAACTCACGTGCTCGCAATGCCGATCGAGACGTGAACAATAAAGGGAGAACCGGCAATGGGTGGAACTTAGGGATATGATAGCAAATGACATGTGGAATTCCTACACTGGTGCATAGTGATATCACGATAATCGCATTTAATCAAAAGCATTCACACGGACTATGTTTAGGGTTCCTTCTCTAGTACATATTATGGTGCATAATTTCCGTTTGTTTGTTGTTTTATTGGCTGTTATATTTGTTGTTGTATCACTTGGGTTTCCTGATACATTTGTTGTTATATTTGCTGCTATATTTGCAAATTTTTATTACAATTACAACTTTGTTCTCACTAACACAGTTTATTACTTAGGGATCCAGAAAACGTTCTTGCTATGTTCGCTATCATACTTGCAATATTGTTCACAATTACAACTTCAATGTTTCAATCCAAATTTTTCACCCAGATTTTGAGAAACAAAGCCTTGTGTTATAGTTGATGTTATGTTTGGAATATTTGCTATATTTATAATTTCAATACCGTAGGCCAATTCCTAAACATGGGTTCCAGTTACTTTTGATGTTATTGATACCTCCATAAGTTGTTTGTCTATGTTTTGTTATAGTTACTATTCTGAATTTGGTCCATGGTTGTTGTTTTTTCTGTTCGTCGTTGTTTAATGATTTGTGGGTTTACTTATCCATGGTTGCCACTAATTTACTATGCCTACATTGTATCTATTTCAGTGATTCACCTGCAAATTTAAATTCATGCTCAGTTTTATTACTTGTCGATGGTCTTCAATATCATAAACCGCTTATAAGATGCTTTCAGTTTTTTCGGAGTCAATGTTCCTGCATGTATATTTCCTGCCGCTGATATTATGTAGTAGGTATTGTGTAATGAGTCACCAAGAATATTTTCTCTCTGACTTGTTTAATGATTTGTGCGTTCAAGTTTTATAATGGACGGGCATGATCGATCCAGCGCCGTAGACCCCGCAGTGGGCGCGGGGTTGAAGGTTAACACAAATAAACATGGCACTCCTAACAAAAGATGGAAGAATAAGTACGACAGCTTCTTCATCCCGTTGCTCGTCGAGCAAGCGAAGAAAGGGTTAAAATGCGACAAATCATTCAAGAAGGTTGTGTTCGCACTCGCTGCTGTACAAGTGAACACTAGGTTTAGGATAGATTTCACCACAGAAAATGTCAAAAATCACTATCAGAATTTGAAGACTCACTTCGGTGAAATTTGAAGAATTCATTAATTAAGCAGCGCAAGCTGGGATGAGGAAACGAAGACGATCACCCTAAACCCAGTAGTTGCGCTGCTGTATATCGAGGTGAGGATAAAACGTACTTGCATGACTTACACAAATGTGTTACTTTCTTCGCTGTGTGTAAAATTTGTTAGGTTGACAAGCACATCCAGCGGCTAGGCCTTTCATCAATAGGCCAATTGACAACTACGATGGATTAAGGGTTATTTGCTGCGAGGACAACGCAACAGGTTAGTATGCAACCTCGGTGTTCTTGGACCTGGGGTCAAAATCGGACAATGAAGATGACAACAATATGAACCTTGACTTTAGTCCAATAGAACATCAAAGTGAAGAAGATGGAGATGCTGACTCCATCCCACCAGTTGGAGGCAACCCGGCCACCTCATTGACACATGTGAATTAACGTCCATGCAAGGGAAACAAGAATGCTTCCTTGTTGGGCGATCTCGTGAGCATGGTCGGTGAGATGGCTGCCGCAATCAGGAATCCTACACATCAGACTGAGATACTGTACACTAAAGTGATGGAATTGGAAAGGTTTGAGGAGAACGTGCTGGTTGATGTGTTTGACTACCTTGAGCTACGTGAAAATGAAGCCAGAGGCTTCATGGTGAAAAAGACGAAGCTGCACAAGATCTGGGTTCGGAAATTCATTAAACGTGGAACATGAAACAAAACCCCCCTCATACACGACCATCTACTTCATTCTGTGGGCCTTTTCTTTTCTACATTCTCTTATATCATGCTGAATGCTGCATGTTTATTTGCGTTTTCACTTGCTGTTAGAACCTCGTAGTAGTTATTATACATGAGAAGCTTTCACTAACAATATAAGGTGACAACTTCTTTGGTTTTATGTATTGCCTAACATGATTTGATTTGCCTGTCTGCTTGAGTGAATGCTTGTGCAGGTGTGATGGCCATGATGATGGTTAATGCAAACACCGAGGCCTAACTCTTAAAGCACTGGCGGAGCGATAAGAGAAGCTTGATAAGCTTCCTAATTGCAGCCAGGTCGCATAATCGACTTGTTGAAGGTCGGGGGAGTATCCAAAATGAGGGCTTTGTGATTTGATTCTCCTGCTTTTGGCATGTGATTACCGGTTTCTGTTTTTATTCTGTCCTAAGTTGGTGCATATGTTTTCTAGGAGTGATGCATTTTGTTGACTTCTTTGTTATTGGCTGCGTGTATTTTTTGGTTGGTTTGGTGATGTGATTATTTTCCCAGCATATACTACACATGCCGTTTTCTATTTTCTTGTTTCCTTCAGTTGTGCTAGAAATGCTTTCGGCCTGTGTTCCTTTAAATTTTGTTGTTTTATTACTGTTTCTTTCTTGTTTCCTCTAGTTGTACTGGAAATGCATTGTTTCTATTTGTTTGTTTTTGGGGCCTGCCCGGGTTCTTCCCTTCACAAGGTCGTGTTTTTGTTTTTGGATCGAGAGTCGAATGCCGATGAAAGTGACCAACCAACTGAGCCACCCTAATATCAATGTGGATTTTTTTGACATAATGAGAAGTTCGGCATCGGATTATGTGGTAATTAGTTTAATTTTTACAATGCATAAACTGAGGACTTTAGATTTTTTTTTCAAGTTACTGGTATTTTGATATTTCCTGAAGTTTTACAGGAGCACTCAGGGCCCGTTGTTTGTACGTTCATGGTCATTGCCATCGTCATGGAAGTGTGAACATCATCGTGAAAATACATTATGTGAATGTGTGTTCAAAGGGAATATTTGGGTCCAATTGTGTCAAGTGCTTGTAGATATTTATTGATCTAATTTGGTTTAGATGAGAAATAGTACTTCTCATCTAAACTTGGAGTGTGATGTGTTTGTAGAGTGTTATTTATTTTTTGGGTTGCAACATGTACACTTGAAATAAATGGTTTATGAATGCTTGCAATTTTAATTGTTCGCAACACTAGCATGTTTTCATAGTGTATCCAACTTTATACAAAATGAAAATGAAGTTAACAATAATGAAGTAATTTATTAAGATGTTAGTCTTATTTTTAAATGAAGTAATTAACTTATTCACTAATAAGTTCATTAAGTGATTTAATGTATTAACACAGAATTTAACACAATTGTAATGAAGTTGTTCACCAACTAGCTTAATTAAGTTATTACTTAGTCATTATTTCTTTGATGAAGTTATTCACCAACTAGCTTATAATAAAGTAAAAATACCATCCCTTTGTAGCTTAATAAGATTATTACATTAATGAAACAGAGAATTATTGAATCATGTCATAAATTTAATTTTAAAAAAAATTACAAGGGATAACTTCACCACTATCTGAAGTGATGATTATATCCCCCACTTCCTAGTTACCAAACATCAAGAAGTGATAACCTCAGATTTTTCAGATTCTCGCATCCATCATCCAAACACAGAAAATGCCCAGATGAAATGTGCATTTCCACCGCAATGTCATTTTCAAACTTCATCCACTTCGGCAGATGACTTCCAAACCAAACATCCCCTAAGTAGAATAACACATGATAGTCAACAATTTACATGGTGTCAAGGCCCTGTGCTCGGAAAATCCAGGTTTCATGTATATAACACTTAGGAAAGAAACTATTTTAGTGAACCCGAAAAAACAATATTTCATAAAATCCATCAAAAAGCGGGTTTTCAAATTCTTTTTCTTTACTTTTATACTTTTATGAACATTACTTTTTTTTAAAATTTAAATTAAAATAACAGAGAGATCAAATCCAGTAGAGCATTTCCATATCCATTGTCATAACGAAACACAAATAAATAAATACCGAACTATATTTAAATTTGAAACTGCAGATAAACAAACCAAGGCACGGAGAGTTTTTTCCATGTTTGGCTATAATTAACCAAACAAGATAGAACACCTCCCAATCCAGTGTAACTTCAAATTCTTTCGGAATCACTCAAGCAGGCAAACTACATGAAGTTATTTGTTAAATCATTTAAAAGAAAAAAAAGACTAATTCCTCTTTATCACAAACATGACAAGAGATCACTAATGAAACAGCATGTAAATAGAAAGCAAGACCAATCTGCACAAATTTTTTAACTTCAAACTCTCTCTCTCTGTCACTCACACAGACACAAGTATTCACCACTCTAATCCCCCTCATCAAAGGTGGAAAACTCACCATCCCAACATTTAAGTTACCGAACGACCAACAAATAACCCACATATTTCAAGTTGATTATTGTTGCAGCATTGTAAGCACAGCATATGTCATATTACAAACCCCGACCTTGAAAGGATGGAAAAGAAATCATAAAATAGCGCAATACCAAATCTAAAAGCCCTGCTCAATAAGATAATCACCGAGCCTCTCAACAACCATGTTGCACTGCCCAGCTGTCATTGGCTCATCGTAAATGCCAATGATCAAGGCCATATTGGTTTTCTTCACAGTGACACCCCCAGATCCCTGTAGGACCAAAATTGAGAAACTGGGGATGAGGATACAGTAATGACTGGTTTGCAAAAGAAGGAAATTAATAAGAGTAAAACAGGATACTACAGAAATCAAATGGGCAGTCTACCACTGAAATGAAAGTTAATACACTGAAATGAAAGGCATCTACTAATTGATACCTGGCAAATGAGATGGAAAAACTTACTTTACTGACAAAAAAAGGAAATTGTTGCTTGGTATTGTGTCATTATTATATCAACAAGGTGCAACATGAAGATTGAAACAACTTCAAGGCATAACAAGTATTCACATAAATGTCAGTGCTATCAGTACCTTGTCATCTTTCTAACAAATTTAAGAAAATAAAAAATAAAGAAGCAGTATTTTCCTGGATTAAGAGTGAGAGAGGGAAAAGCTACTGCAAACCATGATATAAAAAGCGAGTAAAAGGAGTTAAAGCACTATGACAAGGGAGGCAGCTGGCCATGGTTTGGCCAATAAGATTAAAAGTTTCTTCAAAATGTTGGAAGTATTTCAAAATAGTAACTTGGCAAGTCAAAAGGAGCATTTACTACCTTTCTCTATTTTTTAAAAAAAAAAAACCCTCCCATTAAGATCTGAATCTAACTTCAGTCTAGGCCTTAGAATATACATACCCTCCTTGGTATTCATCATTATCTTACTAATATAATCTTCAAGACAAAATTCATGGAAACCTTGCTAACTAGATTCATAGCAATCTATATTAACCAAGGATAGCATGAAGTAGCTCTACTGACAAGAGTTGCTGAGTTCCAATTAATCTGAGTAATATCCAAAAGTATTCAAGATTTATATTTAAATAGCTTTAGTATAAGAATATTCATTGAACTGAAGAAGCATCAAAACATTCTTGTTTATGTTGAAACACCTACATAGCATTTTTCTTACCAGAAGTTGTAGCAGATATGATACCAAAATACAGAGATCACCACCTTCATCCTAAATACGTCTAGATGGTCTCTTAACATATCAAACATCAGTGCTAGATTTGATGGGTCCTGTTAATTGGAATTGAATTTCATTTTCGATGCTTTCATAGTATAAGTGATATATGACTACATGCCTAAACACAAATACAAGATAAACCACCACTTTGGCTTCCTAATGTGGGTTCAACAGTCAGCTATTAGCCTTTCAATTGCCTTGTGACATCATCAAAAACTTATGTCCTAATGGCATCCACCACAGAATTTCCATGCCTACCTCAGGCAAATATCACTTTAGATGACTCTTCATTTTTTTTAAAGATTGCAACAGCTTAAAACAAAGTGCCTTCCCTTTTTTTAATGCAGAAAAGAACACGGCATGCTTATCTCTGATGTGACCTACATAGAGGCTTCTTTTAGTTTCTATTTTGTAATGCATAGATTGACTACATGTCCGAACTCATTAACTGATCTGTCACCCTCTTATTCTTCATCACATATATAGAATAGTTTGTTCCTAAACCACTACCCCATATGATATATACAATGCACAAGTAACAGAGAGTGAAATATAAAAGAAAACCCAAAGCCCCGAAATCAAATGTAGTCCTCACCTTCTTGCCTCGAATTACAGCCCCATGCTCGCCTTGGATCACCATGTACTTTGTACCACCAAGGAATAAGCCAGTTGGAGCAAGATAACCAGGTTCATTAAAATCATTCATAATGCCAGTTATCTCTTCAGGCTTAACCTACAGCAGAAAGACAACAAATAACCATAATAAACAAAAGTTCTACAAGAATATTGATAAAAAAACCTAGTTGAGCGTCAAACTCAAACATGCTGCTATAACTATGAAAATTTACATCACCTCAGTTAAAATTTATGATATAATTCCCACAAGGAAAAATCCAGTACTACACATAATATTCAAATTTCTCCCTCTTGCCAGCCTGTCAACTCTTAATCAAGAGTTTAGCTCTTCTCTGAAGTTCTAAATGGGATATAATTCACATGACATGAGAACACAGAAATAAGAAAATAAACTTGGGAGACGCTCAAACTTTGAAACAAGGCGTCACATAGGGATAAGCGTTCTTCTCACAATTCCTAGAAATTTATAAGTGTTCAGTAGAGTATATTGTGATGTAAAACCAATCGATTCTAGATTTCTTTCCATCGCACCAAACACAACTCAAAAAGAATAAAGACAATGCCCGTCCACCAAGCACAGAGAACATCATGCTTTAACTTTGCCACCATGAAATTCCTACCAAAACAGATACATTTCTAATCTACTTCTCGCAGTTACGATCCAGCAAATGGACAAACAGCAACAACCACAAAGAATATCATGCTTTCTACTTTCACAGCAAGAAATTCGTATCAAAACGCATGCATTTCTACTCTTAACTCTCGCCCAAGAAGAGTCTCCGCAACATCAACGAGCGATCATCATTAATCCAAAGATTCATTAAAATAAACAATAAAAGAAAAAAAAATCCATCACCGCACAAGAGATCTGGAACAAAATATTAAAAAAGAATAAGGACAGGCGATCAATTCTACAAAATAAAACATAACAAAAAAATCAGCAAAAAAAAAAAAAAGCAAGATGGATCCAGGAAATCTCAAGATCAAGCGACCAGAAAAGAAATCAATACCACGGGGAAGGATTCGCTCTGTGCCCAAACGCTGCCGTCATGGCCTAGGATGGCGGCGGCGGTGAGGTGCTGGTTATCGATCTCGCACATGAGATGGTCATCAACGTAGGTCTGCCACGACATCTTCGACGAAGCTTGCGATCTACGCTACTGGCGATGGATTCCCACGGCTTCGATCGAGAGACGAGGGTTTGAAGAGATCGAAAGGGTTTATAAATAGAGAGAGAGGGAAAGAAAGAGAATGAAGAGAGTGAAAGATCTGGTAGGATGAGAGATAATAGAGAGAGAGAGAGAGAGTGGGCGGTGGCGAATATTCTTCTCTTCCCACTTGCGGACCTGAACTATTTGTTGTTTTTTATTTTATGAATACTTTCACGCCCGCTATAATTTTTTATTTATTTATTTATTTGATAATTTATTTACTTTTATCTGCGGAATATATAAATATTTATTTTAATGTTTTCATTTAAATATATATAAAAAAACTAGTTTTATTTTATAAAATATATAAATATTTTGATTTCAATTTTTTTATTTGTGTGCTATTGATATAATTTTTTGAGAATAGAAATTGAAAAGTTAAAATAAAGAATTTATGTGGATGGCCTAAAATTATTGAAAAGTTAGAATAAAGAATTTATGAAGATAGCCTAAAATTTGAAGGGATTTTCATTATTAATATTCTATTTAAGTTTGGAATTTGAAGTGTTTATGACTGTTAAATCTTGATTATAATGGAAGTCTCAACATTTTCAAACTCCAGACAAGTTTTTCAAATTCTAAAATTTAATTTGGAATTTGTAGAATTTTTAACTATAGGAATCTCATGTATATTTATTATGAAATTTTGATGATTTTTTAATTTTTATTCTGTAACCCATAAAAAAGGCTTATTTTTTTTCTTGCAAACAAAAAAGATAGAAAAAAAAGGGTGCTCTAGGATAATTTTTTTTTTTTTTTTTTTTGAGATAGGGCGACAAGCGCCAACTCTCGGGGACGCACTGCCGTGGCGGGGTATTACCTACAACGTCCTCACCCTCTTGGAACGAGGAGAGCGCAGTTCGGGGGGATTGAACTCGCGTCTCGTCCCACGAGGGAACCCGCGCTGGGATACAAGCCCTTTGGTTGCTCTAGGACAATTGATTAGAAGAGTGAATTCTATTTACTCTTCCTCGTTCTCTTAGAAGGTCCAAGTGTCATGTTTGGTATGATAAGGAGTGTGTATAATTTCAATTCACCAAAATTGCAAAGTAATATCGCCTTACAAGTGGAGATCATTGTATCTTTATGAAACAACACTAATTCAAACCCAAATACCAAGGTGAGATACACAGGTTTCTGCTATAATATTTTATCTCACATTATTTTGATATTATTATAACGATAACAATCCATTCAGATACAGTAACAAATAAGAATAGTGCAAATAATAAAATAGTACATAATATTTTATACATTATTCATATATATAATAATCACTTAATAATTATCCAATAATTTTTAATTAATATTCATAATGAATAGTAATGTATGTATTACTTAAATAATTTATTACCTTTATATATATATATAGTTGTTTATTTCAATTTTCTGATTTTAATTAGATTCATGTAGGGTTGTCACTTATTTTGGTTGTTTTATTACAATTTCTTAAAGAGTTTTAATTGTTTTTGCCAACACCCTTAGACTTAGACGAGATGAATAAAATCACAGGAGCAAATATATATAATTAATTTAAGTACTAGAATAAATACTTATGTGTTTTAAAGACTAAAATGACCTAAGAGGACATTGATGATGATGACTTTAACTTTTTTTTTATTCAAATATTCATATTCATAAAGATATAGGAATAAAATAAAAAGAGATATGTACATGTTTACTTCTAGAAAATTTGAAAATTATTTATATATGTTTTTATAAATAATGTTTTCACCTGTGTTCATTATATTGTGGTCCTATTTGTGTAAATAAAATTATTTTTTATTATTTTGATTGATAAGTTTGATTGTTAACGTTTTTTATTATTTATTTTTCAAATTGGTGTCTTTTCAAATGGTTTCTTGACAACAAATAGTTATATTAACTTAGACGTAACCCACTCTTTGTCACTAATCAATTGTCCAATTAATTCAGATAATCATAAAAAATAGCAACAGAAAAAATAAATAGCAAAGTATTTATTTTAAAATAATAATAATAATAATGATTGGATAATGCGCTTAAGGTGTCACTGTTCAAAAAAAGGGTTTTCCTTTACAAACAAAGAAATGTTTTTATCATTTAATAGCAATTAAAATAAATTTTAACTTTAACATTTATTTTTTAAATTAGGATATTTATATTCATGTAAATAATTAAATTCTGTGGAAATTTGATTTTATTATCCGGATTATTTAATGACACTCAATAAAGTGCCCTAGCCTTGCAAGCACAATTGATGAATTGGTCTATACTTAGCTCAAGAGCCCAACCCAATGCCACTCAACGGCCCAAAATTATAATAATAATAATAATAATAATAATAATAATAATAATAAAATAAAGATGACTCAAATGTAGAGTTTCCACAAGATAGAATTTATTATTTAATTTATGTTCTTGATTTTAATTGTAACTATGACATCCTTCAGTCATATATATAAAGAAAAAAGAAAAATTATTCGACTTAGAAGAACAAATTACAACATAAACAAATGAAGCGAAAAGTAATTATACGTTTCAAGCTATAGACAAGTTCCTCATTTGATCTTTTGATCATATGAATGCAATTGCTATCTTCCATATTTTAATGAATGAGATATTTTACATAAATTAAATATTTGCCGTGAGAGTTTTGCGTATATAGATATCGCAATAGTGATTTTTTAATGTGAAATTAAAATGAGGGGGAAAAGCATGATATTTGCATGGATGAAATGAAAATGAAATAACAAACACTCATGCTTTAGGAGTGCTGTATTTATTCCTTTATCCTCCGTCAAACGTTGAGGATTAATTTTGCATTTTATTTATTTTTTAGTTTTTTATGTGTCTTTATGAAATTTCAAGGTTTTACAATAAACTCCACCTCATTTTGTAGTTATATATAATTCTTAAGGAGTGGTTTATTTGGGGTAATATGGAACAAATAATTTTATTTGATTACATTTACTTAAATATGATTATCATATTCCTAAAAATGTGATAACTTAACCAATTCAACAGTTGCTAATATTATATTACGGGACAAATATAAATTTTTTCTCATTACACCTTTGAAATTCATATATTTTAATTATTTCTATAATGCTTTAGCAGGCCATTTGAAACAAGACATCTGAGAATAAAGTTATTATAACGGGCTCAGAATTAGTCCCACATCGGATACTTGAGAGGGTTGCCATGTGCATATAAGTGGTGGGTATCCTTCTCTTTCAGGCCGGTCTTTTGGGGTCCGCTCTCCTCACCACTTGTGTGCATAACAAATGGTGCTTTCGTTGAGAGCCGGTGTGGGGCCTGGGCTGAGACCCAGGGGGACTGGCTGGCTTCGCGCTGGGGTCCTCTGGCCTATGCATGAGGTAACGGCATGGGGCCCAGATAAATCGGGGTGGGTCACGTCCGTGTCGGGCGCCGAGCGGGGCTGGCTGGCTGTGCGCTAGGGCCCCAGAGTCGGGCCAACGAGGGCGTTGGCCTCCCGATCGGGTAAGCCATGTAACGGACTCAGAATTAGTCCCTCATCGGATACTTGAGAGGGTTGCCATGTGCATATAAGTGGTGGGTATCCTTCTCTTTCAGACCGGTCTTTTGGGGTCCACTCTCCTCACCACTTATGTGCATAACAAATGGAATGTTATAATACCTGTTAACAGAGTTGAAGACATAAGAAAAAGACGACACGTGGAGGACAAAGATTCGGAAAACAATGATAAAATCACTAATGGCTCTGAATGTGAAGTGGATTTGCGGAAATTAAAGCAGGGTGAACAACAGTTAAAGCCAAATCATGTGCAAATATCAGCATCAAAGGGAGGAAAACCAATCAATGAAGACAGTGAGGAACGGCTACTGGAAAGACACGTGGAGGGCAAGATTGAAGAATTAGTTACAAATCCTACGGACGAGGTTAACATGGGAAAAGGCGGGAGAAACAAACGCGCCAACACACGCTTGAGTGGATACTTATGGAGGGGTTTAAATAAGAAGGCGGGAGAGAAGGAAGAGGCAGAGAAGAAGAAGGAGGAGGCTCATCTCTAAGATTTGGAGAAGAGAGGGTTTGGCAGTGGATCTGTTGAACTGGTTATTTCTTGTCATTGTTCTGTTAATTCTTGTTCTTTTGTTTGGTGTGATTCTTAATCGATTGAAACTGAGGTTGTTTGATTCTTGAATGGTATTCATTTGTTCATGAAGAAGTGTGTGGATAAATTCTCAATTCCTGTGAATCAATAGATTACAGATTTTGTTCTAAAAGAATGCTGTTAATCTGATGTTGTGAATGGGTGAATTGGTATTCATTCTTGAAATTGATTCTAGATCTTGAATCTGCTAGCAGTTCTTGAAAATTCATTACAGTTATCCAAATGTGTATATGAAAGATAAATACATTTGAGATGATTGTTTTAAATATAAAGTTAGAAAAAATTGAATATTTATTTAAAATAAGTATTTTTGTCTTAATTAATATTATTAAAAAATTAAAATTTTTAATAACGGTTAAGTATTTATTATTGAACACTTTCAATAACTATTTCAAAATATTATACAATTTATATATTTGACGCTTATTAAATAAAATATTTTAATAAAAAACATTTCCAACTAACCACAATGTTATATTTCAACCATTATATTATATTGTCAATTAAACAAAAATTTCACATATTTCAGTCAACATAATTTGGGAATCATATTTTCAACGGTGATATAAGATTCCGTGCACCAAACAACCTCTAAAATCTTTACTAATATATAAATACCTCCTGAGTTAAAAAAATATTTTTGGAATATTTTGTCTAATACTATCAATTATAAATTAATTGCAAAATTGCTTAATTTAAAAAATTAATTTTTTCTAACAATACGGAAAAGTCACCTCATCATGTTTAGCAAGGAGTCGAATTCTCGAAGTTCTACATGAGAAATAATCACGTTTTTATTCGTGTATTATGTATCCTCCTCCTCATCATTTATCAAAAGCTCACTCTAATTTTTAAATCGTTGAAAGAAGTTTAGACATTTCACAAATGACTTTTTTTTTGGTCTAAGATGAGCAAAATTTTTAATGAGCCCGCTAAACTAAAATAAGGGTATGCACACATCTCGACTGTGACCTGTGGGGTTTGTGCACACATGAACCCTGAGACCACCCACCGTTCATATTAATATTTTACAAATGACATTAGAAGATTTATTGAATTTACAGTGGAGATTTTTAAGGAGTTATATATAATTGTGGATTATTTTTAAGCCATTGCTTTAGACTTGTTGAATCTATTAAAATCCCACAAAAGCAAATGAAAAGTTTCACTTGAACTCAATCATATAAAAACCTTTTTGATGAAGAGTTGTGATTGAAGAAGTAGATGGATTTGCTTGCCGTCTTGTTATAGCAGGACACATATTTGTTCTTTGCTTGCATATAATAAAATAGCTGAGGATGCTTCTTATTGTTCGCATTAAAAAGATTTCAAGATTTATACACTTTGCTCCTTATCCAATGCTTCTTTATAAATCCCATCAAGAGCCCCACCTTCACCATATGAAGTACTAATTTCTCTTCTCCGCTTGATGTTCTGTGTTATATAGTTGTCATCTAATATATATATATATAGATTTAAATCATCTACATAAATTATTATTTATTAAAATTATTAATTATTATAAAAATTATTATATATTTTTTTACTGTTTTGCATTGTTCAGTATTGATTGTCACTGTATCTAATCATTTGGAGTGTATATATATATATAATGTAACTTAATTAAACAATATTAAATAATTATTTTATCATAGATATAAATTCAGTGCATACAAAAAATAAAAAATAAACATTTAAAATTTTCAAATCTTATTCTATCCAAACTTGATCTAGATAAATGTATTTAAATTGTATCACTTTTGAATTTTTAAATGTTACTATTAAAATTAATTATTAGCTTATCATAATCTTTAAGTCTAATTTCTTTGTGAAATCCCAAAAGATGAGAAGAATAGAGCATAAAACAAAGAAGAAAAGTAGAACTTAAAATTGATAGGCAGGAAGCAATAGCACTCGATCTTTAATTGAAGGATTGTTAGTTACCAATCTAAATGAACGATAATATATAATATTTTTATAATATTATACATTATTTGCATAGTAATACATGGTGCCAAAGCCAAGGGGTTTAGATCCTTGGCCTATCTATTGCACAATAATGCACAAATTATCATGGGTATGATTTTTTTTTTTACTCTATATTAGTTTCATTAAAACATTAAACAAAAAATATAAAATACAAAAACAAAATAAATTTTTGAATAAAGTAATATAAATCCTAATCTATTAAAGCAACTAAACTAATAATATGGCAAAACACATAAAAATGATAATATAAATAAAAAAATACAAAAAGAGAGAGACATAAAAAAAAAAAAAAAAACCTCCGGAAGAATAAGGTCAAGATAATGACAAACAATGTCAGCATACAAAAATATCATCAAGGAAATTATTCATCATCCATGGTAGTAAGAGCAATTTTAATGGGGTGGCCACTGAACACTCAATATTGGGGCCATCATTTTCTTTTTTGAAATATTATATATTATCTAATTATATAATTTTTTTTCTATGTAATATTTTGTTTTTTTTAATTTCTTAAATGGATGGATGCTTAATTATTTTAAATATTTATTTTGAGATATAATTTTTAAAATATATTATTTAATTATTTTATTAATAATATTTAAGATTTTATTAAATATATATAATTGTGGAAGATGATTTGATAGGTGAAATTTAATGGGCTGATTATGAGTCTTATTTTATAAAATAATTATTATAAAAAATAGTTTAATATGTAAAAATTTAATTGATTGATAAAATAATATAGACATTAAATTCAAAAATAGTATCATGATTAAAGTTACCCTAACCATCAAAGTAAAAGATCATGTCAGGCATTCCTTAATAGAGATAATTTAATTTCTTTCTTTGATAGGTCAGCAAAATATGTTTTGGCCATTCCATGTTGTCATCAATGTTCTTAAATAGGCTCTCACACTGATATAGATTGCACATTAATTTAGCATTTATATCACGCACACAAAATTTTATATCAAATATATATAAGATAAGTTTTTAATGAACTAAAACTTTTTTTTATAGTAACTTTATCTTATAGTCCAAATCTCAAATTAGCAGAATGACAACACGAGTGTATTGAAATATTAACTCTATATCTGTATGTGTTTTGGAAATATCTTGTTCACACACAAAAAAAAAAGCAAAAAAAAAAAATCTATATAGCTAATTATATATTTGAATGCTGTTATTAACAAATAACAACCGGTTCTAATCATAGACAACAAGTTTATATAAATTGGTTATATGATGGAAGTTCAATTTTTAAGATGCAATCACTCAAATTGGAGCTCAAGAATTGTAATTACATTGAGCCTGGACGTTAATCAAGATATATTCACAGTAAAAAGGAGTTAAATTATTAATTAACTTGAATTAAATTAATTAATTTTGAGATTTGCATTTAGGGACATGTTCACTGTTCATGTCTCCACACCTGTCCAAAATCTACAGGACAATGAGGTACAACTTGATGCTTGCCTACTAATTATCAATTATATAGTCCTTTAAAAAACAAATATATATATATAAATTTAAGAAACAAATTCATGATAATAATATTGATTTTTTTGGGAGATATACAAACAAATGGGTCGTCGACTCGGCGCTGGATTGTCACATAGCAATAGGGGAGAAGACATAGGATCAAAACCTTATACTTATATAGTACTGTAATAATATTATTTATGTATTATTTTTAAACTCAAATATTACTGTTTAGAAAAATTTCAAGTGTGTTTTTTTAAAAAAGAGTTGTATTTTTTTCCATATATGCAAATTTTTTGAATGTTCATGTGATAAATTTTTATTATTTTATATAGTGCCTGACTAAATTAATAAATTTGTTATTAAATTAATAAATTTGTTATTATAACCGGTGAATATTTATACTTTCATGTATTTTGACAAATTCTGATGTTTCTCAGTTGTTTGTTGTAAAAAAAAAAAAATTAAATCCAGTTATATTTGTATGTTTATATGCTTATATAGGGGTATTTACGTAAAACATCTGAAATAAAAAAAAATAAATAAAAGGATAGAAGGAAAAGAAAGTGGGGAAGAGGTCATAGTCATGGCCTGAAAGATAGTGAGTAGGAAGGATATGGATGAATTCCAATCCATGAATTCGGTGGGCTAAGTCTTACACTCCCACAAACAAAGGAGATAATGTGGAATCTACATCAAATATAAAAAAATTAAAAAATAATAATAAAAGAGAGATGAAAGCAAAAAAACCACCCAATTAGCACATAGAATTATTCCATTGAGGCATCTCCTCCTAATTAAACCATATCTCTCTATATATACTCCACCACCCATGCAATAACTCTTTGATTCATTCTATTAAAAAAAAAAAAAAAGGAAAAACTTAATTAAGCAATAGTCATGGGTGAAGGTCTCAAGCTTGTTTATCATCACCATCCTTCTGCCTCATCGCCACGATCCGAACACTTAATTGAGTCATGCGAAATTTCACTCTCGTCTATTTCGGCAAATTCTAATGAATCAACCATCTCTTCTTCCTCTGATCACACCGACGATGATACCGCTTCATCTTCTCATCATTCAAATGGTCCTCTCTTTGAGTTATCTTCCCTCATGGATCAACTTCCAATCAAGTATGTTACATCTATCTATATCCATATTATATATCTATGTCCATCCATCCATCCATATATATATATATATATATAATTAGTTAATTAGAGTGTGATGATATGGTGGTGGATTGTATTTGTAGGAGAGGGTTGTCAAAGTACTATGAAGGGAAGTCACAGTCCTACACTTCACTGTCCAATGTGAGATGCCTTAAAGATTTAGCAAAGAAGGAGAGCCCATATAGAAGAAGGATGAAGCTGAGTAAGAGCTATGGAGGAGGGCTTGATGTGAGCCAAAAGGCTAATTTTGCTCCCGGGCCATGTAGTAAGACCATAAGTAAGAAAAGTTCAAGGAGTTCTTGTTCTTATTTGGGTGGTTTAAGAAGAAGCAGCAGCAATGTTCATTGCAGCAGCAAACCTCCTCCAATTCCTGTCCATAAGAACTTGTCTCACTTTGCTCTTAATTAAAATATTCATGAATTAATCAGTGGAGATTGTTTGATTTGTTAGACTCTGCTTGTTTTTTTCTTTTTTCTGAAGTTTATGAAATTTGATCATGAATTGGATGTAAGAACAGTATCACATATATATATACACATATAATTAAATATGTTTCAACATTGAAAATAAAAACAAACAGGTAATTTTACAGATTGATAGAGCTCTAATTTCATGATTTGGTGATTTTTATTTGCAAGTTTGTGAGGCTTGATCTTCAATTGAATGCAATCAAGAACCTACAACAGTCAAAACCAAAAAGAGTTTCTAATTCTTCCAGAAAAGAGATTTTATTTTATTTTATTTTTATTTTATTTCTGAAATAAGAATGGCAAAGAAAAGTATGAATTTTCTAGATTTCTTTGATAAAGCTAAGTACTGCTGAGGAATATCAGAATACTGCAGTTAGGTTCTCATTCACATAAAGTTAACAACTTAATCACTGAACAAAAGAATTTATAAACCCCAAATTTAATCTTCATTCTGAATGCAAGTGCAATGAATGATGCCATATGTCTTCACTGTTAAAGATTCTAAAACTCAGAAATCACTACCAAGCAAACAGTACTATATTTCTATCCATGCAAATTTGATGTTTCCTTTTGAATGCAAATATAACTAACATGTTTGGAAACTGAATAGCCAAAAAATATTGATTAATTTAATAAATAAATATTGATATATGAATACATTTGTCTGGTATTCATCTAATCTTTACAGACATATTCACTGAGATTTGATAAGAAAGGGAACATGTTATATAAATGAGCAAACGTTCACTATGAACATCCTTAGGAACAAAAAATAATAATAATAATAATAATAAAAAGACAAAGAAAAACCAAAAAGAGAGAATAAAGTAGAGAGAAATAGAAAGAAATAAAGTAGGTTTTGACGGTGAAGATTGATCCAGGCACGGTGCGATTTCTGATTAATTAGATAACTAAAATCAATCAGATTTTTTATTTTTTTCTTACTATTTAGCTGTATAGTAACATTAATGTTTAGTACTGTTTATCTTAATTTTTACTATAGATTTCACTTTTTACTATATTGTGCTACCAACATTTGTAGATTTGTCTTTTATAGACATCCATAGAAGACTTGGCTTCTGTAAATAATTTAATAAATATAGAAAAACAAAATCCTCCACTATGTGTATTACCATATTTATGCTAAAATTAAAGATGTGGACAAATATAATTATTAAAATCATATAATTACATCTTGACAAAAATGCCCCAAAAAATATGCAATGTTTATTATCAGAAAAAAAAAATATATATAAAATCCTATCTTATATGCATTACCGCATGTCTTCTAAAAATAAAATTGGAACAACTGAATTATGACATAATGACACTTTCATAAATCACTAGCAAAGAGATGGCACAATGTTGTTTTTGAATTGGGATTAATTAATGTTAGACTTACTTCATCAGTACTAATCAACAATAAGAATGAAGAGAAGAGAGTGTGAAGTGTGAACCAAAACAAGAGCAAATAGAAAAAGAGAGTGGGAAGCACAAACTATGCAAAGGAATAATAAGAGAAGATGGAGGAAGTCATGCTAAAAAAGTACCCAAACTTTATAGGAGTGCCACTCATTGTGATGGACTGTTGGAGTAGAGTGAGGTTGGTGTTTGTTTTCATGGATTCCAGTTGCTTGTCACTTACTAATGTGGACTTTTGAAGGGAATTATAAGTTTACTGTTCTTTTGAAGGCTTCATGGTGAAAAAATAAAGGTCATTACCAAAAAAAATTCTGATTTTTTTTTTAAATAAAATGAACAAGCAATCTCAGACCTATATATATATACCAAATCTTCAATTACCGTTTGAAGGAGAGCCGAGTCCTCAATCTTCCATATAGAAATCAATCATATCACCATTGGCCTATTATGGAGGTAGTTTTCATGTTTAAATAAAAAAATTTTGTACTTTTATGTACATATAATTATAAGCTTCTGTTTTTACAAAGATTCTAAGTAAAAAAAAAAATTATGGTAATATGATCTTTATTTTCATTTTGTTTCCATGCTTAAAATAATAAATGTGGATTTGATAACCTGAAAAAAAAAAATAAATTACGCCTTCAAACACTAAACCCCAACCCTAATCCTTAAATCTTAAAACACTAAAACTTAAACACAAGACATCTATCCTCCAACATGCATGCATTAAAAACATACGTTAATGTGTAAACCTAAACCTTTAAACATTAAACTCTAATCCTAAACCTAACCCAAGACATCTTTCCTTTGAACACAACAACACACTGATATGTAACCTGCCCTAAAGCAACACCAAACCCTAAACCCAAAATATCAACACTTTCAAGAGACAAAAACAAATCATAACCAAATAAATGACAAGTGATGAATCCGTAACTCCAAATCACAAAATGTAAGAAGTTCAAAACCAGATACTCATAAAGACCTCCCTTACCACAAACCACAAACAATGAATGAAAACTTCAATTCCAAAGAGGGCCAGCCCTATTTCCAATAATTAAAGGAAAAAAAAAAAAACCGAAAAAAAAAAAAAAATTCATCCATCACCAACAGACGCAACCCAACCCATCACAACACCATCTTTTCTCCAATCCAAAACCACAACAAACAACAACATCTTCTCTTTCATTCTCAACCCCCCAACAATGAACACCACCAACAGCAACAATAACAAGCTCCCACTTGTCAAACCAACCCTTCTTCTTCTTCTTCTTCTTCTTCTCCATCTCTCATTTCCAAAGATCTCTGCATACATTGGCATTAATGGAGGCATTGGTGTTTGGATCAATGGCAGAGGAGGAGGAATATCAACCACAACAACTCCACCTCCAACTTCAACTTCAACTTCAACTTCAACCACTCCAACTCCATCAACTTCAACTACTTCATCAAGCAAAGAATACACAGCACTTCAAGCATGGAAAGCAGCCATAACAGAAGACCCCAATGGAGTTCTCTCAACATGGGTTGGCCCCAATCCATGCACCTACAAGGGTGTCTTCTGCTCAGACCTCCCTGGAGGTCTCTCCACCATCACAGGCATAGATCTCAACCATGGCCACCTCAAAGGCACTCTTGTCCCTGCCCTCTCCCTTCTCACCAACCTCAACATCCTCCATCTCAACTCCAACAGCTTTACAGGCACTGTCCCTGACTCCTTCCAAGATTTACAGGCCTTAACTGAGCTAGACCTCAGCAACAACCTTTTCTCTGGTCCATTCCCAGCTCAAGCTCTCTACATTCCCAATCTCATCTACTTAGACCTCAGGTTCAACTCATTCTCTGGTCCCATCCCTGGTGAACTCTTTGACAAACAACTTGATGCCATTTTCCTCAACAACAACCAGTTTGATGGTGAGATCCCCATGAATCTTTGGACTTCCCCTGCCTCAGTCATCACCTTAGCAAACAACAAGCTTTCAGGCTCCATTCCTGACAGCTTTGGCTATTCTGGGATAAAAGAAGTGCTTTTCCTCAACAACAAGCTTTCAGGGTGCATTCCTGATGGACTTGGGCATTTGCAAGACATTGAAGTTCTTGATTTGAGCTTTAACTCACTCACAGGACATGTTCCAAACTCTGTGTCTTGTTTAACAGGAATTGAAGTGCTGAACTTTGGGCACAACCAGTTGTCTGGTACTGTGCCTGATTTGTGTGATTTGAAGAGCTTGCTGAACTTGACTGTGGCTTTCAACTTCTTCTCAGGATTTAGTGAGGATTGTGGGAGGAGTTTGCTGAGGGCTGTGGGGTTTGATTTCTCCAGGAATTGTATTCCTGGAGGGAACATGCAAAGGCCTCCGATGGAGTGTTTGGGATTTCCTGGGGGCTCCCTTAGCTGCTTGAGGATACCTTCTACTGGTCCTGTCAGTTGTCCTGGTGTTATGGTTAGCATTGGAGCTGGAGGAATTGGAGTCTCATTTTCTTCTTCTTCTTCTCCATCATCATCATCATCATCATCATCTTCCTCTATTCCATGATGATGTTTTTCTTTCTTTAAAATTATCATTAATGTTGTTATTGTTGTTGTTGTATGGCAACATATTTCTTTTTGGAACTGCATCTTGGTACCATCCGGCAGAGGTGGTGGCATGAATTAATGCAGATTTATTGTGGCATCTTCTACTTTCTTTCTTCTGCCAATCCAGACATATGTTATTATATATATATATATATATATGTATATATATATAGTCCAAGCAATTTTGGATTGCTTATATTAAAAATCTTAAGCCATCTCCAGGAATCGTTGGATAAGTATCTAATGGCTCTCTGATCGCTCTCCCCATTCGTCCCTCGCCCCAGGAAAAATTAAAAAACCATGGATGGCTTTTAACTTATATATAAATATATATAGACAAAACCTCACGTGACTCTAAAAAAGCATTCATTTCGGTACATGGGGAGCCAACTGAATTCACTTCTAATTTTTTTTTTTTTTGAAAGGAGGAAAGTGGTTATTTTTTTCAATTTTGACTGAAGTGGAAAAAAAAAATCTCACTTTCTTTTATTTCTAAATATCCTCGTGAGTGATCATTTACACCGAAATAAACACAAAAAGTGATAGAAATCAAATTATTTTCACCACTTCACAGAAATGGCATTTCGCTCACTTCATAAATTCCCTCACTTACATTGAAATGAACGTCTTTTAATCGTCTCTAAGGGTGTGTTATATTTGAAAGTGGTCCACCAAAGTGATGAAAATTTGAAAGTGTGACTTCAATTGAAAGTGACTTTCATGTGTTTGGTTAAGAGAAGTGTTAAATTATAATTTTTTTTTTTTTGTTAAGAGTGAAAAAATAAAAATATGGTTTATAAATAAATTATTTATTATATTTGATGTAATGTAAATTTTTTTAAATTAAAATTGTAATTTTGTTGTAAAAATTTAAAAATAAAAAAATAAAAAAAAACAAAAAAATAAAACAATAAAAATAAAAAATTAAATAAATTATAAAAAAATAATAAAAGATTTACAAAAATATACAAAATGGGTGGAGTGGGATGCCGAAGTCTCACTTTGGGAGAAAAATTCCCAAAGTTAAAGAGTGAAGTGAGAGGTTTTGGAAGTAGCTATTTTCCCACTTTGGCTTCTATTTCGGTGAACCAAACAAATAAAAGTATTGTATCAGCTCTCATTTTAGTCACTTCGATCTCCACTTCGGCGAACCAAACACGTCTTAGAGGTACCTTTATATACTTCAGGATATTTAATAATAATCGTTGGACTATCGTATGTTGATTTTCTTATAAAAAAAACAGTAATTTATAAAAATTTTAAGTGGTAAAAAAATATATATATATATAATAAGAAGGTGAGGAGTCGCATGTAGGAGATTGGAAAGTTGAATCTATGTTGGCAAGAAATGAATAATGTAAATAAAATAATTTTGTGAAGAACGAGAATGCATATATATTATTTAGTTATTTAAAATTCTAACTTGATGTGTTTAATGGGCAAACTTTTACCTCAACATGAAAACTCCTTTTATGCAAGTATTTAGATTGGATTAATAAAACTCTTATTTGCTTAGTAAAGATAATTTTATCATATATTATTTTAGAGAAAAATAAAATATAATACAAACAATTGACACATTGCAGTGGTTAATTGGTTAATAAATGGACCGATTTATTTATCATTTATTTATTTAACACAAGATTATAAATGTTCATTAAAATGGCCCAATATTTTTAATTATTGTCAAATATTTTAATTAGATGCGCCTTTTGATCGCCGCTCCTTTTGGTTTAAATCATTGAACTTGATCATGATGCAACATTACATTGATGTGACATTACAGAACAGGAATAAGTCTTTATTATATATATATATATTCAAAATATGTAATTATTTAAATAAGTATATTTACTATTTTTTTAAATAATAATAAATACTTGTTCTTATTTTAGAAATGATAACACATTTAATATAATTAATAGTGATTAAGTTAATATTTATTCAACTTAGATTAAATTTGTTTTCATCAACTCAGTATTTAAAAAATTTTATTATCATGTAAAATTAATTTATCTGTTTGGTATGAATATATATATTTTTTTGGTAAAATTATTTTAATTTTCAAATTTATTTTTTGTTTAAAGTTTTTAAATTGTATGTCTTTTGCCCTTGTAGGTGGTAGCACAACTTCTTGTCAAGCAAATAATATTTAATAATTCTAGAATATATAACTTTATAATTAAACCATTAGTAAAGAAAAAAATTATAGATCTATTAATATTCTAGTATTTCTTAGCATGCAGTTAGTAGCACATGGATATTTGCATAAAAGGTTCAGACAATCACCAAATCATCCAAGTCACTTAAATGAAATATTAAGTCAATCATCTACTTTTAAACAAGAAGTATATATCATTAAATTCCAATATGGAAACAAAATTAAACAAAATATCAAAGGCACTAAAAAAAATAATCTCAAAAAGAAATCTAAGAAGTTAAAGATAGCTGATTGATTAAAAAAATCTTCAATCAAAATCTTTTGGGGAGAAAAAGTGGAGATACAATTAAGTTCGACTAAGGTTTTGAATAAGAAATAAAGAAAAAAAAAAGATAAGTTTTTTTATTAAAAAAACCGTAACATAAGAATTTTATATATTTCACTTTTTCATAGCTATATCTAAATTATAATAATTTTACACAATTAACTATGATAGCGTTTTAATTAATAAACCAATATATTAATTACATATTGAGCTTTTCTTAATTAAGAATTGGTAGCCTCATTTATAAATTTGCCAACTCTCACATGAGATAATGCTGTCAGATGAGATGAAGATTGGAATGTGAAAATACTCATATCCAATTTATTAGATGAAATTAGTTTGGGGATAGGAAAAGAGAAAGAATTCTTTTTTTTTTAATAAATGTGAATAATTTACTAAACCTCAGCTACTATGTTTGAAGTGAGTTTTTTTTTTTTTTTTTTTTTTTTTTGAAAAGATGAATAAACCACAATTGTTAAAAAAACACTGAGAACAACCAGAAGATTAGATGTGAATCAAACACTCTATTTTTAGAGAAATAAATTATTATTATTTTATTGCAAATAAAGGTGTTGAGAAGAAATAAAGTAAATGACTCTAATGCTCCCTCTTTTATAAATTGTTGATTAATTTTTCTAGCTTTGCCTTTGGAGCGTGTCAGAATTAGGGTTATGATTAGGGTTAGGGTTAGGGTTAGGGTTAGGGTTGAGGCCTAAGTGAGCTATCATGTTCATCTTCTATGTTGATATTCTATGTTGCATGAAATGAAATAAGCTTGAGGATAAGAAAAGAGAGAAAGAATTTTTTTTTTTTTTTTTAATAAATATGAATAATTTACGAACCCTCAGCTACTATGTTAGCTGTAGTATTTAATGAATTTAGTTAAATATTTCATAATTAAATTATTTCTAAACATTAAAATATTCCATTGGCTTAATTAAAACCCAGCGAAACTTTAATCTGTGTCCTTGTTTTTTTTGTAAATAGCAATACCTTCATGAATTAGTTTTTAATTACTAAAAATTTATCTGTTAAAAAATGTTTGAAAGAAATTGTTTGGCAAATAAATTCCAAAGCTCATCCATGGTTATACAATCAATATGTAGAAATATGAGTTCTTTTTCAGTTTATACTCTAAAATCCAACTCCTTCATGCGTACTCATTATACAAAAATTTCTATAAATTTATAATTTATGTGCCAATCCATAGAAGGGTATGTATCTAGATCTTATACTCTTATATCCTTGTATAAATATACATGATTTTTTTGTACATTAATTACAATAAATAAAAATATTTAAAACTTTTCATACTTTTTTTATTAGAGTTTAAGCTGTATGTGACAATCATATGGTGATATGGCAACACATACCATGGAGATATGAAGACCGGAGAAGTTATTCTTGACAAATCAATCAACTTGGAAAATCTCTCTCAAAGTGCAAGAAACGATCATGTGGAGAGAAAAAAAATCTAAAAAATGATGCAATCTATCTTTGGTAGTTAAATTAATCATGGAGATAAATTACTTGGAGGCTAAGATTATTTCAAGTATAATTTGATGTGAAGCTAAATGAAGACACAAACTAAGAAGGCAAGAGCAAATAAACTAAATTCTCAAGACCATATCTAGCAAGGTAATTTAAAGTTCAGATGCAGAGAAAAAGATTGAAGCCACCACTACAAGAAAAATGCTCATTACCGACGGAAATTTTCCGACGGAATGATTTCCGTATGTAAAGTATACTTTTACCGACGGAATATAAATTCAGTCGCAACTAGAGATGCAACACCCAAGTTTGAGAAGTATTCAAGTTAAATCCAGAAGATTCTAAAAGAGAATTGTGTTGTATTTGGAATGTGGAGATATCTATAAAAAAGACCAAGTTATGAGATTTAGAATGAGTCACCGGGGTGAGAGTGGGTTTCGGGCAAATATAGAGAAGATTCTTGTATTGTTTGTGAGGATGAGTGAGAGTGTTATACTCATATTTATTCTTCTCTTTTAGTGGATTTTTATCTTCGGGCTTGGTCCCTCAGATATAGATAAGTGACGTGCCGAACTTGGTTACCAATTTCGTGTGTCTCCTTCTCTTAATTGTTTGGAATGTTGTGTGTGTTCTTGCGTGAGAGTATTAGTGATTACTAAACTCCAATACCTTGTCTTAATTAAAATTTCTAAATTCTCTTTATGATAAAAATTTATAAAGTATTAATTTATTAAATTTAAAAAGGATAACTTAATCTAATGCCATGTATATATGTCTGCTATCTCATCAACAAACAGTTTGTATTTCCCTTCAATTATAATCAAGTGATTGGATGTCCTTCACGAACTAGTTTGCCCATATTGTTTTTTGAAATTCCTCTCAAAATTAAAAACAATGCTAAAAAGACATGCATTGGTATGCATCCTTGATATTATATGCATTTTTGTATATAGTGCATAAATCATAATTTCTTCAAAACAAAAACAAGCGTATAAAATTAAAAAGGAGGAATAAGTATATCAAATAAAGAAAGCCAGGAGAGATAACAAAGACAAATAAAGAAGAAAAAATTATGATGTTTGCAAATTAGAAAACGTTATTAGCATTCCAAGTGCGTAAAGAATAAATAGTGGTTCAAGAAAAATATTTTAAATTATTTACTATCCATCTCTTTGTTTTTATTATATAGCATAAAAAATTTATTTTTAGAAATAAATTTGTAAAAATATGACTTGTTTTTTACAAATTTGTATATAACTTATTCAATATTACAATTTTAGGGAAATGCTTGTTAAAATTTACTGTTTGGTCTCTTTGATTAAAAAACTTTTCTGACTTTATTCCTTTTATTTTAGTTAAACTCTTGACAATTGCCCGAGCTTCAAGATCAATTGGAGTAGTAACTATGATTTTTTTTTTTTTTGAAAAACTCAATCGAATTTGTAGATTTATTTACTTATTGGATTTTGAATAGACTTTTAAGATGGTAATTGATTTGTTAATGAATATTGGGCCAAAGAAAATTGAAGTGAAATAAAATTTTCTTTACTTTGTTTATTCATGTTTGGTTTTTTTTTTTTTTTTAAAAGGGAAAAACAAATATGTAGTACAAAATTTTTAAATATTTGTAATTTTTTTAATTTGAAGCCAACATCCTTTTGTTTTTGTTTAAGGTTCCGCCACTGGTATAGCATGAAGATAATGGTAGCATATGATAATATTTTTAAGTGTTTAAACTATTTTTTTAACTTCCAAATATTTAGTGCAAGTGTTTTTTGAATTCAAGATCTGTTATTTTTTTAACTTCAATATATATATATATTTCAAAACAAAATAATGCATGTGCAACATATTTGCAAAAATAAATAAATATATTTCACTGAAGCAATACATATTTATTAGGGGACGTTTGGTTCACTGTAATATGAAAATATTACTGGGAATCTGGAGGTAATATGGTTAGATTACTATATTTGGTTATTGTAGCAATGGTAATGTTAATGGAAATGTGAGATTACCAATAGTGAAATATTACCAAATAAGGTGGTAATATGATTACCACCAAAACAGGTGTCCATCTGGATTATCAGGTTGGTGATAATTTGAAATATTTTTTTCCAATTATACCCCCAGTCATTTAATCTAATTTCATATTATACTCATTATCAAAACCCTAGTTTTGTTCTATTTTTATTTAGATATTTATAACATAAAATATTATATATATATATATATATAATTAAATATAATATAATTAAATATTTAGATATTCCCGGCCTTGAAATATTTAAATATAATATATATATATATATATATTATAATTTAATTATTTATTTATCTAAATACTTTAAATTAAAATTTTTAATATTTTATATGTAAAGGTATTTGGGTAAATTTATTTAATATATAATTATTTAATTAAATATTCAAATATATATATAATTATATATTATAATTTAATTATTTATTTATCTAAATACTTTAAATTAAAATTTTTAAAATTTTATATGTAGGGGTATTTGGGTAAATTTGATATATTACTGAGATGATTACCATGATTAACTAAATATAGTAATGAAAGATTACCGGTAATATAAATTCTCAACCAAACATAGTAATCCCATATTACCACAATATTCCGGGTCATATAACATTCCCGATCTCATTATCACAGTAATTTTATTACTATAATAATATATTATTACTGTCAACCAAGTTGCCCATTAAGGAAATACTTCGTTGACCAAGTTACATTACATGATAAGAAGTGCATGATACACACACTAGTAGAATCTAGTAGAACATAATTAGATAGATAGATAGATAGATAGATACACACACTAGTAGAACATAGTTTTCTAGTTATTAGGCTATGTAATACATAGGATCAGGAAGCTTGAAGGTGCGGTTACCCTCTGGTGAACCTAAAATATCACTCCATTGGTCTCCCATATTGCCGACAATTCTATACTCTTGTGCTACCAACTTCTTCCTCTCACCGGACTTGAACGCTAGAGCGTTAGCCTTCACATCAAGTCCCCTGCAGCAGCAAACCTCAAACAATATTTAACTAATACTTGAGAATTTAAATAAATAAATGTAACATCAAGTACATGCACTATATTACATAATTGGTAATTGTTGGTCCAGTCCATTTTATGAAAATGGGCTGTAATAAATTAGGCTCCAGCCTAAGCTAAATTAGAAAAAAAAGCTATGTCATGAAAAGTGAATGAAGAAGAGAAAAAAAAAAAAAAAGGAGATTCAAAAGTGAAGAAGAAAAACCGAGAGAGAGAAGGAAAGAAGTTGAGCTAAGGCAAGACGATTGGACTGTGATACGGTGCCGGATTTCATTGAAATTCCGGGTGAAGAATCCTTGCAAGAAGCTCTTCTTATTGATTAGGTTTGATCTTTTCTTTGATTCCTATTTGGTGTGTTATCCATCCATGATGATGATGATGCTGCTTGATGAATGTTGATGCCATTGGGCATGTGTGCCTCTAGTTTAATCTAGAAAAGCTTTGTAATCCTTCATTGACATAGTGAAAATGATTCTAAGTGGCTCTAAAGAGTCTCGTGGTTTTTCCCTAGATTTGAAGGGTTTCCACACTAAATCGTGAGTCTTGCTTGTTATTTTTGACGATTTTATTGTGTAGTTAAGATCCCAAAAGCTTGTACTTAAAAAAGGGAGGTTTTGAGCATCAAAATTCAGAAAACAGGTTTTGCACGGTTGTGCTTAATTTTGCACGCCCGTGCTCTAGGCAGCGAGACCGTGCAGTTTGCAGTTTTCTGAATTTTCGACTGCTACAGTACTAGTTTTAAAGTATTTCTGCTACAGTACCAGCGGTACAGTATTATGCTACAGTAGCGGCGACCACAAGGTAAAACCTGCTACAGTGACAGTGTTTTTGCCCCCGTGCAGATTGTAGGTTACTGAAATTTGGAGCGCTACAGTACTTTCAGAAAAATTATCGTTTAGTCCCGGTTCCTCCACAACAATAATTAACAAGAATTGATATATGACAAGAAATTAATTACTTGAGCAAGAGCTTCTCCCAAGTGTGATATCCAGCCTTCTGTAGATTAGTGCTGGTGGCTTCTCTTTGTGGTTCTCTTCTACCAGTCAAGAAGATGACCTTGATCCCTAGACTTAGAAGCTTTTTGTAGAGTTTCATGCTCTCTGGCAGAGCTGGTGCTGCGCTCTGGGACGCCCATTCATGAAACGCTGTCGAATTGTATGGTTTAACCCTTCACCACAAAATAAATAAATAAATAAATAAATAAATAAACTTTCTGTTATACCATTCTTTGCTTTTATCATTGATTAATTGATAATAAATCGATATATAAAGCCCATTTTTATTCATAATAAATAATTATTAATATATATATAGTACGATGATATAAGTGATTGAGTTACAACACATGTGTTTATATTATTTCACATTTGATAATCAATGAGATAGTAAAAATTAAAAATTGTTATTAAGTTTTATAGAAATTAGATACTATCATTTTATTTTAACCAAAGATAATTATCTTTTACTTGTTTAATTAGTAACTTCTTAAATTTAAGTACTATAACTTTTAGAATCAAAAAAATTGATAAGGTAATTAGGTTGAACTTAATTTTATAGTTTTCGTACTATACTCTAAACTTATTTGCAAAACAAATTAACCAGCAGATGATAAATTTTCCCACATCAAACAAGACTCTTTTTCTCTCCATCTATATATATATATATATAAAAGAAAGAAAGGTTACCCAAAACCATTTGCAGCATAGTAGGGAAGATTGGAGAGCGTTGTCTCATCAATATCAAAGATCCATACATCTTTGCCATCACCAACAAGTTCAAGTGCTTCCGCATACTTAATCGCCTCGGCGACGACAACGGCGGAGTCAGCACGGTAGTGTCCACCAAGCATGTAATGGCCAACATAGTCTTCGCACATTGTGGGTACATGCTCCCAGTCTCTTATATTGTTGGTCTCAATCCCAAACTGCCAACTATCACAAGAGACTCCATCGGCAGGATGAAGATCAGAATCCGAAATAGGCCGGAGAAAATGTACGTCTAATGCAGTACATGCAACAAGGCATGATACAAGAAGAGCATGGAGCAAATGAAAAGTTCTAGTGCTATGTGCTTTGCACATTGTTGCTTAGACTCTTCTTGGTCTCTCTCAAGAAGCATGCCCATGAGCTCATGAGCTTATATACACCTTCTTTCATGCTTAGTTAGGGTTAGGGTCAGGGTCAGGGTCAGGGTCAGGGTCAGGGTTAGGGCTACTGGGCCATATTTGCACCTTTGAAGATCAATTATTTGAGATGGGTGGAGCAGCTAGCTGATCAGAACGTGATTCATTGATGAAAGGACAACTTCTTTTTAGCCTTTCAATAATTTTGTTAATGATTGATTGTATATTTTTTTAAAAAGTTTATGGTTTTCTGTTTAGTTTTTGATGAAATTAATTTCACTTGTATATTTGCTGAATTTTGTTCTTTTTTGGGAAAATATCCTACAGTTCACAAGAGTATAAACGATATTTCAATGGATAATTTTTGGTGTGTGAATAAAAAAATACTGAAAAGTTTATATATTTAGTGATTTCTGATTTATTTTTTTAATGATAAAAACGAGTAAAGTAAAGTATACACCTGTTAAAATTGAAAGCTAAAATCAATGGCAGTTGTTTCTGAAATTGAAAGGGTACATGGTTATATATAAATACACACACACATGTTTAGAATGATTAAAATTGAGGTGATGAATGTTTTCTTAAAAAAATTTAAAATTTTTAATAGATATGCCCAAGTTATAAACCCTCACTACTGAATTAAAAAAGATGTACTCGATCTTCTACTATAAAGGAGTAGTTTTTTTTCTCCTGGTTTGACATAATTTATATATATATATATATATATACATCCTCCTCCTCCATCTTCAAGTATGGTCTTGTCCCCATGCATCTTTTTCTTTTTTTAATAATTTTTTTCCCTTTTTAAAAAAATTTAAAATTAGTTTTTTTTTTTAAAATATCTTTATATAAATACATTTGAATATGGACAAGGTATATTAACAACCATAGCCAATAATTTCTAGCTTAACGGCATTGGTTCTATTGGGAAAGCCATGATGTGGTATTTTCAAATGTCTCAAAGTTCAAAGTCCCTGTAGATACAATAATAATAGGTCCCACATATTAATTAGGTTTGTCTCAATCCCATGTCACCGAGTGAAGGTACGTGAGCTGTGCAATCAATTCATAACAGCGCTTGTCATATTTGTTAAAAAACAAAACCACCTAATTCATTAATCTTCACCCTAGTATTAATTACACACTATTACCATAAACATTACACCCTTATTATTATTATTATTATTATTATTCGACCATATTAAGCATTATACCGAAGTACATGGGTAAGAATGAACATTTTTGAAAGACTTGAAGTATAAAAATCAAGAGGAAATAACATTACATAATTCAAAGATTAATAATTCACTCAATTTTGAAATAAATAATTCACTGGGTCAGGGAGCTTGAAGGACAAGTGGACCTACTATGTCTCTTCATTAATTCATGTCCTATATATATTTTCATGGATCCGGTGGCCTCGCTTTTATAGTCTCTTCATCGTATCTGATTAATATAAGCACCACCACCAATTTCTTATCTCTTTATCTTTTGCACGGAATTCATTTCAGGATTGATTTTGGTTAATTATCAGAATTTAAGCCCATAATATTGAATTAAACAAAATTTTAAAACAATTTAATTTGTTCAAATTTAACTCGATTTTAATAAATCTATCTGAAAATAAGAATATTTATTAATTATTGAGTCTAACCAAATGGATAACTAGTTAAATGACCCAATCTAGTAGTTCATAAATGTAATTTTCTCAATTTAAATCAACTACAAATAATAATTTGTAGTGAAATGAACTTTGATCAACACAATTGAATATGAGATTTGGAGTATATGAACTTTTTCTTAAAAAACAAAATATAAAAAGAGAACCAATCATCATTTAATTTATTGGCATAAAGTATTAATGTTCTTCTTTACAAAAAGAGTTTTAAACAGTAAAAATGCACTTGTGCTCGTTTTTGACCTGATTTGTCTATATTTCATCATTTCGGAAAAAAAAAATGAGAGAGAAAAAAGTAAGCAGTGGCTTCTCTTGAATCCTCACTTCTACCACTCAAGAAAATGATATCTTCAAATACATTAACTTCTTGTATAGCTTCAAACTATCTTCCTCACCCATGCATCGAATGATGGGCCATTAATATACGCTTCAAAACCAAGGCATCCGCCGGCCTGACATAGCTCTCACATGGCAGGTGGAGATGCATATCCATGACATTGGATGTTGTTAGATGAGTTACAAGGGAGAGAAAGGTTGGAGGCCAGACCCATTTGCGTCTTGGTGTTGGCTGGAGATTGGCATTGGTGGTCAGGAATAACCGGCAAATCATTGAGGTTAATGGGCATCCATGTAGCAGCATCAAGATAGTGCTGCCAATGGCGATGAGGATTGCATTTTAGTGTTTTTTTTTTGTCAAGAGGAACAAAACTCCTAATGGGTTCGTTAAACTAAGACAGAGATGTGCGTACACTTTAGCTGTGGTCTGTGGGGCCCTGCATATGCATGGGCGTAGAAATCACTCACAGTTCATGTTCACAACTCTGAGACGTGCATCCTTACCTTGTGGATTCAAACTCTCGCCACTTGCGAAGCATCCTCAAAGGGGACTGAGTATCAATTAATTGACCCGAAAACCATTGACGTCTATGCTTAGAATTTGGTGCAGTGTTTGTGAGCTAGTGGATGTATTGAGTTAATACTTCATGTTCTTGAAAAATGTGCTCCTGAGAGTGATACTCTCAATATCTATTAATGTTATGTTGCTTGAAAAAAATAAGAGCAACATGTACAAGTACTATTGACCTTCTTCTTTATTAGCTCTTTGTTACTCTCTAATTTGATGTATATCCTCCCTTTGTCTGTCTAGTTAATCACACAGTTTGAAACCATCATTGAACATCATAGCCTGAAACCAACAGTTTGAGAATTTTCATTTTATCCCCACTTCTCAATCTTTCAAAATAAGGGATTAGGAGGTTTTGTTTTTTCATTGGACTAAAATACCTTCTATATTTTGAATAATTACTTACATGTCCTATGTTATAACTAATGCATAGCTTATTTGTAATGAAAAAGTTTTAGCATTTATAGTAATAATTTAATTGTAATAAATAAAAATATATTATTAAAAATTATGTTTGACATGTTTGTATTTTAACATTCAAAGGGTATGTTTGTAATTTTAATATATAACTTTACCTTTCCTTACTTTCAAACAAAACATAACATGGTTCAAAAACCTTCATTTACTTTACCCTTGTCCTAAATAAGGTATGATTTACAACCTCATTTACCATATCTTACCATATTTTATAAAACCTTCCAAAACCTTTAAACAAGCAAAGCATAAGTCACACTGTGCTTTCCAAACACTCCAAACACAAGTTGCCACGTTTAAAGAATTGTTGTTCGTTCCTCTCAGTGCCCCTTCAAGAAAGAGCCGCCAACCCTCCGACAGATTTTACAGGATATCACAATTCACCCCAGTGTATTTAGATACTAGTAGCCAACATCTTCTTATCACCAGACATCCTCCATTCAGTATATGACCCAGTGTTTCCTTGTCCAAACCACAAAGAGGACAAAGACTTTGAGGACCAATATTAAGACTATAAAAAAATTCATATGTAGGAATCCTACCATGAAATGCTCTCCATGAGGTCTTAACCTTCAAAGCAATTGGCAGACTCCAAAACTTATGCCATCCATTCCAATTATCCATATCATACATATGATCCCGATTGAGATGATTGTGGACAATGCTATCAATTTTCCCGGTGGAAGCACTGGGAGCCCAAGTCCAATGATTGTTGTCATTGGGGTTAAAAGTCATACTATTAAGCATGTCCCAATCCATAAGTTTTCCAAAACAATTTTCAATAGCTATATTCACATCAAAATATGTAGGTTTCAATGAAAGAGGAATGTAAAAAATCCAAGCATCTTCTAAGAAATCATTGCCAACAGGGTTGCAAGATTTAATAGTAATGATTCAGCGAACATGCTCAACATTTTTATGAAGCATTCGATAAAACTAAGATATTTCCCCCATCTTAGGTTTAGCCCAAAGATTGATAGCCCCATATTTAAGTTGAAAATATGGACCCAAAATTTTCCCTCTTGATTTAAAATAGTAAACACATTTTTAGACATTAGAGAAATTTTTGCATTCCTCAGGTTTCTAATTCCCAGCCTCCCCATAGTTTTAGAAAGTGTAGTAGTGTTCCAATTCATGGCATGTAGCATGTAGACGTGGCCATTTTGAACCGAAACCGTGGAACCGAACCGGAACCGGAAGCGAACCGTAAAAAACCAAACCGGAACCGGCAAAAAACCGGAACCTGAACCTTCATACAAGGTTCGGTTCCGGTTTCAGAATTTGAAAACCGTGGAACAGGCGGTTCCAACCAAAGGTTCAAACCGCCGGTTCCAGTTATATATATATATATAATGTCATGAATGATTAGGTTTATTTTGTTAATATCATTAATAAGTTATCAATTAAGTAATTACATGTTTAAAAATATTTTAAATAAGTAATTAAATATATTAACCAAATTGATTCTTGATTAGGTCTGATTCTGAGCACTTGATTAGTCTATTATGTTTGATTCGTGACATTCGTCCAACTTATATGTATTATGCCATGCCAAACTTTGTTACTCATGCAAGAAAATAAATTATAATTAATTGATTATGCCATAAATTATTGGAAGCACAAACTTGCCTTGATGATTGGGAAAGAGCTAGACTACAAAGTCAAGATGACCTTATACACTTATCATCATCAGACGAGTGGGTAAATGATGGCTTTGGAACAACAACTGTGGCTTCTAGTTTCAACTCCTCCGACAATGATGCAAGCAATTAGGTATTATGAAAATATGAGAAATATGTATAATAAAAATAAAAGAACTACGTGGGCTTTGATTCCTTTAGAGGATACGTAGGCAACTTGATATAATTAAGTTCAAGCCCTTTATTTTTTTTTATTTTTTCCCATTTTATACTTTTATTGCAAAATATTGTTTTGAATTATTAATACTTTTATTTTTTAATAAAATATTATATTAAATTAATTCTTATATTTTTGTGTTAATTTAATTTGAAATATTGAATTATTTAGTTTAACAAAAAAAACATGAATCGTTTGAACCGCCAAATTAGAACCGTTGAACCGAACCGTGAGATCCGGAACCGGAATCGAACCTTGCCCAGGCGGTTAGGTTCCGGTTTGAGTTTTTTTGAACTGGAACCGGCGGTTCCTGAACCATGGCCATGTCTAGTAGCATGCCTCCAGCAGTGCCTTTTCCCCAAAGAAAATTTCTAGGCAGCTTGAAAATTGAATCCAAAATTGTATCAAGGACAGGATAGCAAGATAGGGAATAAATACGGATAGACATAAGAGAACTATTGACTAGGACCGCCCTACCAGTAAGAGAATAGCTGAAGAATTGCAGGAGTTCAGGCTGTGCTTAATTCTCTCCACCTTGTTTTAAAAATGATGAACTGATAATCTATTAGGAGAAATCAGGGCACCAAGATATTTAAAGGGAAATGACCCAATTCCCATATTTAGAATTGATTCAATTCTAGACCTGATTTTCTTATTACACCAACTGGTAAGTAGATTGTAGATTTACAAAGATTAATCTGTTGACTTGTGAGCCTCTTATAGATGTCAAAACTCAATCTATAATTTTTGGGAGCAGCCCGAGTTGCTCTAGTGATAACAACAAAGTCATCTGCAAACATCAAGTAATTAAAGTTATTGACCAGTCCTTTATCAAATCACAGGATCATATGTTGGTTCAAGGCACAATTCAAAATAGTAGAAAGGTTCTGAGAGAAGAAATAAAAGAGAAAAGGTGATAGAGGATCACCTTCTCTCACTCCTTTTTGAGTACAAAACCAGTTTGAAAGTTGCCCATTCATTAAGAAAGAGAAACTAGGTGAAGTGATACAAGTTTAGGTCCAGGATATCCAAGATTCAGGAAATCTCATAATCCTAAGGATGGCAAGTGTCACGGTCTCAACTGATAATCTTCGGTCGTGCGGCACTTGACAAGCACTAAGTGGCATGTCAACATTCCTTATCAGAACAACAGTGAAACAACATCTGTTCACAACACAAGCACAACACATAAAAGAAATGAGCAAAACCGGAAAACATTCACTGTACGAGAAAACGATACAAGAAACCAGTTTTAGAGAGAGAAAAACATAAACTCTCTTAGATTGAGAAAAGTTTACAATCATGGCTAAAGATCCCCACCAAGAGGTCTTGTCCCCTCCCAAAGACGTAAAAGACCCTATCACAAGAGCTACCCCAAATCCAAGGTTAATTGAGCCCTTTACCCAATACAAGTCTGGCGAGAAGTCCCGGACCTCCACTTAGCTTGCAGTGTCCTCCGATATTACTGTAGCTTTGGCCAGCCACCCTTGATTACAGCGCGTAGCAGTACTGATCACGTGTGATAATACCGTATGCCATCATCGCCCCTGGCTCAGCCACGCTCTTGCCCGCGTGGCTACTTGCATGCTCATGCATAAACCCTCGGTAAATCCGGAATCAACATATGGGTTTCTAGGTATGATCAAGTGTCCCATCCCGCCTTGACTTGCTAGAGATCCACTCTCTAAAATAATCTAAGTCTGCAACACTTGACTTTTGATATGGGCGCGCCTATCCCATGCGCTCATCGACCACGTGCACACTCACGGTCCAGGCGTGCGCACACACCTTCTTGTCTCAAGCACATGATCGTGCGGGATATTTTGTCCGCTCTTGGTCACATCACAACACATGTCTTGTGCTCCCTCACGCGTTACCCAATCGACGAGGCTGTGCGCCCTCGTGTCTTGGCCTATGTTAAGTTGTCCTCCTAATGACTAAGTGTAAGGGCACCGACCCTTACAGTAAGGATGACATTCCATTCAAAGCATCATAAGCCTTTTCCACATCAATTTTAAGTAACATCTAAGAGAGAGACTGGGAATCAAACTCTAAGGAATGCACAATTTCTTGAATGGCAATAATTGTGGTGTTTTGGCTTTTTTTGGCTTGTGTTGTTGTCTAGTTGTCTTAGATCAGTTGTGTCTTTGGTTTTGGCGTATTTTTGGTTGTTTTGAACTTAAAAATGCAGTTCTCAAAACAAGCATGGCTGTGCTCTAGACTGTGGTCTTGACCGTGCTCTTCTCGGGTTGCTTTTTCCTTATTTCCAGTCACTTGTAAAGTGCACAGGCAGTAGCACGCCCATGGTTCTCACCATACTTCAAGTGCACAATGGTGTTTTGGGCTGAGAAGCTGCGCTCTTGTGTGTGACACAGGGGTCGTATTCCACTGGGCCAAAGAGCTACTATTACTTCCTTTTCATCTACTTTCTAGCCTATAATTCACAGTGAGAGATGCTAAGATAATAAAGTAACTAATCTAAGGCCGTGTTACTACCACCCACAGTTTGGTAAACAAGGGAGAGTCAAGATGAGAAGGGGGTGTTCCGGCAATTAATCTCCCTAGAGTTGTCATTTAGACCTAAACTAGGATGCTTTAAAGATATATTGATGGTGGCTTAGACCTAGAGATCTCTTGAAAAGATTAACCCCAAATCTCTTGGTGGTTAACGCCTAATCCTATACGAGTGTTGATTGGAATCCCTTCCGGATTAACTCCTCCTACGATCGCATTATGCTCTAGGAGATCTCTAGGAATCCCTTCCGGATCAATCCCCTTTCAACCTATGTATGATCTAGTATAAGCGTGTACCTTGTGTCAACAAGCACAATTTAAGAATGAGCTACGGAGGTCTCCATATATAGCTCAAGGCAATACAAAGCACAATAGATTGAATCTAAAACAACCATAAAATTAAGAAGCAATAACATCCAAAGTTTCAACAAAATAACCCTAGGGTTCAACCAAGCCTACACACCACAATAAGCTAGCCCCTCATGATAAGGGACAATTATACAATAATCAAGAAAGATAAATACATAAAAGAAGCATAAAAACTCCCTCTAAAGTCTCGATCTTCTTGAATGGATGAAGCTTCAAGATGTTCTTGATGATGCCGATGGATCTCTCCACAAATAGCTCCTTTGATGGTTTAGGGTGTCATTCTTGCTCCTTTTCCTTGCTTGCCTCCCTCTTGGTGATGATAGGCGCTAGGTCCCCCAAAAATCGCCACCGAACAATAGCCAAAAGGCCTCAAAATGATGGAGTGGTAGCGGCCAAAATGGCCTAAAGAGAAGCCCTTTTTCTAGCTCTAAAAGTGTCCTTTTATATCCCCAAATCTATGTGGCCTGCAAAGAGCTCAATTGAGCTCGTTTTGGGGTCAAACCCGAGCCTTGTGAGTGCCTTGCGGCCCACAATGGGTTCAATTTGCCATTAGCTGAGAATTTTAGGTTTTTTCTTGCTATTTTCTTGCGGCCGTGAAGGTTTCTTATGGTGCTACAGTAAACTACTACAATACTCCTACAGTAACTGCTACAGTGACGCTGCGCGTTGCATCTCAAAACTCTCTTCTTTTTCACCCAAATCATGTCTTCGAGTTCCCCATGACTTTTTCATACCCTACAAAGCAAATAATACAAGATTAAGCACGAAACAAACATCAATTCTCTAAAAAATGCATGCTAAGTGTATACAAAATATATAAGAAAATAACTACATTTAGGCACTTATCACTCTTCTCCCATGTATTTCTTGTAAAGTGCACAAGGCAGAAGCACGCCCTTGCTCCTTGCCTATGCTTGTAAGTGCACCAGTAGGGCTGAGAAGCACGCCCATGTTCATCGAATGGTATTTAAAAGTCTTAAATTGATCCCTAATTCCTATAGGACTCTTTTCCTTCTTCTTTCTCCCTTTGTTTCTTTACTTTGGACGAGAGAAAGCCGTTGCTTGACCTCCCTCTCTTCTCTTGGTTGAAGATCTTTGAAGGTAAGCTTTCTTTCTGATAAGTATCTAAGTATCTAAATACACCGTTTTGTAACGGTGAACTACTTATACTTTCATGCATTAATTGAATAAAACATGTGTCCTTTGATATGTTTTTCTTGTTTTTCGTATTTCAGGGCATCCACGGACCAATTACGTTGAGAGGAGCATTTACAATTAGAAAATCGAAGCCAAGGAGTGACGAAACGAAGGATAAACGAGCTCCTGAGGGCACCCAAGCGTTCCTACACAACCCAGGCCCTTTTAGGGTCTGTGTGCAGGTGGTGCACAGGCTGCACACCCAAGGCAGAGGGGTGTGCGGCCTGCACACTGGCCACACACCAGTCGGGTATTTAAGCCGACTAGGGTCTTTTTCTGGGGGGACTTTGGCATCCGACTCCTCCAAACAACCCGATGCTCAAATCTTCATCAAAGGAGGTCATTTTGGAGAGAAATCGAAGGGAAGAAGACAGGATAACTCGAGGATCTTCATCCTAGAGCTTGCCGACGCGGATTCGGAGAGTTTCTTCATCACACCTAGTCGACACAGTTAAGCGGGAGTTCTTGGTGTTTTATTGATGTACTTTTTATTGTATAAATTTTTCTTCTTTATTATGTCGAACTAAACCTCCCAAGGCCGCCGGGCAACCGGTGAACCTTTGGAGGAATATTTGTATTGGATGATGTATCTTTAATTCAATGAATGCATGGTTTGTCATTTGGTTTCATGCTATGTGTACTAAATTGTAGTGAATTGCATGAGAACTCTGCATTTCAACTTATCGATTGTGCTTGGATGCGCGAGGTGCGCCCTCGCATTAGATCCACATAGTATGATGGGGATCCATTGTACCGGTACACCGGAGGTTCCGGGTGCCGGTAGCCTCCCGTAGGTTGTAGAGTTCATCTTAGCACAATTGCTTATAGATAACTCTAGCCAAGGCTCCTTAGGCCCAATGACATCGTGTGAGTATTCTTAGGATAAAGGAACTTGTACCGGATTAGGGCTACACTACGGAGGTTCAAGAGTAGTCGACTTCCGAGTCTAGACGGACCAAAGTATTACAATCCATGCATGCATTACCTGTCATCACATCATCGTTACTTGTATTTCTCCCAGGGGAATCCTCGCCCGGGGCCTTATCTTCTCTATTTGATTTCTTCTCGGTGTATTCAACCTGTTAGTGGCTAAAGTTTTTATTGTTGGTTTTAATTTCATTTCTTTGCAACAACTTCTGTTTTGATTCGACTAAACAACTGTTCGAAGAGGAAGTAATAGTGGATCTCGGGACCCTAGGGAATACGACCCTCTTGTGCTCGCACAAGGGGTATTACTTGACGACCCGTGCACTTGCGGCAGGGGAGCCGTGTGCCCGCTTTTTAGCGACGTGCGCGGCGATCATCACTTTCTCTCTCATCTTTCTCCTTGTTTCATTTGGGTTGGATGAGCATGTTAGCCCTAGATTTGTAGCTTTTGATTCTTGGCTTTTTTCTTGATGATTTGTTGAGTGCCTTATTTAATTTCCTTCACTCTTCCTTGTATCATGAAGTGGATGTGAAGATCCACCTTTTCTACTTTGTTGAAGCCTTATTTCCTTTCTTCTTGGCTCTGGCTATTGTAGCATGATACTGTAGTACCGAGAAATCCTTTGCAAAACCTTTGCTTTCTTGGTTGTGTTTGGTGCTTATCTCCAAATAGATTATTTAAAACCCTTAGAGCTCAAGTTCATGCCATACCTAAGCCTTGTTAGGGTTTCTTGGCATGTAGCTTGAAGAAGCTCATGCTTTCTCCTTGTGCTTTCTTCTTGTTTTTTAGCCCTTGTGGCATGTGTTGCTGTAGGTGGTGAAAGCTCGTCCGAGGCAAGGAGCCGGAAGAGTAGTAGCGCAGTTGAGGAGCTAATCTCCGTAGTTTGTGAGTGGGTTATGATTGCACATTTCTAGTATACTACTATTTAAATATATTTATAGTTTGATTTAAATTAACTCCTTGGTTTTATCATGTTAAAATGATGGTTTGACTGTTTTAGAGGAAATTCTATACTTTCTATTTTTATAAATGAAACTCTTGATGTTTGATGAAAACGCCTATCATGTTAGTACATCGGGTTGAAATGAATTGTTGAACTTTTTTGCACATGGTATACCTTTGGCCTTGATTTATATGATAGCAATGTTTAACACTGATATGTGGATAATTGTCCTGGACAAGAATCCTGTGAAATGATTTATATGAATTTTATTAATGATACACTTCTTGATGTTTTTTTGGTGATGGGGTTGGAACCCACCTGCTACCATAGAGGGTCCCTATGGGCCAGCCTTTGGAGGTGGCGTGGTGGGCTAGACTGATCTGTCCACTTCAAGTGGCTCAGAGAGTCCTGAGTGGATGAACATCGGGAGTTCGGAGTCACCACACGGCTTCGATGGGTCAGCGTCAAGGACATGAGTGCCTTGGCGGCTTTGAACTTAGCTGTGGCCTAGAGTTTAGAGGGATTTCTAGACCATTATTCAATTTCTCAAGATGCAGACGTCGTATTTTGAGAAAATATGTATATATGTAAAGCAAAAATTGTTTTGATCTTGAACATCGTGTTTTAATGATTTTAAAACCCGTATTATGCTATTCATGAGATTTGAGTGTTGAAATCTCATTTGAGCAAAATGGTTCTTCTATGTTATATATGATTTCTTTATACATGGATATAAGTTGTTATATATATATTTTTTGAAATGCTCTGATCTATATGTATTACTACAATAGTTTGGTTTTGTTGCTTTATTGAATATTTTCGTACCCTTTAAAATTGTACTGACCAATTTACTGAGTGGCTTTGGTTACTCACTCTCTCCCTTCCTTCCAGACTCTAGCTTCTAGTCGTGTTGCGGCGGAGCAGAGTGCTGAGCATTCATCCAGTTATCTTCTTTAATCCATGTTTTAGGTATGTTTCTTCTTGAACATGTTACCTTGTGTAATAACATGGATCCACTAGTGCATTTGTCACCTTTGTGCATGGTTTATATGCTTGTCGCAGGTCTTGAAAATCTTGTTGTAATCATGACAAGCATAGATTTAGGAGTTTTGAGAATTTTAGGAAGATAGACAGGTCTAGTGAGCATTGTTCTATCATAATCATTCAACCAAGGGAGGTCGTTGGGAAGACTATGGATCAAATCAGAAACAGAGACATTGTTGGAGGAGGCCCATAATTTAGCGTAAAAGTCAGAGAAAACAGATGCAATGGCTTGGAAATCAGTGTGAATGTTACCATGATCATCAGTTATTGCAAAAATTTTAATCTATGATTTCTAATCTTTGCATGGTTATGAAAAAACCCAATGTTAAAATAACCATTCTTAAGCCAAAGCAATTTAGTTCTTTGAGCCCAACGGATAACAATCTACCTGAGAAAAGCATAGTGCTTATTGTATAAAGCCCTAGTAGTAATATTGTTAACATCAAAATAGTTGGGGGAAGCTTCGAGAGACTCTAGAAGTGTGAAGTTTTCTTCAGTTCTAGCAGTGGTTGTGTCCATAGGAGTTGGCTCTGAAGACTTCTAAGTCAAGATATACTTTCTAGTACGAGCAATCAAGTGACTAAAAGCATGCATGGGGGAGCAATTGTTTCTGTAATTCCAAATTTAAAGACATTTGGATGACGGCTATCATGCTCAAACCAAAAATTATCAAACAGAAAAATTGTTTTCTTTTTAGCAAACGAGAAGAACTTAGAATAAAGGAACATAGAAGAGTGTTCAGAGGTAGTTCTGGAAGGTGTCTATTGCAACAAGACTCAAAATTAGACATCCAAGCGCTATTAGCTAAAAAGCGAACATGTTTGGTTCAAATTAGACATCCAAGCGAACAAGTCTAGTCCACCTTCTAGCCAGGCCCCCTTGTTTGTTACACCAGGTAAAAGGAGTGCCATGAAACCCTAAATCAAAAAGATGATTTTGAGAAACAAAATCACTAAAATATGTCTACTAAACACCCTTATGATCATTTTGATTAAAATTGCATTAAAGTTTGCATTAAAATCTAAGGCAAGTTAAGCATTGAAATTGAAGAAAGATTTTGCCAAAGAAGCCTCTGACTTTGAATATTTTGAGAATTATAAACAACAGATAACGCCCACTCTTTAGGATAGTGATTAGAAGTAACCGGATGTAAGGAATGATGGGTATGAACAAGAGAGGTGACTTTACCTACCTTCCATTTCTAGAAGGCGATAATGCCACCAGACATACCTTGCGCTGGGATGGTAGCCCACTCCTAACCCTTGGTGAACTTGTGGCAAAAGAGAGTAGATCGGTTTAAGTTTGCCCTTGTTTCCACCAGACAAACAATATCCGTTTTAAGAGAGCTCATGAGGGCTTTGATTCTACTGATCTTTCCTGGCTTGATGATCCCCTGCAGTGCCAACATAATATTTTGATAAGTTGCATAGTCATGAGAAGAAACTTTAAATGCGAACAAATGCTAAAAAAAAGATGTGACATTGATTCAGATTATATCCTCATAGCCCTCCACCCATCACTTTGTTGGGCAAGTGTTACCCTTGATTTTTCCTCATCTCGCAATTGCTTCTAGTTTTGCATCTTTTTGGACCTGCACAAGTGGCATATCATCGTCAAATAGTTCATTGTTTTGATTCCCTTTCTGAGAACCCTCCCCGTCAGTGGAACTCCATGCTACAATGATCGTGTTGACGATCTTAGTGCATGGAAGGCATGATCCACTAAACGCTTGTGAGCTTCCTCTATGAAGTCATCAACTTGAGGCACCTCCATTTTTCTGTTCAATGAGATGATAAGGCGTGGAGTAGGCTATGTAGGGAAAGAGCCTGAGAAGACATCTTCTCTTTTTTTCTATTTGGACTCCATGCTAGCTTCAATGAGAGGATGCTAACAAGGAGTCGCTGCAGAGGGAGAATCACTGTTGGGATGTCACTGCGGGATGGAAGACTTCTCCTTGTTAGGGTTGTGAACTGGTACTATATCATCCTCCATAAGGCAATCCTCGGGATAATACCTCGTCTAATCCCAAGGCATTCCACTCATACCCCCACGTAACCCTCCACATCCGCCAAGTGTAGCTCGATCGCCTTTAGATTTTGCCATGTGTCGGTGGTTCCTTACTGCCATGCTTCCCGGTTCTGCAGTCTAGTGTTCGATCCTTGTCTACGGCCGTGACTACAGCGGGGACCCAGCACCAACTATGTCCTAAAATCATCATTGGTCTTCTATTCCAGTTCAAGTTCCCGATAGATCTAAGAGCCCTCTTCCTCGACTCGACCTTGCCTCTCCTAGTCAAGTTACATGTCCTACAGTATATCCATATGATTGCCCACCTTTGGAACATCTTCTGCTCCATCACCATCTGAGCTGCAAAAAGGCAGGGAGCATGAGTTGATAGTATGGCTAATTCATCCACATTTGAAACTGAAGGATGGGAGTTTTTCCATAAAGAATCACCACCAAGGTTTCATCATCCCCCTCTCCAATCCATAATCTCTAATGTAAGGGCTTTGAAAGATCTAATTCAACACAGATTCTTGTATATTTTTCTTGCATATTTTTCTCACGCAATATTCAAGGAAGGAATGCCCACATTCTCTGTATGGTCATCAACCTGTAACACTCATCCTAGGAGTGAGCCCAGGTTTTCATGCATCTCCACCTCTCAATACTCCTTCGGAAGATGATGAAGCTGTATCCAAACCGTAGCCATATCCAGCTTTTCAATGCGGTCTGAAAGTTCTCCTTCCAAGGGATGAGTTGCAGGTCCATGCCATTGACAGTCCATGGTCCGTCCTTTAGTAATGTGTCGGCCATCTCTCGGATTGGCATATGATATAGTAGAATCTATTTGGCAAGTCTAAAACTGAGAACTTTCCGAAGTCTCTCCACAAATTTGTTTGTGCCGTGCGAACTTAGTCTAGAGATATTGATTTCCCCAGAAACTTTCCAATAGAACACCTTGCATATGATTATGTAATCGCATATAGAAGTTTCCATCTGGTTTGAATCTCATATGCCATAGGGATTTGAGTCTCTCAAAGCTTTCCTTCACGTTAACCATCTTGTTGCTGAAGACCTTCTCCGTAGAGTCACTGGATACTATGCAAGCCCAAGATTTCCTTGATTGCACGAGTGCACCAGGTCAAGGACCTATTGCAGGGGATGGAGACGGCTGAGTGACCGCCTGCTTTCCACCCCCACTTGCCATTGTAAGTGGGGGAGAAATGAAGCCAGCTGCCTTAAAGAAATGGAGGTTTAAGGTCTAAAAGCCGGGGAGAAGCCGAGAGAAATGGGGCAGGTTTTGTTGGTTCTAAAAGGGAGTTATCGAGGTGAATACTCCTTTTTAGAAATGTAGAATGATCGGCCAGGTGCCGCATTTCTATAATCCCTTGCCAATCACTCGAACATAAGGAACAATCTAGGGATTCTGGAACCTCAGTTGTCAATTCTCTAAATGATCCTTGATATCTGAATTTAATGAAGTAGAGTATGATGGCTCAGTGCAACATGGTAATGTCATAATAGGTAGTGTTATTTTCATGTGAGAAAACATATATCTGCTACGAAAAATAACCACCTGAAATAAACGTTGATCTCATGTGTCAAATCTGATCAACATCAAGTACTACCACTATTTACGTCAGGTCATGAATTATTAATATATTCAGATGTATTCCATTTAGTATTTTGCCACTTAATAGAGGTGTGTGGTGCATCCTTCAAGTATTTATCCTGTGGAAATCATAATGTAAACATAAGACCATGTTTGGTGTGCTGATTTAACCAATATTGAATAAAATAGATAAACCACAAGTATATGTTAAGAATAAAGAAGTTAAAAAGCAATGAAGATGATAATAAATAGCAACAATACAGAAGCAATTTAGGGAGTTAGGCAAGAAACAAACTTAGATCTATGCTTTTGTAGCTATAGAGTGAATTTGTGCTTGACCTTCATAACTCTAGAATGTTATTCATACACCAAGAAAAAAAACCTTTTGAGGACTTATTCTTAATCCAATTTGCAACTTCATATAGAATTTGTACCAAGAACCCAAAGGCTCGCATGATTATCATTGTGTTCTTGTCAAAGTTGTTTGGTCGGCAACCTCATAGAGACTCTGTACCAAGAGCCCAAATTCATATGCTGAGAGACGTTGTACCGAGAGCCCAAATTCATATGCTGTAAAACCTTTTTTGCTAGCTGTTGCAGCAAGCTGTCAACTACAATTTGTATGCTTTGTCACACAATAAATGAATCAGTGGATCACTTGGTTTTTTAGGTGCTCTTTTGTCACCTGTATTTTGCACTTTTTCAACCAAATATTTAGGGTGCCTTCTGCTCATGTTTCCTTGAGGAAACTATGGGGGATATAGAGGGCTAATCTCCAAACTTTATCCAAAGACACTTGGAATATTCTTTCATGTGCCATTATTTGGAGCATCCCACTTGAGAGAAATGACCAGATTTTTATCTCAGATCTATAACACTAGTCAACATTATTGTCAAAGTTATTCATTTGTTCATGTTTTAGGTGTCTGCAGATCCTGTAGTAAAGAGGACAAAGTTGGAGGAGTTACTCAACGATGTTAGAAGAAGTCTTGACTATATGTCTGATAAGTGTCTAAATGTAGTTGCTTTTCATATATATATCGTATTCACTTTGCATGTATTTTGTGAGGTTTGATGCCTATTTTGCGCTTAATCGTCTATTATTGGCTTTGTAGGGCATAAGGAAGCCATGGAGAACAAGAAGATATCATTTAGGCACAAAGAGACGAAAACAGGAATTTCATACTACCCCCATACTACCCAGTATGGGGGCCGTATGTACTGTAGCAGCGTAACGATTTGGACTTATCTGCCAGCTTTCCATACTACCCAGCATACGGGGCAGTATGTACCCCGTATGAATCGCGAATCTGTGGATATAAATACTAACTTTTAGGGCAAAAAAAAAACTTTATGGCTAGACTTTTTGCTGGACTCTTTGGAGGGCTTCGGATGGACTGTTTTTGGGGGAGTTCTTGGGCGACCTTAGGGAGGAGAAGAAGGGCAAGAAAGCTAGGAGATCATTGAAGCCCAAGGTCCAAGGCTCTCAAGGCAAGAAGGCATCATCATTCAAGGGGAGATTTACCACGATTTGAAGGAAGGAGATCCGCGGCTAGAGGAAGCGTCATTCGGCATTCCTTTGGCGGTGGAAGCATCATTCGGCATATTTTCTACCTCCTCCTCCACCATTTCATCTAGGGAGTGTCAATTATGCTTTTCTTGTGTATTTTACTTGGTTATATTGCTTGTTGTAGGATGATGACACACTAGACCCCCAAGGCCACCGGGTGTTGGTGAACCTTGGGGGGTTCTATCATGTATTTTGGATGATTGTTTGCTAATTTCATGCTTGGGTAATTTTGAGATCTAATCCTTTGTTTTCATGCTAAGTGCTACACTAAGGAGAAATCCGTAGCTCTTTTATGAGTGATGCATGTAGATGTGACTTGCTCGCATGTATTAGATCATGAATGGATTAGAAGGGGACACATGTATCATCACGCCGAGAAATCGGGTGTTTGGTAGCCCTCCATGTAGGTTTAATCCGAAGAAAAGTAGGTTTACTCCTAAGTGAGATTTTCCTCGTACTTATTGCAATCGTAGGAATGTGGATTTGGAAGAAATTCCTATCTATGTTCGTATGGGATTAGGGTTCAATCGCCGAGAAATTGGGGTTGTTCTAATCTTGGAATCTCATGGTCCATTTTACCCTTGCATCTTTTGTTCATCATCCATGTTTCATGATAACCCCTCAAGGGGATCCACATCCATAGGCCTTTACATTACATTGAGTTTCTTGCTTGCTTATTGTTTGCTCTCTCCAATTTGTTCTTAATCTTGTTTTAATTTTTATTTGCACTTAGTAGAGTAAATTCCATCACTTGAGATCTTAGGCTAGATAATAGCTCGAGAAGGAGTAATAGGAGATCCTTAGCCCCGTGGAATACGATCCTTGTGTCTTCGCACGAGGTATTACTTGGCGATCCCGTACGCTTGCGGGGAAGCAATCAAGTTTTTGGCGCCGTAGCCGGGGAACTTTAAGGAATTCTAGAAAACTTTTAGATTATTACTCTAGCCATTACATTCTTTACTTATTTATTATTATTATTTTTGTTTTCCATTGATATTAACTTTCTCCCACTCTTCTTGGCTTGGCAAAGGTACTATCTGAATTCATTCTCTAGTCCGTTCTATACAGTTCACCTTGTGAGTGCAACATGGCAGACCCGAACATTGGGTTGGAAGATGACATATACAGATTGGAAGGCTGGATTAATCGACAAACTCAGCAACATTTTTCACACCCTCCAGACAATTATTTATACACACTTCTGCTATCAGGGGATTCTAGCATATCTTATGAAGGTGGCAGCTGGCACACAGTGTTCGAGACCTTTATGGAAAAGGGAACACCATCAGTGATTAAAGGAAGCGAATTACCAATTGAGCAGTGTGTTTTGCCTACTGAGGACCAACAGTCTGCTACCATGAATCCTACCCAAGAGGACCGTACTGAAATGGGGCAAGTGTTAGCCAAGATACAGGAGTCCGACTTGGAACATCAATATGAGCAACAAGGCAATCCAGAAAATGAATCCCAATGCTTTGAGCTTAATGTCCGTGGTACAGATAACAGTTCAGGTGAAAGTGCTGAGTCTGCAGAAGAAACAAGGTCCGAACAGGGTGATGGGTTATGGAACAAAGGTTTGATGCCGTCAACTGAGGAAGCACCAAATTTGGAGTTGAAAACACTACCTGAACACCTTGAGTATGCCTTTTTGGGAGAGGGTACACAACTTCCAGTTATCATCTCTTCGAACCTAACAGTTGGGGAAAAGAATGGATTAGTGGATGTGCTTAAGAGGCACAAGAGAGCGATTGCTTGGAAGATAGCCGACATAAAAGGAATAAATCCATCTGTTTGCACTCACAAGATCCTGATGACAGATGAACACAGACCCAGAGCCTTGCCACAAAGAAGACTTAATCCAAATATGAAGGAAGTGGTACGGGCAGAAATCATCAAGCTTCTCGATGCGGGCATTATTTACCCGATATCAGACAGTGAGTGGGTAAGCCCCGTGCAAGTGGTTCCAAAGAAAGGGGGGATGACTGTGATTACCAATGAGAAGAATGAATTAATCCCAACTCGTACAACTACCGGGTGGAGAGTGTGCATCGATTATAGAAAGTTGAATGATGCCACCCGAAAAGATCATTTTCCCTTACCATTCATTGACCAGATGCTGGAGCGACTAGCTGGCCATGCCTACTATTATTTTTTATATGGGTTCTCTGGTTACTTCCAAATTCCCATCGCCCCGAAAGATCAGGAGAAGACTACGTTCACTTGTCCGTATGGCACATTTGCTTATCGCCGCATGCCTTTCGGACTATGTAACGCCCCGGCGACCTTTCAGAGATGCATGACGGCAATTTTTGAAGACATGGTAGAAGATTTTATGGAAGTGTTTATGGATGACTTTTCTGTCTTTGGTGATTCTTTCGATGTGTGCCTCGAGAACCTTGAGCGGGTCCTCATTCGATGTGAAGAGACTAATCCTGTACTGAGTTGGGAGAAATGCCATTTCATGGTTCAAGAGGGGATAGTCTTGGGTCATAAAATTTCGAAAGAAGGAATTGAGGTTGACAAGGCGAAGATTTCCACCATCGAAAAACTACCACCTCCAAATTCTGTGAAGGTCATAAGGAGTTTTCTGGGTCATGCTGGATTTTATCGAAGGTTCATCAAAGATTTTTCTAAAATTGCTAGGCCCCTGACAAGGTTGTTGGAAAAGGATGTCCCATTCGAGTTCGATCATGATTGCATGACGTCCTTTATTGCACTCAAGGAGAAACTAATTCAAGCACCCATCATGGTAGCTCCAGATTGGGACTCCCCCTTCGAATTGATGTGTGATGCGAGTGACTTTGCAGTTGGGGCAGTGCTTGGCCAGCGGAGAGACAAACATTTCCATCCCATTTATTATGCAAGTAAGACTCTAACAGGAGCACAAGCAAATTACACTACAACTGAAAAAGAACTACTTGCCGTGGTATTTGCCTTTGATAAATTCCGGTCATATTTGGTTCTTTCTAAAGTGGTGGTATACACTGATCATTCAGCTTTGAGATACTTAGCAAATCAGATGCCAAACCACGTTTGATAAGGTGGGTCTTATTGCTTCAAGAATTTGATCTTGAGATTAAGGACAAGCGGGGAGCAGAGAATCTTGCAGCTGATCATTTATCCCGTTTAGAGAGGTCTGTCACTGAAACTGTGAGAGAAAAGGACATTAATGACTCATTCCCTGAAGAGCACTTGTATAACATCCAGGTAGTAGAAGAGAAGGAACCACCCTGGTTTGCCGATTTCGCTAATTACTTGGTTGGTGGGGTCATCCCGAAATGGTTTACATATCAGCAAAGGAAGAAATTTTTCTCTGACCTTAAGCACTACATTTGGGAAGATCCATACCTATTCAGAGTTTGTTCCGATCAGGTTGCTCGAAGGTGTGTCTCTAAGGCAGAGGGTCTAAGCATTGTGAGGCATTGCCACTCAGGACCCACTGGTGGCCATTATGATGCAAACAGAACAACAAAGAAAATTCTTGATGCAGGTTTCTATTGGCCATCGGTATTCCAAGACACCCAAAAATTTATTCAAGCTTGTGATAGATGTCAGCGGGTCGGCAACATTTCTCGCCGGGATGAGATGCCCCAAAATTGGAACCAAGCCTGTGAAGTTTTTGATGTATGGGGGATTGATTTCATGGGACCTTTCCCGAGCTCCCATGGATACAAGTTCATACTCGTGGCGGTTGATTATGTGTCTAAATGGGTGGAGGCTCAAGCCTTGCAAACGAATGATGCGAGGGTGGTCGTGAAATTCTTAAAGAAGCTATTTTCTAGGTTTAGCGCACCACTTGCAATCATTAGCGATAGGGGCACCCATTTCTGTAACGCCCAATTTGCAAAAATTTTGAAGCGCTATGGAGTCTCCCATAAAATGGCTACACCATACCATCCACAAACTAGTGGGCAAGTTGAAGTGTCCAACAGGGATTTAAAGCGAATTTTGGAGAAAACTGTGTCTCAAAACCGAAGAGATTGAGCAGAACATCTAGATGACGCCCTCTGGGCCTACAGAACAGCTTACAAGACTCCTATTGGCATCACTCCGTATAGGCTAGTCTATGGGAAAGCTTGCCATCTACCTGTTGAGCTTGAGCATAAAGCGTATTGGGCTATCAAGTTTCTGAATCTAGATTCTTCTCTTGTAGGTTGCAAGAGAAAACTCCAACTAAACGAACTTGATGAGTGGCGCTCCACGGCATATGAGAGTTCGAAGCTCTATAAAGAAAAAGTAAAAGAGTACCATGATAGACGCATCAAGCACCCTAAACAATTCCACGAGGGAGATCAAGTCCTACTGTTCAACTCTAGGTTGAAATTATTTCCGGGGTAGCTAAGATCACGTTGGTCATGTCCGTACACAGTCACTCAAGTCTTCCCACATGGGGCGGTTGAGGTAACCCACCCGGAAAGCGGCACTTTTAAGGTCAATGGGCATCGATTGAAATTATACTTCAATAACAACATTTCAAGGGAAACTGGGGGTGGCTTCAAACTCTTTGAGCCACCATGAGGTAAGAAAAGAGGTAAGTCAGGCTCGTGACGTTAAACAAGCGCTTCTTGGGAGGCAACCCAAGCATTCGGGGGAGTTTTCTTGCATTTTTTTCGTATTTTAGGTCTGAGTTCACTTCAATTTTCGTATTTCTTCGCATTGTTTTGTTTTTGAATAAGTTCATGCTCGCACACTTAGCACATTGTTCTCATCATTTTAATTGTGGTGTATTTGTGTCACTTCTTGAGAAACTCATGTTTAGATGTTAATTCACATGCTAGATCGTCGTTCGATTTATTTCATTCGTTTTTGGAGAAGTCTTCGAGCTTGCTATATCATTTTTACTTCATTTGGGGCAGGTTTTCGAAGTTCTCAAATGGTTTTAAAGGGTATACGGCTTCACTGGCCCGTAGGGTGGCCGTTTGAGACGAACACAGAGCCAACCAGAGGCTCTGGACCATTTCAGACGGCCCAGCAAACGGCCCCCATACAGGGCCGTCTGCTGGGCATTTTGTTTTCGGCCGAGAGGGGGCCTCTTGGCCCATACGGCCCTCCATATGGGGTAGTATGGGGGCGGTATGCCACGGGCCCCCCCTTTTTAAACCATCATTTCTACACTCTCCTTTCCTTTCTCTCATTCCTCTCACCCTCCACCGATTTTCTCTCTTCTCTCAACCTCATTTCTTGGCCAAATCTTCTCATTTTTTCTCCTAAAACTTCTCCAAATCCATTGGAGACTTCGATCTAGTGGTTTTCCCCGAGTTTGAAGCTTGTTTTCTCAAGATTTCGTCGGTATGCTTTTTCAATGCCCTAATTTTTTCTTTCTCATTTCTTGGGCATTCTTGGAGATTTTGTGTGGAATTTCTTTAGCATTTTGTTTGCTTTAGATGATGTGAATGTTATGGATGAATTTTCATTCAAATTTATGTAAAAAAATTTTCGATGCTATGAATATAGGGGAAACTCTTGCCGCGTGAACAGTGACCATATGGCCCCTATACGGCCGTATGACCTCAAAAATTGGATTTTTCACTTATTTCCTCTATCTCTTGCATTGTATTTTGCTTCATCTTGAATTCCTATGAGCTTGAACAAGGTTTCTTTTCATTGTAGGAATGCCTCGCACTAAAACACTTGCCTCCAAGCGCCCAAGAACCACTGGACCCTCATCTACACCCGATGAACCCATCTTCAAGTTGGCCCTTCATCGAGAGAGATATGATAGATTGAAGACAAAACCATTTGGAACATTATGCTACCTTGATTGGGGACTTGTGGAGAACCTTGGGATCGCAAATCAAGTCAAGGATTGACTATCACTTAATTGTTGGGACAAGCTTTTTACCATAAAAGAGCCAACCTTTCGCCAATTAACTTTGGAGGTGTTGAGTACATTTGAGGCACGTCAAGATGGAGACTCCGTGCGGGATAGGAACATTATCACCATTCGGTTTCAAGCTTTTGGCAAGAAGCGTACTATGCACCACTTGGACTTCGCCAAATACTTGGGTATCTATAATGATGAGTTTATCAAATCCATGCCCGGTAAACGTCTTAAGCTTGATTTCCCAAGTGAAGTGGGTAGAAGCGACTATTGGGCGACCTTGGCGGGTGACGATCGGACCCGAAAAGCCTCGCGCATGATTGAGCCGACACACAGGTTCATTCATGCTTTGATTGCTCGTTCTATTTGGGGCCGCACTGATAGCAAGGGGGTTGTCACTCAGTCCGATCTTTACACGATGTATGGCATTTTCGAGCGGCGCCCTACTCACCTAGGCCACCTTGTCGCCGATGTATTCCTTCACCAGGGCTCGTATACACGATTGAAGGCTATATTTGCTGGGCCCTATGTGACTAGATTGATCCGTGGCATGGGTCTATTTGAGCAGACGCGAGGTATGACCGTGGTAGGGGGTGCAGTACCCCTCAGGCAAGCCCACATTCGGGCGATTGGCTTGGTAGTGAATGAGCGTATGAGTGGCAGACCGACACGTCACTAGGCCACTGGTGAGTCCAGTCAGCGACAGACAGAGCACACAGAGTCAGAACCTGAAGACACACCTGTTCCCACCCCCGGCTTCGACATGAGACTGAGGCGGATCGAGGGCGAGGTACAGGCCGTGCATCAGGCGCATCGTGAGATTCGTGGCCAGCTTCACCAGATTATTGAAGGACAGCGTCGGCTCGAGGCAGATTTTCGCCGTTTCATCACTTCGCACTATGGTTGATCCTAGCACATTATGACCACTCTTTTTGCCGCCATGCCACCACCACCACCACCAGATTGTGATGAGTAGCAGCTTGTTGGAACATGAACAATTTCGTTTACTTTTGTTTGCTTTATCTTATCTTTTTGTATTTTGTTGAGTCGGCTTGGTTCTACCCAACCGACTTGTGTTGTGAAACTTTGTGTTATTTTCATCTTTGTGTTTTTGACTACTCCCTAGTTTCTCTCTTGTGCTTTTATTTTTAAATTCTTGTGGAATGATGATGTCCCCTTTTTGCCTCGCAGGGCATTGAGGGAATTTGGTGAGCTTTCCTAATTTTTAATGGAGGTCTGACGAGACATGTGTTGCTCACCACACTTTTTGTCGAGTCTCACCTCCCCACACCCACAAGAGTAACCGGGGAAGTTCATTTTCATCCTCCTCTTTTATTTTCATTAACGATTTGCCATGTTTTTCATGATTAGTGTACATTGAGGGCAATGCACAACACTAAGTGTGGGGATGGGTGTATTTCATGTTTTAGGACCATTTGTTACATGCTAGTGTTACCTATGATGGCTTTGTTCAATCTTGTAAGATTCTTTTAGCTTGGATTAATGATTGATGTGAGTTACTTGTTTCTATGCTTTATTGAATCCTGTTTTACCCCTAGTATTGTCATGTGCACTGAATTTTTTTGTCGATGCCCTAGGAATAGCCAATGTGACTACTCTAGCTCTCTTGTATGCGTAACACACTACTTTGAGTACTTGGCCTTAGAACACTAAGTTCTATCCTCCAATGGACTCTTAAGAACTTCTAAGTCTTGTTGAGCTAATCCTAGTTTTGTATCATGTAGTATACTCTGAAGATGTGATCTAGGGTAAATGTGAAAAAAAAAGGAGTCTATGTCAGTATTCCTCTGCTTCTGAAGCATGAATGCGTCTATGTAGACTGTAATCGAGTAGTTGGGTGGCTCTTGTGCCTAACCAGCATGTGCACCCTCCAAAAAGATTTCAAAATGATGTTGGTGCAGTCTACGTTAGTCGGACTCGAAAAAAAAAAATGAAATGAAAATAAAACCCTAGTGATCTTTTTGAGTATCTACCAAAGGTTTTGAGTTGAAATTGGATCTAGTTTCAAGCTTTAGAATTAGAAGGATCTTACTTGGCCATTGAAGTAGCATTTAGTAGTTTAAGACTTAGTATTCTTTGTAAGTGGAGTGATTAGCATCTAGAGCTGTACTAATTGAAGTCCTTAGGCTAGACCAGATCAGGGCAAATAAGATATAAGATTCACTTACACGACACAGACATATAAGGGGTGAAACAGGATATTTTTATTATGCTTATTGACTATGACTCAACATCTATGTATCATTGTCCATTGCTTTTGGAATCTTATATTTGCTTGATGCCAGAGGTACTGCATTTAGCCACTTTTCAGTCTCTTTGTTTTTCATGAGTTGATTGCTTGGGGACAAGCAACGCTTAAGTGTGGGGATATTTGATAAGTGTCTAAATGTAGTTGCTTTTCATATATATATCGTATTCACTTTGCATGTATTTTGTGAGGTTTGATGCCTATTTTGCCCTTAATCGTCTATTATTTGCTTTGTAGGGCATAAGGAAGCCATGGAGAACAAGAAGATATCATTTAGGCACAAAGAGACGAAAACAGGAATTTCATACTACCCCCATACTACCCAGTATGGGGGACGTATGTACTGTAGCAGCGTAATGATTTGGACTTATCTGCCAGCTTTCCATACTACCCAGCATACGGGGCCGTATGTACCCCGTATGAATCGCGAATCTGTGGATATAAATACTAACTTTTAGGGCAAAAAAAAAAAACTTTTTGGCTAGACTTTTTGCTGAACTCTTTGGAGGGCTTCGGTTGGACTGTTTTTGGGGGAGTTCTTGGGCGACCTTAGGGAGGAGAAGAAGGGCAAGAAAGCTAGGAGATCATTGAAGCCCAAGGTCCAAGGCTCTCAAGGCAAGAAGGCATCATCATTCAAGGGGAGATTTACCACGATTTGAAGGAAGGAGATCCGCGGCTAGAGGAAGCGTCATTCGGCATTCCTTTGGCGGTGGAAGCATCATTCGGCATATTTTCTACTTCCTCCTCCACCATTTCATCTAGGGAGTGTCAATTATGCTTTTCTTGTGTATTTTACTTGGTTATATTGCTTGTTGTAGGATGATGACACACTAGACCCCCAAGGCCACCGGGTGTTGGTGAACCTTGGGGGGTTCTATCATGTATTTTGGATGATTGTTTGCTAATTTCATGCTTGGGTAATTTTGAGATCTAATCCTTTGTTTTCATGCTAAGTGCTACACTAAGGAGAAATCCGTAGCTCTTTTATGAGTGATGCATGTAGATGTGACTTGCTCGCATGTATTAGATCATGAATGGATTAGAAGGGGACACATGTATCATCACGCCGAGAAATCGGGTGTTTGGTAGCCCTCCATGTAGGTTTAATCCGAAGAAAAGTAGGTTTACTCCTAAGTGAGATTTTCCTCATACTTATTGCAATCGTAGGAATGTGGATTTGGAAGAAATTCCTATCTATGTTCGTATGGGATTAGGGTTCAATCGCCGAGAAATTGGGGTTGTTCTAATCTTGGAATCTCATGGTCCATTTTACCCTTGCATCTTTTGTTCATCATCCATGTTTCATGATAACCCCTCAAGGGGATCCACATCCATAGGCCTTTACATTACATTGAGTTTCTTGCTTGCTTATTGTTTGTTCTCTCCAATTTGTTCTTAATCTTGTTTTAATTTTTATTTGCACTTAGTAGAGTAAATTCCATCACTTGAGATCTTAGGCTAGATAATAGCTCGAGAAGGAGTAATAGGAGATCCTTAGCCCCGTGGAATACGATCCTTGTGTCTTCGCACGAGGTATTACTTGGCGATCCCGTACGCTTGCGGGGAAGCAATCAATGTCTTAACTTTCAGGAGTCCCGAGTAGATGATATGAGTGATCCAGAAGAGGTTTTAACTTGCCGAAGAGATGGCTAGATTTGCTTTGATTGTGATGTCTTGGTGTAGCTCTAGAGAATGAGATCTCTTTCTTTACTCTTGGGAACTGCATTGATTCTTTATATGTCTCAATTTTTCACAGCTAGTGGATATTCTCTTTCTACCTTTTTCCTTTTTATTGTTTTGTTATTTTTTCTTATCTCTTGTATAACCCATGTATCGCTTTCTTTGTTGTTTTTATAAATATATGTGTTGACAGTCATGCATCGCGACCTCTAGAGCGGCGCTAGCGGCGGAGGACACGGCGGCGGCGTCACCAAACCAACAAATGAGCTCGGTAAACGGGTTCCTCGGTCTTCTACTTACGCCCAGGCAGTCAGCTTCTCAGCCTCAAGCATAATCATGCAACCTCCCTCGCCGACGTACAGCTCAGAGCCGGAAACTTGGGTGGAGAACGCAAAGTTGGGTTGGATCCCGGTTAAACGCCGTGAACGCCGCAGCCCAAAGTCCTCCGGCCCTGCTATGATGACAGGTAGTAAATGTCAGCGATCTCCGACCTTCAAGAACCCCTATGGCCGCTGTTTTTGGGATTCTCATTTGACTGCGGAGTGTCGTCACCGTATAGTCTGCATGCATTGCGACTGCCCTCTGAACGCCTCCCATAGCCCTCGTTGGAAAAACCTTAAACCTAGAAGCAAAATCGCTGGAACCTCCAGCTTGTCGGAAAAGGTCTTGGACTCAACACCTTTCGAACCTCAACCCCTTTCTAAACGGCGATCCCAGCCTCGTAGCTTCAAAATCTCCGTTCTTTTATCTCCGGAGGTTGACGAGATTCGAGACGAGTTTCGGGCGGCTACTATTCTCACGCTGTGGGAAGGTCAAGTGGATGAAAGTTCCCTACATGGGGCTCTATCTTCTATCCTTAATACCTCCTTGGTGAGGCCAATCACCCCTTTTAACAACATTTGTTTCCTAGTTCCGTTGGCCAATGCTAAGGAGGTGAAGGAATCTTGCCACATTGGTAAGTTTTCCTTGGTTGGCAAACATGGAAAATGCTTTCTGCATTGTCACCTTGGACCCCCAACTTCTCCGCCACCGGTAGTGCAACTGGGACTGGCCATGGGATTCTTGTATGGAATCTCCCTTTTCATGGCTGGTGTTGGAAGGTTATTGCCGAAGTCCTCCGGCCAGTGGGGGATCTCATCGTGATGTCTCCTTCATCAAAGCCACACAAGATGTTCGTTTCTGTCGTAGTACGGCGACGTGGTGGCGCTTCCTTACCGGTAGAGATGGACATGCCGTTTGGTTACCCGAGCTACCGTCGCAAGCTGGTTACCCGAGCTACCGTAGCGAGCTGGAGAGGTAAGTTCTACAACCTGTTGATGAGACTCCACCTTCTAGCTCCCTGCAGATTCATGATGCGCGACAACAAGACAAAGGGAAGCAACCATTGCACTCTCCATTACCGGTCCCCGACGAGCATACTCACATTGACTTCGACCGACAAAAACCATCTCCCGCCGTCGGAGGAGATCAGGATATTCGATGGCCTTCACTCGCTGCGATGGAGAGTTGCTCTCGCCGGGAAGATGTCCATATGCGGACTACTCATTAACCCTGTGTTCGAGATGGGCAGACCGACGGTGGGGTCGCAAGTCGACAGCATCGCCGAGAAGGCAAAAATCTCTACCTCGGGGGGACAGTTGAGCGTGGCTCCTGCTCCGAGTGTGACCAACGATCTCCCCCGTGTGACCGGCGACCCTTACCACTGGACCGGCATCACAACCGTACAGCGACTGTTCCCACTGACAAACATCTGCAATGGCTTTGGACCGATAGACAAAACGTACGCTTGCCTCATGGATATTACCATGCATGTACGTTCATGTCGAAATGTCCTGCTAATGTTCAGAGCCGTACACAACGTGTCAAACATTGGGCAATGAAGAAAGGGACAAAACATGATGGCTCTACATATCTTTGTGGGACACGTGTCGAGTCCCCTTTGACTGACAATGTTCACACCGAACCAACTTTAGTTGGGCTTGAATTAAAAGTGGCTACCCCTCTTGAGTCAAGCTTGAAGCAACCTAGTGGGCCGTCAAAAGCCCATACCTCTGAACCCGCACTTTTGCCTCATTCTAATAAAGGACCCCCTTTTGGGCCAAGTGCTGACAGGGCGCCGATAGCCCACATCTCTGCCTCCACATGCTAAGGAAGGCCCTCCATTTAGACCAAAGTCTGATGGGCCAAGCTTTGATGGGCCTTTGAAAGAGGTTGGTGATCACAATGCTAATTTGGGACTACAACTTAGCTCAATTCCGACCTAAATTGAAACCCAAAACTTAAATACTTCTATGGGCCTTGGAGATAATGCCAAACTGACTTCTAATGACACTCACAGTAGTAATTTTGCTTCATTATCAATCTCAGACGTAATGAATCTGTTATACCTACCGTTGCCCCTCCACCTGGATTTTCACGGCATTTTGTCAACAAGTTCTGGTCCAAATCCCAACTCTTGCCCCGGCGGACCAAACGGAAAAGACTCATCACTCAGCTCCTCAGCCTAACGTAAACCCTATCGGTTAGGCGTCTCCTTCTGATGCCTTTGATGCTTGTGACACCACTCATTCTAGAGATGATTTACTAGAAGGAGATTATGAATTTGATGAATCATTATCAGAATTTGAAAGAAATATTCATACCCTTCTGCCTGACTTCGCCCCGGAAAGAAAACATCCATATATCGACCAACCTTTAGGACCCCGCAAGAGCAAATATTCGCCTTGCAGCTTCTGATATCCCAAGTACGGGCAAAAAGAAAAGCACCAGAGTGATCATTATAGGCTTGTGCTCAGGGTTAGCAGCAGCCTCATGCATCATAATGGCAGTGTTCCTCTGGCTATTCCTGAGAAACAGGCAAGATAGAGGAATAGTGTCAAGTGAAGGCATCCTTGTCCAGTTCAAATACTCTGATCTTCACCGGATGACCAAGAACTTCTCTGAGATACTTGGCAAAGGTGGATTCGGCTCCGTTTTCAAAGGTGCATTGATCGATTCGACTACAATAGCTGTGAAACATCTCAGAAGTATTATGCAACAAGAGAAGGATTTTCGGACTGAGGTTATAACACTAGGCAGAATTCAGCATATCAATTTGATTCGTCTCATCGGATTCTCGCCTGCGAGGGCACGAAAAGATTGCTTGGTTTATGATTTCATGCCCAACGGTTCTCTTGATCGTCATCTTTTTAACGGGAATGACGTTAGCTTAGATTGGAAGACCAAATACCAAATAATTGTCGGAATTGCGAAAGGATTAGAGTACCGCATGAAAAATGTAGGGACTGCATTGTACATTGTGATGTAAAGCCGTAAAATATACTTTTGGATTCTGAATTCTGTCCAAAGGTGTCCGACTTTGGCATGGCAAAGCTCATACACGGGGACTTTAGTCGGATCTTAACAAGCACGAAGGGCACCATAGGCTATTTAGCACCGTAATGGATTTTAGGCCAACCGATCACGCCGAAAGCCGATGTCTACGGCTACGGTATGATGCTTTTCAAAGTGATATCGGGCGGGCGAAACAGCGACCAATCCCCGAGTACAAACAACAAATACTTTCCAAGTGTGGGTGGCAACCAAACTCAAGGAAGGCAACGTCCTTAGCTTGTTAGATGAGAATTTGGCACACGACACAAACATGGAGGAGCTAATTAGAGTTTGCAAGGTTGCTTGTTGGTGTATTCAGGAAAAGGAGTCACATAGACCGTCAATGGGAATGGTTGCGCTAATGCTTGAGAGAGTCATGGAGGTGAACTTCGCTCATGTTCCTTTATTCCTTGCCAAACTTACGGAAGGTGAAGGTTCCCATACGCTCTCCAGATGAGAACTGATTCATCCCTCTCTTCAATAAGAAAAAGACAATACTTCCGCTTTGCGGCGTAGAGCAATGCACCTAGATACTGCCATCAATCCCCTTGTTTGGAGGTTGGTTTCTTAAAACATTAAATAAGTCATTAAAAAAAAATTATGTACGTAAAATCTAGTCTTTTGCAAAAAAAAATTTTCTTTTGACAATCATGGGGAAGTCATTTACCATGCTATATATGTACTTAGAGACTGCTAGTGGATGTTTTGCTTTGTTGTTATCTTCCGCAGTCTTCTATACTGTAGTTCTATCTCAGTTTTGTTTGAGTATTTATTCTAGTCAAATTTTTATTTTTTTATTAAATAAATTATGATTTATTCCTTTTATTTAAAAATTTAAAAAAAACTAAAAAAAATGTAACAATTAATAATTTGTAAGCAATTTATCAAATGCTTTCACTGAAAAATTAGTGCTTGTGAGATTGCTATTGATTATAATCTCATGATCAATAGGATAAGGATTGTTGAGCCATAGAACATTTTGTCATGAAATTTAAAATAAAAAAAAAAAATAAACCACGTTTATTGAATTTAGAAAATAGGGGGAAATATTAATAATGGTGATCATAGTTTTTTTCTAATTATGGATAAACTACTTAAATTAAAATAAAAGAGAAAGTACAATAAATACTACAAAGAAAAAAAAAAAGAAAAAGAATATCATAGCACAAAAGAACAAAAGAGACAGTTTAACAATATAGATAGTTCATTAGTTATGGATGACCCACTCAAAATAACTTGGCGGCACACAAACTATAATAAACTTCAGATCATATGAGAGAAATCATCATTCAAGCAACATAATAGAACTCAAATATCTCGCTCACTAGTTAAAGAAGGCCCAATAAGATCACTCACCTCACTATATGCAAAAACTCTAGACTTCTCCTCACTAAAGAGGTTGGCTCCTACAGCTTATGTCTAAATGCCTCAGGAGCTACAAACATCCAGAGCAAAAACAATATAAATAATTCTGTAAGTAAGCACAGTTAGTAGTGGGCATGACTTAAAATTAAAATTCTAACATTTTTCTCCCACCAAATATTTTGTCATTTTAAGCAAGTGACTAGTCTTACCTTGAGCTTGTGAATTTTTACTGTCATATTAGCCCTGACACAACAGTCTATTTTTTATTAAAAAATCAAGTGATGTTCCTCCATTTTGTTTTGAAAAGATAAAAGAGTAATTAAGAACTACACCTGCGTGAAGTTATCATAGCATGGATATTATGAATTTATTTAATTGGGATTTTCTCATAAATATTCTCCCTGCTAGAGCTTTCGGTTCTTGATAGATTAACTAAATCAAATGTATTCTATTATCTCACAGCATAAACATTCTTATAAATATTTATTTTACTCAATAAGTGTTTTTTTCAATAAATCTATATAATTATCTGAATGGTGTCTTTACCTTACAAAATTTATTTTTTTAAACTATCTACTTTAAATTATAAATTTTTAGGTTTTTTATCATTTTAATTGAGTCATAGCAATCCCTATATAAACCATGAAATCTAAGTTCAATGGTCTCAAGAAGTGGAACTTTATAGTTTAAATAAAATAACAGAGAAATTAAAATTTTATAGTTTAAAATAAAAAGTAAATTTTAAAAAATAGAAAAACTATTTAAGAATTTACAACCAATAAAGCACATGATCCATCCATTTTCATAACATATAATATATCCTTCTCTTTTGTCTAGTACATCTGTGGGTTATGCTTTTGATTTTATTGGTTTATTTAAAAGTACGGAGAAGAAGAGGACGGAGGAAACACAGGTGGTCTTGCAGGGTGGAGAGGAAGGTGGTGGAGGAGAATGAGTTGGAAGAAGAGGATATATAGAAGATCTGAAGATGAGAAGGCCATGCATGTATTTGTAAGTGAAGGTGAAAAAATAAAAATAATGCCAGAGAGTTAAAAAAAAAAAATCATGATATATATATGTTTTTACCCAAGTCATTAAAGTAAATTCTTGATACCCATATACATGGACTGTAATTATTAATGAAAGTTTAAAAACCAAAATGAATAATAGCGCATGATACAAAGACCAATAATAATGCATTAAAACTTTAAGATAAATAATACATTGGGTCAGGCAACTTGAAAGTACGCTCACCCTCTGGGGAACCTAAAATGTCACTCCATTGATCTCCTATGTTTCCAACTATCTTGTACCCTTGCTTCACCAATGCCTTCCTCACACCTGATTTATACACCACTGCCAAGCTCTTATCTCCATTTCTCCTGCAGGATTAATTTGATTGATTATTAAAAATATAAGCTTACAATGAATTAAACAATAAATCTAAACATGATTTTTTTTTTTTTTTTTTTTTTGAATTCAACTCAATGTTATTTAATCTATCTACTTTGAAGATTAAAAACAAATTTTAATCTTCTCAGTTTAAATCAACTACAAATGACAATTTAGAGCCAAATGAATTTATATGGAAGATTTCTACTTTATATTATATGTAGAGAGAAATCAGGTAAAAGTATATATATTTGTATTTTTAACAATATGGAATATTTTAATTGAGGGCATACACAAAAAAATTATACAGAGGTATCATCAATTTATAAAAAAACATATACTACCAATAAATAAATAAATAAATATATATATATATATATTTGAAATCAAATAAAGACTAATCAACACCATTCATGAACACAAGATTCAGAGTTAAAAGGAGCTCTCCTTAAACCCTCCTCGAAAACAAAATACATATAAGAAGAAATATATATACCTTAGTATCAACTTCTCCCAAGTATAATAGCCAACTCTCTTTAGATTGCGAGCAGTGGCTTCTCTTGAATCCTCACCCCTACCACTCAAGAAGATGATCTTTATCTTCCAAGACATCAACTTCTTGTATAGCTTCAAACTCTCCGGCAAAGCTGGTGCCCTACTCTTCCTCACCCATGCATTGAATGATGTATCATTGTATGCTTCAACGCTACGTGAATCCATGCATGCATTTAGTATAACAAAGTTTAACTAAAATCTATATTTATATATATAATAAAAAAAGAATTAGATTTACATACCCAAAGCCATGTTGAGCATAATAAGGAAGGTTTGAAAGAGAAGTTTCATCAATGTCAAATATCCAAACAACTTTTCCGTCAGTACCAAGTTCAAGACTGGCGGCATACTTCATGGCCTCGGTGATAACCACCGCCGAGTCATTACGATAATGTCCGCCGATCATGTAGTTCCCGACATAGTTCTCACATGTCGAAGGAACGGTGAGCCACCCACGCATATTGTTCGTCTCAACCGCAAATCGCCAACTATCGCAAGAGACACTGGTGACCGGGTGATCACCAAGACCGGAGAATGGCCGGAGGAGGTGCACATCCATGGCCGTATTGCATGTTGTAAAATGAGTTAGAAAGGAGAGAAGGATGATGGCTAGACCCATTTGATTCTTGATGTACTTAATTAATTGCAGACTTGCACTGATTGATAAACATTCACATGAGTATATATAATTTACAGTGAGTTTAATATTATTTGTATTTGATGCACTGTGAGGAGTAACATACAAGAACTAGTAGACAAGATAAAGAACAATTATTTTGTCCAATATTATGTGTTTTGAAAACTCTGGGAATGTTAGTACTGATGGGATTTTATTATATTGTTTTTAGAATGTGTTGGCTAACGTTAGCTTTAGTATATATATATATATATATATATATATATATATATATATATATATATATATATATATATATATTATCGATGAAAAGAGCACAAATTACAGCATACAAAACAAACGTCGACATATGAAGGTGCAGTGCAAGCCATGTTATTGCTACTATTATTTATATGGTAACAATATTTCTTTCAATTTTCGCTTTACAGGAAGCAAGGCATCTGTAATACCAAAAAAGAAATTAAAAGAAAATGAAGAATGAAGTACTCTATATGACTTTGGCACCACTGTATAAGGCATTCCAGTGAGAATTTTTTTTATAGCTATATACTTTTTTAAAGTGTATATACTAATTTGTAAAAAAAAGTTAAGTAATAACTTCAAAAAAAATGCTATATAAATTAATTTGCAAAATATCAAAGAACTAATCAATAAATGTTTAAAAATATTTTTTCTAAAATATAATTTTGTTAAATTATTTAATCAATTTATAAAAAACAATAATTATATTGTTTAGCTCGATCCGCCTCTAGTCTTACCTACTCGGCCATTGCGACGGTGTACCCTCTTCTCATTTTTTGTTTTAAACTATGTTCAAATAGTCCCAACTATTTAAAATTTGATTTTAATTAATCTTTTGAAATAGTAGTTAGTTGCTTATTGTAATACTTAGAATTCAAGAAGACTACAAAGTTGCACCAAAGGACAATCAATGACTACTTGTCTGAAAGTCAAAAAGTTTTTAAAAGAAGTAAAATAACCTAGTCATTTTCCATAAGTCTTTAGTTTGTTGATTGGTTGTTGGAGATCATAGATCATATGTTGTTGCTTGGAGGTTTGAAAAGCTAATTTATAAAAAAAAAAAATAGTGTTAATTGTTGATGTTGAGAATAGTGGTGATTCAAGATAAACTAGAAATAAAAAAAAAAGTAAATAAATTTGACTATCATAAGGCATAAATTCAGTATATATATATATATATATATATGTAGTTTAGGGCAGTAGATAATGTTCAATTAAGGCAAAATTTTGAACTATTGATGAAAGGCATGAGGATAAATGAGAACCTTAAAAATGGATGTTTAATAAATTAATAAATAATCAAGTGTTCATTAAACTATATTTAGGGCTTTAAGCCTTAAAGTAGTATGTTTCACTAGGTTTTGATGCTCATAATTAAATCTCTATATTATTGTAACAAAGAGACTTGAAAGTATTGTTTTCTTACCATAAAAACAAAAAGAAAAAGGGATGAAATAATTAAAAAAAAAAGTGATTTTTGTTTAGGCAAATAAAGAGGTGGCAATTAGCATTTCCTTGAGTCTAATTGGAGCATTTTAAAAAACATAAAATAAGATCAATTTATTCATTTTTTTTTTCAAAACATAATTGGTTCAAATCTCATGCAAAACATAGCATTTGCAACTCTTCATGTCCGTAGTTATTGAGCATTTAGCATTAAAAACAATTATGAGATATTTAGTGTTTATTTATCCGGCATTAATTTTTTAATATGCAAATTTTTATAAAATAATTGCCCACAGGTTTTCACAACCATCTTTTATTTTAGAGAATAACAGAAACTCATTGTAGAAATTTATTACTTTCTAAAACAAAAACCTCCAAATTTTAAGACCTCATTGCAACATGGTTGATTATATATAATGAAAAGTTTTCTCCAAGTAGGTATATATCCATTATATTGCTAGCTGATAGATTTTTATTACTATAAATCTTGCCATAAGATTAGGTTTTATAGTTAAATTAAATGATAGTTAATAAAAAAAACATACCTTATAGTTAAAATTTATTTCTGAAATAATTCAAATAATATTTAAAAAAACATAAGATAAACATATATATATATATATATATATATATATATATATATATATATATATATATATATATATATATATAAGCCATACTAAAAAAAGCAAGTTTCTAGAAAATATTTTTCTTAGGGTTGGGGAATGAAGACTACTAATCAAGTGGCACCTAACAAAATTGAGAGCAACTTATTTAAATATTGAAGAGTATCATCACGTAACATTAAAAAGAGACCGAGAGACTCTTACTTGTACACATAGTCTACAAATATAATTGAACATAATGACAAGATAACAAGTACACACCCTCTTTTTAAATATTTATCAAGTCCCATTTGTAGGAAAAAAATACTAATAAGTAAATTTCTACATCAATGAAAGACAAGGCCTTCTTAACTTAATTAATTAATTGATTTTACTTTAAGTTTGAACTTGCTAGAAACTCCCAAAAGTACTTAAAGAGTTAAAGCATTACATTAACATGATTAAAAAAAAGTATAGGTATATATATATAAGTATATATATACATCTTTTGTGAGAGAGAGAGAGTGAGAGAGAATCCAAAAAGAAGACCATCATGCATGTTATGTTATTCTCCCACTAAGTAATTCGTCCTGCAACTTCTTTAAAAGACATGAGAAACCCTAACATGGCTAACAATGCTCTTTGGAGAGCATCTTAAGATCTTCCATAAAAAGAGAAAGGGATGAGCTCCTACTTTTTTGAATGAAGAACATGACAAGGGATTCATTTCTATCTCCTTCCGTGCTATACCACCATTATTCATGGAAAGAGACATTCACATAACATTCTATATATTCCCCTCCTCATGCATGCATGCATGCCCACTACTAATTAACTCTCTTCTTTAATAATTAATATGAACTTAAAAATATATCATGCACCAACCCTTAATTAATATTATTAGCACAATGATTTTTCCTGTGTGTGTGTGTGTGTGTGTGTGTGTCTATATATATATATATATGAGCATGTCATGTTTAAAGAAGTTTCTGCCATCTAGAGTATCAATCTTGAATTTAGAAAATGAAAAACACAATTAGATTCAAAGGTTAAATTCTAGTGGTTGTATTTTATATGAAGTATAAAGAATGTGATAATTATATTATTATATGTTTAATTTGAGTTAAGATTGAATGGTTATTGGTGTATAAAAGTTAAGTTTAGAGATTCAAGAATGCTTGGAAATTGATTTGAGGTAGGAGAGAAGTAGGTAGAAGGTGGATTAGCCACTCAAAGGAAAAAAAAACAAAGGAAAGAGATGTTCCCCCCTTTATTCCTTGTGAAACTACAAAGAAGGTTCTCACTGCCCACCTTACCTTCATGCACGTCCAAAGCAAAGAAAAAATTAAAAATAAAAAAAGAGATGCCCCAAGGAGAGATCATCATGCACGTTCTTCTCTCTCAAAAATAAAGCAAAGAAACCAAGATTTATATGTTGATCACTGATGAGAAAACTTTGAATCATTTTTAGCATAAGAGAATAACATTTTTATACATGTTATTCACCTTGTCTAGAGAGTCAAAATAAACTCTCTGTGGAGAAACTAAATTATTATTTTATAATTTGCTTTTTTAAAAAGAAACATATTTATAGTAATAAGATAATAAAATATCAAACCCATATAAAATAAGCATATCCTTGTGAATCTCTACTTTCCAACTGTAATTACAAATACAAAGAGAGAGAGAGAGAGAGAGAGAGAGAGAGAGCGGATGATACTGATTGAATAAATAGGAAAATTTAATGAAAAACAGATATCATATGATAGTAAGAACGTTTGGTAAATAAATAAACAGAAAAAGGTGGTGATATATGGAGAGAATGCTGAATTTTTGGCCTTCTCTCCCATACTGTCAGCAACAAACATCTTCAACTTTGATCTTTTTCTTTTTCCTTTGCTTCTTTTGATTTTCACCAGGGACTTTTGATTCTTTTCTTTGTTGAAATATTTTGTTAGCTTCCCATGCTGAGCTTCACACTCCAATCAAATGAAGTAAAACCTTGCCCTTTGATCTCATGAATAAAAGTTAGCTTCTAATTTTCTTGGTCGATCTCTTTATCTTTATACTTCTTGCTATCCATGATGATGATGGTGATGATGATGATGAGGATGGTGATGATCTTGGTTGTCAGGTAACCAGTATGATGAATACTTCAACCATTCTGTCTCTTGAGAATGTGGGATTGATGTTTCCTGTAAAACAAATATAAGTTAACTTGTTTGTAGTGTATTGCTGTAGAAAAAGAATTAATAATGCATTTTATGAATTCAGTTGAGTTATGTAGTACTGAAATTATTTGGCATTGATTTTATCTGAGATCAAAAAAAGTGACCAGACTTTTTTTCCCGAAAAAAGAAACGAAGCAAAAGATGATCAAATTAAGTTCTAACTTACTGCTTTAATGTCAGCTGAAGTGCAACTCATAATTAGTTCTTCAAGACCAGAACCAGACCTCTCTGCCAATCTTTGCTGTTGATGCTGTTGTTGCTGCTAATCATGTTCATGATTTTGAAGACAAATTTAAGTTTCAGAAATTAAAACAAGATTCTTACAAGATAAAATCTATGTATATATATATATACATACCTGAAACTTGTCAGTTTGAAGGAGTCTAGAGACATGGAAAGGATCATCAAGATTAACAATGGAGGATTGATGAAGAGGAGCAGGAGAGATGACATTGGAGATGGGATCTGTAGGCCTGCTGACTTGGAATGCAGCGTGTCGATGCTGCGCTTCTTGTTGTTCATCGCCTTCTTCACATGCTAGAGATGGTGCTTCTCCTAGACCCACCTGTGTTCAAGAATATATATATATATATCATGAGTTAATTGCATATACCTCTTCTCTATTTATATTTGTTTTGCTGCTGCTTTCATGATTAATTAATGTTCAATGTTTTCATCTTAAAAAAATGAAGAACTAATTCATTGCTTTATAATTCATCCATAAGTAAGCTTGACTGATCGATCTTATAAAAAAAAAATAAAGGGAAAATCAAATGATGAAGCTACTCATTCATCTGAAAGTGCATCTCAAATAAAGTCATGTACTTTTATATAATTAAGGTGTTATTAGACAGTATAACACTTTGAATGCATTGCATCATATTATCTTCATTATCACTAATATAATCAAATTCAGTACAAAATAAAAAGCAAGAAATCAAATGGCAAATTAACCTCATGAAGCTCGAGTATTTAGAAAGATGAAAGTTGAGCACTCTGTAAGTTGTTGACAGTAAAACAACTGAATGCAATGCATATCGCAAGTATATATTGCCCAAAAACAACACCGAGTAAATGTTCGGAAATTCACACAAAACAAAACAAGAAGATAAACCTCATCAAACAATTTTACACATATGAAATTTAATTTTAAGTGGTTGGTTGAATTTCAAGTTATTGACCGTAAAAACACAGGAATGCCAATCTTTCCTCTCATTGCCCACTTAATTGAGATTGAGAGACATCGAAAAACTCTTCAACAATTAATCCACACACACACAAATCAGAAACACAATCTAGAAAGCAAGAACAAGTAAATTAAACTATATATTGTTCACCAAATAATTATAAACCAACATCGGAGAATGAACCGAAAAAAAAAAAAGAGCAATTAATTAATAATTACCTCATCAAAACTTTTCCTGAATGGAGCAAAGCTGAAATTATCCATGGCAGTGAAGCTAGAAGACATGATCTCTTCTCTTTGTCCAACTACTTCCTTTGAAGAAGAACAACTGCCACTCCCAGTGCTGTCTCTCCTAACCTCCATTGTTGTTGCACTTCTATCAGACAAGCTACACTGCCTAGGCTGAGTCTGATAAAAGATCTTAGAAACCACAAGCTCACCTTCTTTCTCCTCCTCCATCTCCCCCAAATGATACTGATGCATCACCCAATTAGTCTTCTCAGGCTTTCTATGTTTCCCAAAGTTTGTATACAATACCAAGATCTTCTTACATCCTTTCTGTTTCCCATTCACCATCACTGGCCTTGTTTTCCCAGTCTTGTGCCACCTTGTCTCACCCTTGTGAAGATCACACTCAGTCTGTATTTTCCTTCTCTTTCTTGTTCCTGTGGTGTATGCTTTTGATGGCCTGTGGAAGAAGTGCTTGCTAAGACCATCTCTTGTCACACCTGAGATCAAAAACATTAATATTATTTATTATATATTCATGCATGAAATATTATTTTTTATATGCTTAGAAATAATTAGTTACTTAATTAATTAATTAATGAAAACCTGGAAGTTTTTCAGGGTGGGTGTAGCATATGCCATCTTCTCCTTCAATGGTGGGTATGAATTCATCAATGAGAGGGTGAGACTTGGACTCTTCCGAAACAACTTTGGATTCCAAGTGTTCTATCAACTCTTGGTCTGTGGGATCAAATTTCACTCCTGCTGGAAGGCCAACCCAATTCTACATATGCACATAATATTATACAAAGATTAATATAACTGAACATCTTTTTTTTTTTTTTTTTCTTTTGTCTTCAAATAAAAGATGAATGATAAATCAGAGATAAAGAGTGTGTATGTATATATCATACGGGTTTTCGATCTAGTTTGTGACCGCAACTGGGACACTGCAAGGATGAACATAGTTGGTGTTCTTCAAGCTTGGCATCAATGAGATCAGTAGTAGTACTTGCGTTTCCTTGGGTTCTATTCATGGCTGCTCTTCTTCATCCTTGCATCAGGAGCTCTTGATTCACAGCTGCTTTCAACTTATAAATTTTTCTTTGTTCTGAGAATTCAAGCAACAAACTGGATTTGTTAGGAAGAAGAAGAAGAAGAATATATTCTTGTTGGAGAATTTATATGTTAGATAAAGAGAGAGAAAGAAAAATATCTAAAGGAATATATATATATAAAGATATGTGTGTGTACATGATTGGGGAGGGAGAGAATTTCAAGGAATAAAGATATGCGCCAATAGAAGCAAAACTTAAATCCAATTTGGAACTTCAATCAGTATATGAGTCCATGAAGGAAGAGACTCTTCATGAAAACCCAAACAAAGTAGCATGAAGAGAGATGAGGGAGATAAGAGAGAAAAGGAAAAACGTGTATGTGTGTGTGTTTGTTCATCTATAAACTCCATTTAAAGAAAAAACAGTAGAATTCCCTCCACTTTAACTGAAACCCATGAGAGAAAAGCTAAAGCTTCTTAACATTCTCTCTCTCTCTCTCTCTCTCTCTCTCTACATACATACACACATACACACACAAAACACACAAGGAAAAGTAAAAGCATGAAACTGAAGTAAGAGCTGTTACTCCAACACTCCAAAGAGCTTGAGTAGTTTATTCACTTTCCATGAAGGAATGATGGGAGGGGTGGTGTGTGGTTGTTTTCTTCTTGGCAATAATGGAATATTGAAAAGAAGGAAAAAAAAAAAAAGATCTAGAGAGAGAGAGAAAGAGAGACAAGGAACTCACATGGGATTGAGATGATGATCCATTAGGGGAGTAGAAGATGGTATGCAGGGATAGAGAGGAGGAGAAGCAGGAGTGAATCTAAGAGCTTGCTTAAAATGCAAGGCAAATGAGCAATGTACTGTTGAATATGGGTCCCAAAACAACATACACTATTTTATATACATGTTACTTGCACAACCTAACTTCTCTTTGAAGCACAAGGTTTTATATATCATATGTATAAATTTTTATTTTGTTTTTTTTTTAACCAGAAGGATAATTTAAGAAATAAAATTAATTAAGGAGATTTGTTTTAATTTTTTTTTATTGCCGCAATGCACATAAAAATTTTGTTTCATTTAAGTCTTTACCTATTGGCATGAGAGCCGAGATACTGTGAGATCTAATAATCTATAAGAGAATAGATTTTTATTTATAAACAATTAAATTTAAAATCATTTATTTAAATGACCAAAAAAAAATTTCACTTAGAGCAATATTCATCGTAAAACATTTAATCGATGAATGTTTACTAAATAATCATAGAAATCAAGCTCTATATATATACATATATATATATATATATATCATGTAGTATATCTACAATAGTTTTAATATAATACATTTTCTCATAATCACCCAAGCTTATTTTTAAATTTTTATGTTTAAAAAATAATCTTAATTTGAGCTACCTAGTCTACTATTGGAATTACTTTGTTTAGTTAGAAGTAATAAGAGGTATCTTTGGCTATTTTATCTCAGTTAAAATTAAATTTTTGTTTTACTAATATACTACAAATTAAACTATTTTAGAATTGATACATATTGTATGACCAAAAAAAGGTTTCAATTCATCATCTCAAGTTACAAATAAAATTTTATTTTATTTTATCATTCTAAAAATACTATGAATTATAAGTCTACTCTAATTAGTACTAACTTTAAAAAAAAATTGAAATTGAGACCTACTCTTAAATTTTTTTGAGTCAAACTCCCCAAGCTAATCAACAAATCACATCAAATTAATTCCACAATCAACCAAAAAAAAACCAACAAGATTTTAACCTAACTCATCAAACCCCAACTATCCTCAAATTCCTATTCTTAACTTCTCAAATTACAGCCTTTAGATTGGGTGTGAGAACAAGGGAGAGGAATGAGTGTTGCTAAAGACTAAGTATTAAAGTTGTATTTTAGTCTAAATCTTAACAACTTTAGTTTGCGTGAGAATCTCATCCTCTTCTTTAATCTCATTTATTATCAATATCTTTGAGTTTATATAATAAAATCTTAGTCAAATCATTTATTTATTTTTTGAAGTATAAAGTATTTTAATTTATAATTTATACACAAAAATGAATTGAAAGGGCTATATATGCAAAGGCAATCTTCTTTTCTAAGTTAGATTATTTGATCATAGATTCAATTTTTATATAACAACGAAAAACTTTTACTTGAACAAAGAAAAGAATTAAATAAATTTTATTTTAGTAATGCAATTAATTATTTTTCCCTTTATACAAGTATTAAACTGATTAGATTATTTTTTCCTAAAGTAATTTGGAACCTACCAAATGGAAATACTATGTCATTTTTTTCTTGTATCTTCTTTTCTTTTCTTTTGTTTCTAGAAAGGACAGAGAGTATGGAAAAGCATGGTCCACATTGTTGTTTTGAAACCCTACAAATGAAATCCTCTCCATGGTCAGTTAGCCAACCTAGTAGACTCCAACTAATAAATTTAAACATTAATTAATTAATTAATTAAAGGTTTATAATATTTCTATGTATATTATTCTATTTAGTACCACCTCTGTGCCAGCCACAGAGAGAAAGAATGCATTGATGATTGAACCACTGAATAAGAACAAATAGTACTTTTTTTAGCTTTTGGGAAATTAATAGATAATAAATGCAGTTGGACTTTATTGTGTGCATTGTTCTCTTTGTTTGTTGTCAATAGACGAACCAAAATGTCCAAACAAACACACCCTTGCTAATAAAAAGGATACAAACAAAGGATTTGGTAACAAACACATAACATCATAAAAGTAATAAAAAGGATTTGGTAACAATCAAACAACAGGAAGTAATTGTTGTAATCCAAACAAAGTAATATACGCCTAGCCTAAAATTCCCATACATCAAACTAGTGATCCGAAAAAGGTGATTACATGATTAATAACTTCTCTCTCTACAATTATGGTTCACATACAGGCTTTTGCAATTGAACAATACATCATTCCTGCCAAAAATACTTCGAACTCGAATCACACGAGGTCTGCATTCCTGAGCTAGCTGCCTTGCGCGCACAATTGTAATCTATAAACCGGTTTTTTCTTCAATGGTGTTGACACTTATGTTATTAACATCAGGTGCGCCTTTTTCTCTCCAAATTGCATGAACTTCATCGGTTCGGAATCTCTGCGTGAATGTCGATTCCTCTAGTGGAATGGTAATACCATGGGCAAAGGCAAGTAGGCCAGTGTATGCAATCATAGCTCCATTGTCTATGCAATACCTGTCATCAGTTGCATACAGACTACCACCCCTCTCTGCGCACATAGCCTTCATCATCTCCTGCAAACGTAAATTACATCCTACACCGCCGACAATAAGAACATCCTTTGTATCACAATGTGCCATGGCTCGTTCAGTGATCTCAACCAGCATCGCAAACAATGTCTCCTACAACATACCGTCACAAGTACATAGTGAGAAGAAAGCTAAACAAGACAGGATATAAAACTGCCCAAAAGCCCATATACAATTGATCATGCTCAAGTTCAGTTCAAGATTTGGCTCACTCATGCTTGTTTGGTTGATAAATATTGAAGTTGAGAAAAAATTTCAGGCCCAATGAATAAATGACTTGAGTTCAAACAAACTTAGCCTTGTTTAGTAAAGCTCACTAACATGTGTATATTTAGACTTTTAAAGGGATTTAATCATAAAATTTACTTTAATAAGGGCTTTCATAAAATTTTAGTCTATTAAAACTACAATATAATTGTTTTCCACAAGAGGCTAAAATGAAATTATCTTAAAAAAATGACATAAGCTGCACAACTTGAGCTTAAGCTCTCTCTTCAAGCTCAAACTGAGCTTGAGCCCAGTTAAAAGTTTATTGAGCGGGACACAATTTGCACAAACTTGGCCCAATTCCACCTACCCAAGGAAAAAAGCCAAGGCTCAGTGCGTTGCACCATAACTGTTGTGCGTGTACCACATGAAAATGCACTTTAAGATGAATGGGTCAGATGAGTCTTTGTTATGACGTGTTTCCTATCCAACATCTTTACAGAATACAAGGAGTCTAGGCAAGGATGTTTCCCCAAACAAGAAGCAATGTTTTGGTTCAGCATTTGTACAGAATCATCAAAATGATGCTGAATTGTTGTACCTGCAAGGAGAAACAGAGGTCTGCTTCTGTGCATTCCTTGCTTTCCAGCTTCACAGGAGCAATGCCTTCTATATAGCTCAGTATGCCACTAAATGAAACATCCATTCCTTTGACAACATAAGGAAGATCAATGAATTTTTCGCCTTTCTTAGCCATCTGCATCAAGACCAACACCTTTAAGTAAACTAACTGCGGACATATTGATTATGTATAATGCTTAAAAAAATTAGGGTTAAGTAGTAGATATGACAGTGAACACTTGATTAAGCTGTATGGTGATGTCTTAATGCATGATGTCATTACATTCATCTTCTTATTAAGAAAATGTCAAAAGAAATCACCAGAGGAAAGCAGCAAATATATAATTGAAATATATACGTTCAAAATTCGTACAATCAATTCATACATTTTATTTCATTTTGAATTATATTCTGCAAACCCTACTAAATGAGGAACAATAAATTCTACTGATATGCAGACAAGTTCCATTGTAGGGAAAGAATATAAGTTTGGAAAAAGAAGCAGCAAGCCAAGCACCCACGTAGAAAGCATGCCACCTGGTCAATCCAGCAGCAGAGTGGGAAATGTGGGAAAAAAGATCAAAATTTTGGGTCACTTTAACATGCACTGGAAGAACCCTCACCTTATGAGTAAGGACAATGAATCATTGAAAAAGCAAGATAAAGAAAGCATGAAAGAAAAAACTACCACTATGCTGCAGCATTAGAGAGATTCTAAGTATCAAGACACCATGACTAAGGGTATTCTTAGAACTTAGAGATGTAAGATTACCAAATTCCAATATGGCCAATTAGTGACAATAACAGCCTTCAGATTGCACAAATCTTTGACAATAACAGGATCCACAACGTAGCACCCGGTTTTTGTCATCACAAAGTAAAAAATGGAGTACCAACAAAATGCAAATAGGCGACCAATTAGGCATTTGGCAACCATCAGAAGATCAAATTGTGATGCATACAACTCCACCCCAGGCAAGGATGCATATGATGTTCATGACTGCCTTATATCTGAATAGTGTAAAGTTGTCTAAAAACTTATAGTGCCAAAGAATATATACAAAGAATTTTCCAGTTTCTGAAAAATAGAAATTTTTTATTTCTAATGGAACTTATGAGAACAATAACATAAACCTAGAAAGTTCAATGTCTCCTTTGGCTCATTTACTAGTTCAACCCAAAACACTAGATTTCTTAAGCATATTTAGGAAATAAAAGATTGCATTTTGATAATACATTTGAGACATCAAAGCATACTTATGAGACTAATATCCACCTTAATTAACGCAAAGACCAAGAAAGGCGTCCTTGTTTCATGTGCTCCAACGAAGATCCTCTATTCCTAATCCTTTTATCAAACCCAATCCTACAAATTACCAGAATATTCAGGCAGCAAATAAAAGTTATCCATCTCCAAGTAAACCATTGGTCATCCCAATTTAACAATTCCTGGGCCTTCTTAAATCATACTTCTCAAACAATCTTAATTGGTGATCTCATACACCAGTGGTTATGATGCACCGAAGTCGCAATATATACACTACAATGGCATTCAGTATCCTTTTGCAAGACCAATTCTACACTAACTCCCTCACCCATCTACCTGACAAAAATCATAGCTACAATTAGGAATTATAACCAATGAAATATTTCCTAATTCATGGAAATAAAACTTCAAAAAAGTGAGACTATCTGATATTTGTTCAAATTCAAAAAAACAAAATAAGAAATAAAAGATAGTCCACAACACTCTGCATTGCCTCTAGTTACTTATAGTCATCTACCACATAAATCTGAATCCTCAATTTTGAATAATCATCATGTTGGTTACATAATTTAGCTCTATTCAGCACACCTAAGTCAAGCACCCGCAGCTACCAAAATGGTTGTGTTTCCTCTCAAACTTTCAACTTTGTTATACATAGACAAGCTTCATAAGTCCTCCAACTCATCACAGTCCATACCACCTAAAGAGTTCAACTAGCCTCTAATCCAATGCCGAACACTTCCCCTCTTCACTCCTTGCAAGATACTTCGTACCTAATAAAATGTCCCACAATACATCCTTCAACACATAGATGATTCATAACTAAAAAAAAAGTTATTTCTTTCCACATTAAACATCGAGGGCAAGGAGAACGTAGCAAAAAAAACAAATTCAGCAAACAAACAGTCAATTTGCAATAATCAAACACTGAATTTGTTACCTGCTCGATATTATATCCAGGGCTCGGATCATTGGAGAGATTCAACACCCTCGCAAACCTATCCAAACAATTCCCTACTGCAATATCAATGGTTTCCCCGAATATCCTATACTTTCCCTCACTATACGCGATGACCTGCGTGTTCCCCCCGCTGACATACAACACTACAGGGTCCTCCGCCCCTGTGACGACCCGCCCCATCTCTATATGCGCCACGCAGTGATTCACCCCAACAAGGGGCTTGTTCCACAGCTTCGCCAAGACTCGAACGGCAGCGGCGCATACCTGGAGCGGCGCACCCATTCCGGGGCCCTTGGTGTAGCAAATGCAGTCGATGTCGGCGGGGGTGAAGCCGGCTTCATCAAGTGCGCAGCGAAGTAGGCGGGTGAGGTTTTGGAGGTGGTGCTGGGCCGTCTCGCGGGGGAGGAAGCCGTGGCCGGGCGGGGTGATGTAGGTGGAGCGAGGGTTTGCGAGGATGTTGCCGTCTAAGGTGGCGATGCCGATGCCGATCTTGTTCGCCGAGCCCTCAAAACCAATTGCGATGAGCCTCTTCTCCATCCTAGGGTTTCAGAGAGAGAGAGGAGGAGTTGGAAGACGAGACCAGGGTTTTAGGGCGCCAATTCAACGATTGATCTTGAAGCTATTGCTACTGTGTGGCTTCTCTCTTGACCGTTCAATCAAGTGGGCTTTTCTTTAACAAATAGGTGATATAATATATATATTATCGTATCTATTTTTGAGTTTTCCATTAATTGGTTCCTACTTTTTTATTTTTTTTACTATTAGTCTGATCATATATATATATATATATATATATATATATATATATATATATATATATAATTATTTGCAACGTGCAGAGCAGTGAAAAAAAACTTTCCTTACAAAACTTATTTAATATTTATAATATTTATAATATTAATATATTAAGGAAATTCATCTTATTCTAAAATGATTTTTGAAGGAGGCTGGGAAGTGTTAACTTTACAGCATTTTAATTAGGAGTTTCTAGGGAAATAATGGTGGCAAATTATTTCTATCAATGACTTCTACTAGTCACCCGTCTTCCTGGCTAATTGGGACAATTGGAAACACCCAGATTTGCTCATTCACTCAAACCTTATTAGAAAATCATTTTTTTGAAAAAAAAAATCCTAAATCGAAAGGCATTTCTTCAGGGATATATGACCCAACTTATAAAAGATAGCAGTTCTAGCCTTTTCTGGTTTTGATAGATGGGTCCAAAGAAAAAACTCCTAGAGATATATGACCCAACTTATTCACTTAATGGTAGAACCATTATTTTATAGTAGCCGATTTTAATCTATTACCGCCTGCATATCTTAATATCAGTTTTCGTGAGTTTGAAGGTCACTTGTCCACATTCTTGGTTGAAGGGTCTATTAGGATAAAAACAAAGTCTTCTCAGCTAAATCATGCTATAATTTTCAAAATGATGGTTGTCATAGAAGCAAATTATATAAACAACTTGGAAAGGCATTTCTCCTTTCAAAATCAAAATTTTCATCTACCCTGCCTTAGATAACAAGATTCTAATTATAGAGAACTTGGCAAAAAGAAGAAGTAACAAAATCTCATTAACCACCTATGTTGTATGCCATGCAGACACGGAATCAATAAATCATTTACTGACAAACTATTCTTTTGCTGTTAGAATTTGGTTGCATTACTCAGTGTCAACGGCCTTTGGATCAATTGGCACTTGAGTCCCCTATGAGGACATCTCGCAAGTGGCGAGAGTTCGAATCCTTAGGGTGAGGGTGCATGTCTGAGAGCTGTGAGCATGAACTGTGGGTGGTCCCATCGCCCACGTGTGCGCGGGCCCCACAGGCCGCAGTCGAGGTATGTGCACGCCCCTGTCTTAGTTTAGCGGACCCATTAGGGGTTTCGTTGTTCTTGACAAAAAAAAAAACCCCCACGACTACCCTAAAGGAGACCTTGACCTCCTATTGGGGGGTTTGAGAACTCTTCTCTTTTTACTTGTCTTGAAAACCTCTTATTTCGTGCTATCTACTGGACCGTCTAGACTGAGAGGAGTCATCGTGTCTTTTCTTGCATAGCATTTTCACATCACGCGGCTATTTACAAGATAGATCATTTGATAATTGCATGAATTAATGTAGAGATAAGTTCTAAAAGAACAAGCTAGAGGAAGCACTTCCATTATTCAAAAAAGTCTCAATTCTGCAAGTCTTTACTGGTTCTGAAGGAGCTAGTTCCCTAAGATGCCTCCAACAATGTTGTTGCCTAAGCAATTGAGTTAGTTTTGTTTTGTACTTTTTTTGTTTGCTTGCCTTCCTCCTATCAATCTTTGATGGACTTGTAGTCTTTTCTTTTTTTCATTTTTTGGTTTTTGTTTTTGTTTGTGTCATAACCGGTGTTTGCTTCTACCGTATTGTAGTTTATCTAAGTTTATAAAAATATATATTGTTTGGAGATTTGAACATATATTCTCTTATTTCATGATTTTTTAAAATTAATTTATACCGTAAATAATGTACTTCTATGGTTAATTTATTAACAACTGTTTTGATAGGTTATTTTATTCAATATTGTTTTAATTTCTATTCATGGGATTATTTCTCAAAGTATATTTTTGAAATAGGACTATATTTTCTTATCGGATGATATATTAAAGTTAATTTCTGCATATATTTTAATATTAAATTAATTTTAAATATTAATATATATATATATATATATATATATATATATAAGTAATTTTTTAAATATTTAGATAGATTTATTAATCTTGTTAAGTTTTGGCAATCATTTATTATTTCATTATTAATTCGTATTCTAATATTAATTTTTTAAATTAACTTTTTAAAATAAGAAGACAGGTTATTAATATTTCATAGTATATTATAATTAAATTCCATTATTGTTATTATCTAAAATTTAATGAAATAAAATTTCAAACTATTAAGGTAAATTTGTTAATCTTATTATAATATATTAAAATATATTTATAATATTTCAAAAATTATTTATATGAGAATTTTATCCATGAATAAGAAGTCTAAACAAGTTTTATTTTAATTTTTTATAATATTTTACTGATTTAATTTGTGAGATTATTATTTTTAAAATACAAAGAAAATTTTTATTTTATTAATTAAATCAAGACCAAACGCGCGTCTTCTCAAGCTCTCATGCGTCTCCCTCTCTGTTTTTCATGTCTGCCACTCTGCTCCATTGCCTGCTTAGTTAGGGTTCGCTGCTCTCCGATCATGCACCGAGTTGACACCTCGATGAAGGTTCTTGAGGTTAGCACATCCACGCCAGAGCTAGTTCCTGCATCTCATTATCCATTTGAACATTTTTATACGGTGAATCTAGATTTTCCTACCACGATGATGATAATTTGTGAAATTTTGATGAATCGATGATTTTAGAGCTATTTTTCGATGAAGTTAATTAGATATAGTTGCATTATTCGTTGGTGTGGTGGTCGGTGTGGTTAGCATTGGGATTTCATGGTGCTGTTTGTGAGAATTGTAGAATGATGATTGACATGATTTCAGCCAAGATTGATTATGGAGTTAGTGAGAATTTCATTTTCTACTGTAGATTTTATCCAAAATTCTAATAGAGGATGTTATGACACTCAATGTTGTGCTTTTTCTTTCACTTTAATTTGTCTTGTTGAAAGCCATATTTGTAGGAATTATTTTAGCTTTTTCTTTGTTTCGTAAATCGATGATGAAATGCGCTAGGTTTTATGTTGGATTAAACATTCAGAATACCTGTATTCTAAAGGAGCAACATTTGTTTGTGTTTGTAAGCAGGTATGCATGTTTATAGTGGTCATTAATTCATAACACTGCAAAACATATTAGGGTGGAGTTTTTCATTTGAAGTCTTGTTCAAAGAAGTTTGTAGCAAGGCAGAATGGTGTTGCGTTCCTTTGCTTCTGTATTTTATCAGAAATTGCCACTGAAGATTGAAAAGGGTTAGAATTAGAAATAATAACTTTGCCCTATAGTGTACAAGTCATGGAAGAAAACAAATGGTTGTGGTGAATCTTGTATCTGGCGATCAAGATAGTTGAAAATTGTTTCTCACTCTGAGAGAAGTTGTCTAATAACTTTATCCCATAGATGGTGCACTATTGCAGAAAATTTCCCATGGTATCTAAAACCTTGAAGGCTCCAAAGTTTTAGAGAATTCTTTTTCCTTTCACTAACATAAATATGAAATTAATTTTCTGGTTTATGTATATTCTTTTGAAAGTAATAGCTGTTTTGGGGCATGAAACTTGTCAGGTTTGAATGTAATCTTCACAGCATCTTATTATCAGTTTGTTTTTTTCGAAAAAATTTTTAATCACAGCGCTCCATAGGAGATCGAAGACTTTGTGGTACTGCTGCTATATTTGCCAGTACAAACATATCAAAAGGGTTTTCTGGTGGTCTCTTCAGATGGCTTACATGGGGAACATTCCTTCAACTTCTGCCTCAAGAAGTTGTCTCCTTCTGCATTCCCTCGCTTTGTGGAACCAGGGAGCACGAAGATCGCCACTCTTGCAAATGTGGTCCAGATCGCCTCTACATCATCAGATGTATGTTGCTTAGGAATCCAGTTTTTGCCAATTGAGGTTTACTGCTTTATGTATATGTAACTAATTACCTGTGAATCGATTGGTCAAAATGCCCTTGTTTCAGTAGGATTGTATGTGCTAGTGGTCCTATATACGAAACTCCTGCTTCGTTTGGTGCTTCCCATCTATTAAAAAATATGGCTTTCAAAGCCACGGTAAACAGAAGCCATGAGTTTATTGTATGTGAAATAGAAGATTTTGGATGCACACTCACGGCATCAGCTTCTCGTGAACAGATGGTTTCTACTTACGGGGGTGTTCTGTCATCCTTTGTGCCTATGATGGCTCAGATGCTTGTTGATTATGTTAGAAATCCTGCTTTTCTTGACCGGGAGATTGCTGAAGAGGTATTCCCTAGCAACAAGTTCAAGGCATAGTTATAGTAACTGTTTGAATCTTTTTCTTCAATGTGGTTTCCTTTTTACATATTGCATGCAGCTTCAAAAGATTTAAGGCTGAGATAGGAGAAGCTGCAAATGATCCGCAGAGTTTGCTTTTGCAGGCTCTTCATGTTGCCGGCTTTTCTGGGGCATTGGCAAATGCTTTTGAAGCTTCAATTTACAGACTAAACAGTGTTGTTTTAAAGGACTTTGTTGCTGTAAGACCTACTTTTAGCCACATGTTTGAATAGTTTTTATTTTATCTCTTCCAATTGTTTGTCTTCCTCAAAAAATTGCAGGAGAACTATACTGCCCCTCTTATGGTGCTGGCAGCAGTAGGTGGGCACCTCAGATTCTCTCAAGTGCTGAGAGCCTTTTGTCTGACCTTCCCAAGGTGGTGCGTCCTGAGGAACCAACATCTGTGTATGTTGGAGGGGAATATCAATGTCAGGCCGAGTCTTCGTTGGGTTATTTCAGTTTAATGCTGAAGATATATGTGTCAAGGCCAATCACTTCTATACATGGTTTGCACTACTTTTTATCTGAGATTTCTGCATTGTTTTTGACCTCAGAATGCACATCTAACCCTTGCTTTTGAAGTCCCTGGTGGTTGGGACAAGAGAAGGTTCCCTTAACTCTGACAGTTCTTCAGGTTGTATAATAATATATTCTTTTTGTCGTGAGTGAGTTACTAAGTTTCTGTTTTAAGAATGATATCATTATATTGGATTCTAGAAAGATTTGAAAATTAGGATTTCTAACTTATGCCCTAAATTTGTTGTCTTCTTGTGTGGATTCTTGTGGCTGGTGGTGGCACTTTCTCTGCTGGATGTCCTGGGAAAGAAATGTATTCAAGTTGTGTACTCTACCCATGCCTGTCTATAGAGAGATTAAAACTACAAAGACAAGGTGTTACAATAGACATTGTTTTCAATCATGTAATGCAACTATTTTGATTTGAAAATTGATGAACACAGATAGGTGGTATCTTGAATGAGTTCCCACGGATTGAGGCATTCTCTACTTTCAGTAGCGTCTCCAAAAACACTGGCCTCTTTGGAATTCAAGCAAATACAGTAAGATTGTTTCATAGAATCAGTTTTATGTAGAATAATTCAATTTTTTGTGCAATACTATTAGGATTTGTACTGCCATGTCCAAGAGTAGGATCACTTGAGAACGGTTGGATAACTTTGTTTTTTATTTGTGTTGGTGTTTTTAAACATTATGTAGTTCACCCTTTTGATGAGTAAGCTAAGAATGGTGTAACAACTCTTTTCTTGGTACCTAACTAGCATCATGTAGTCCCTCTGTTGGAGGAGTAAGCTCTCACTATGCTATATGTTATATGCCTTCTTCTCTGCAATGAAGTAATTTCTTATGTTCTTTGTTATTGTTCTGCTGCTATCTTATCTGATAGACTTCTTGTTTGTAGAGATGGAGTATGCTTGCAGGATAGAACCATGGTTTCCTGCTAATATTACTATAGTATTACTGTATTTATAGCGTTTGTATGATCTTTTGGTTAATGAATTTTCCTTTTCCATGAGTATCTCATGTATATATTTGTGTGGCATTTTGAACACTAACTATTGGTTTAGTTATGACTTTATACTTGAAACTTTTTCAGAAATGTATTACTCCAGAATTGATCATATTTGTCATCAGTGAATTCAATGATAGTGACAATGGGATCATCCCAAGGAATAAAGATTCCCCATTGACTCTAGCTTGAACTAGCTTGTTTTGTTCACAATCTACTTAGGACTCATCTAATTGCAGGCATTAGTATTTTTTTGGTTCTATTAATTCTTTGCAGATGTTTATTCAATAGTCTAATGGTTGAACCTGTGGTTTCCTGCAATCCTTTATGCTGCACTAAATTCTTCACATGCAGCAGAGTCTGTCGTAGTTGTTAGTTGCGCTAATCATATGGTGGATTGTATTCCCCCTTTAACCTTCTATCTATGTGAATTGCCAAAAATTAATAACAAATTGACATTTTTCAGCGCCCAGCTTTTGTCAGCAAAACTATTGATTTGGCTGCAAGAGAACTTCTTGCAGTGGCTTCTTCTGGATAAGGTATGCTTCACTCAACCTTGTGAACTTATTCTTGATGAAGTTGCATTTTATGTATTTCATATCCGTTTTTTTCACTATTGGTCAGGTAGAACTAGATCAAGCCAAAGCGTCAACCAAATCCGCATTTCTGACGTACCTTAAGTTTAGAGTATTTTCCCTCCTTTTTTCTTGTAAGGCGATTTTGTTTTAGTTTCTTTCTGACTAGTGAAAAACAGTTACCTCTATGTTTTTAGGAGACAACTAGATAATATCAGGTGTCAGATATTGACGTATGGCACAAGGTTGGTATTTCCCTTTATTATAACCCGGCTTCATGTGTGATTCACATTGTATTGTGTATCTTGCAGAATGAGTGAGAGGAGAGTTGAAATTCTTCAATGGGAATCTAGAAGTTAGAAAAATAGGGAAATAAGATTTAAGATAGATTAGTATGTTACTGACATAGTGTACAAGTAACCACTTGATGGATGACCAGAATCATTTGTCAGTGTCTTCAGAATTGAACTTGCCGGACTTCAAAAATTCCTATAGAAGAGTTTGATACAATGAACTATTAACCTGAAAGCTTAACGGACAGAAATATTAGAACATCAAAGAGTGCAAACAAGAATATAGAAAAAAAAAAAAACAATAATTGTCCTTTGATCACTATCACAAAATCATACTTGTTACTATCTATTTCTATTTGGGAATGAAATCCTGAAATAGTTGCTCAACTTAGATCCTGTTTCCATCGTTTACTTTAGCATTCCTGACAAACACAATCCTAGATTGAAACCTATGGATCCGAAACCACATTTGATGTGTGTGGAAAATCATTGTCTATGAAGCAAGAAATAGGTAATTAACTGATTAGTCCTTCGTTTCCTTTTTAATCACAATCTTGAATTGAGCCACCACCAACCTACCTGACCTATATTATACTAGTTTTGTCTTTAACATATTTAGAACATCCAAAGCCGGACCATTGGAAAGATTGTCATAGGCACTCATCTGACCCTTTCTGAAGATGAATATATTTGACACACAATGCTTCTGTGTTTATTTTTATACTGACGTCCTAATTCTCATCTATGTATTAATTAATCCTGCCAAAGTGTGCACACCACTAATTTTTCTAGTAAAATTCCCTTTTACTGCAATCAACTGCTGGTTGAAGTTCATCATATTCTAAGTGTATTTGGAATGTTTTATGTCGACAATTTTTGCTGGGGCTATAGATGAATTTTTCCGACTAATGCAAGAAGGGTGGTGCACGTTTCTTGAGACTCATTGACAGTATTTCATTAGAAGATATCGTATAAAAAAGATTTGATCATTTCCATTTCGAATTTACAATGCCAACCATTTGCATCTTCTTTTTGTAGTTCGCTATGTTCCCAGCTATGAATCTGTGAACAACAAGTTCCGTAAAAAAATGAGTTATTCAGCACCTGCAAATTTCCAACAATGTTTTCCTAATTTTCAATATTCAGATTTGGAGCTCCCTGGTAATGACCGGAGCAACTGAAAAGTCAAATTTTCTGAGGTGCCATCTGTTTTATTATTTTATTTAATTATTGGTTGCAAGTTTATACGTTTCATTTGCAAGTTGTTTCATTTCATAGATTATTATGAAGATTGTTGGCAATTTAGCTTGAACTTGATTTGTTTAGCAAAAGAAGAAAGTTTATGTTCATTAACTTCGTCTCTTTATTTAAACTTTTATTTGTTTGTCTTGGATCATTTTGGGCTGGTGGTACATTTTATTTTATTTTATTTTTTTCAAACTCAATGGATGATACACTACTTGATGCTGATTGTTTGGCTTAAAATATAATGTTGGTGAATCGAACTTGGACTTGCTGATAATAAAATAAATTTTTTTTTTACCTTAAAAGCTCTATTATTAAATTAAACTGCTCAGCGTGGGACGGTAGTATATGACAATGCTTTGAGCTCATGCAAATAATTTATCCATGAAGATGCCTATTTTTTATGATATTTAATTGTGTTTAAATTTTATTTGTTTTATTTTTTTAGATGTTTATTGCATGAATATTCCTCTAAAAATATTCCTGCCTGAGACCTTTATGATGTAAAATCCCACACTGGACTGTCTGCTTGACCTTAAATTTAATTAGGATCATAACAAGATGTCATTCGTTTTCTATTTATATTGGAGCTTATAATCAAGTTGAAGCCTTCCACTATTAAAATTAAACAAGCATTGACATGTATTCATTTATTTATTTATTTCCCAGAAGTATGGATTTGTTGAAGAAGATTGTTGGATATTTTTATTTTATTTTATTTTTATATTTACAAATACTAGTTTTTTTTTTTCTTTAAATTTTCTTTTGTGATGTTCAAAATCTCTCCATGTTTTAATTTATTTAAATTTCATTTAGAGCACAATGTTTTATCATGAAATAGTAAGTTTTTTCAATTGGCTTGAAAGTAATATCCTGCAGAGAATACATTTTCCGCCCTTGACGGTGAAGGATGTGTTTGGTTCGGAAATGGTCCACCGAAGTGACAGAAGTCTGGAAGTGTGACTTCGATTGAAGTAAAATTTTCATTTTGAAATTTTTAATTTCATGTGTTTGGTTGAGGGAAGTGTTAAATTATGAATTTTTTTTTTGTCTTTGTTAAGAGTGAAAAATGAAAATAGGGTTTTATAAATAAATTATTTATTATATTTGATGTAATGTAAATTTTTTTAAATTAAAATCTTAAAAAAATAAAAAATAAAACAATAAACAATAAAAATAAAAAATAAAACAAATTAGAAAAAAATAATAAAATATTTATAAAAACATACAAAATAGGTGGAATAGAATGCGGAAGTGCCAATTCGGGAAAAACATTCCTGAAATCAAAGAGTGAAGTGGGAGGTTTTGAAAGTAGCCACTTCCCAGTTTCAATTTCTGTTGCGATGAACTAAACAAGTAAAAGTGCCACATCAGCTCCCACTTCAGTTATTTCAGTCTCCATCTCGGCGAACCAAACACACTAGAAGTCTAGGGTGTCTAATTCTATTCCATAATTTTTAGGTTTAATCATTAGCTTACTCGCTTTACTTTTCTTTTTCTTCTCTTTTGGTCCTTCCACGAGAAAATGGTCTGATTGGATCCCTATACTTTATCAGTTGGGAGAATCAAGTCCATTTCCGTTTGGGTGTAGACGGAACTGTTAAATTCCAGTGATGTGGCTTAATTGAGGTTTAAATATTTAAAAAATAATTAAAAATTCAATTGATTATCGGATTCGGGTGCCCACCAGAGTCCGATAATCTTTTCCCGATTTGGAGACCTAAATCTCATCTCCACCATCGTCCCACTTCACCGGCCGGCTGTCCGACGAAATCTTCGAGAAGCTCACCAAGGAGGCTTCCATCTTGCTCGTTACAACAAGAAGCCCACCATCACATCCAGCGAGATCCAAACCTCTATCTGCCTCGTCCTCCCTGGAGAGCTCGCCAAGCATGCCGTGTCCAAAGGCACCAAGGCCTTCACCAAGTTCACCAGTTCTTGAACCAACTACGCGACGGTTGTGCGGCGATCGGTCGGGCGTGATCTGGTCTTTCTCTGACGTTTGCCTTCATCTAGGGTTTCAAATCAATAGCTTGTTGAGTTTCCATCTTTATTGTATGATACTGCCTTATAAATAGGGACCAACGCCACTTAATTCTGCAATATATTTTGACCCTTCTTTTATGTTCATGTGTTGATTGGATTGATTGTGGGCATTGTTCAAAGTAACATTGTCCCTTGGTTTCTTCTACCATGCACTAGAAAAAGCTATATGCTTTTCCTTATCCAATTGTTGTTATGATTCCAAGTATAGCGTTTGAAAGAGGTTTTCAGGAATGTGGGTTATGGTTATCGGTAGGCAGACCGCTTGTGCTCCTTTTGGTGGAGTGGCACATCTCTTTCAGAGGAGGTTTACATCTGAGATATTAGTTAGCAGTAATTCTTTGGCATTCTCTATTTGATTCTTGATTTCTTTTAGGTCTTATTCTGGTTGTTATGTTGCTTTTTTCTAGGATGGAAAAAATTCTTCTTTTGATGAGATTGAAATCAATGATAGATGTTATGCTGAATCGTCGGCGAGTTACCACTATAGTTGAAGTTGGGAGCTGGAGATGGGGGATAGGGCTACCGAGCAAGCTCTAATTTCCTCCTGCTGAGGTTGGCAACGTGTGAGGAGCCTTCCTTGACGTCTGGAGATTTCGTCGGACAGCCGGCCGGTGAAGTGGGACGACGGTGGAGATGAGATTTAGGTCTTCAAATCGGAAAAAGATTGTTGGACTCAGGTGGGCACCCGGATCCAATAATCAATTGAATTTTTAATTTTTTTATTGTTTTTTTTAAATATTTAAAGCTCAGTTAAGCCACGCCCAAACGGAAATGGACTTGATTCTCCCGACTGATGAACTATAGGGATCCAATCAGACCATTTTCTCGTCGAGGGACCAAAAGGGAAGAGAAAAAAAAATGAAGGGAGTAAACTAGTGATTAAACGGCCTAATTTTTACCATACCCCTACCTCTAACAAGGCCAATTTGTGAAGACTTCAAATTTTGGAAAAGGGACATCAACGTTTGAATTGCCTATTTTTTGAGTCACATTAATCAAGATCAATAATACATCAATTCGAAAAACGCATTTACATAAAATGCCGATGAGCCCCTGAAAACTCATGAACCTGAACTACTATCATTTCAAAGCTGATAGTCACCCCACACGTATAAAATGTCTAGAAAATACTAGTTTTTATCATCACCGTCTCACATGGCTGATTTCCCTCCACATTACTCTCTATCACGAGAAATTCACATGAAGACATGAGTCATGCAAAAGGCCAACTTCTCTGATGTGGATACCCGTGCATGGATCATACCAGCACTGGATCAAATTAAAAGAAAGAAATTTTTTTATATATGTCCTCCTAAAAGCAGTTATATATATATATACATATATTTGGCAAATAGAATACGAGAGCCACTATTTAAGAAAAGTTAGTGAGGTATGAAGTAAACAAACACCTGTGTAATTGTTTTATGTGAGTTTTGGTATTTAATTTTATATCTTTCCTATAACGAACTCATTATGCAAGAAACCAAAGTACTTGACCAACATCAATATTTACATTTTAAAATAGTGATAAAAATAGTGATTTTTTAAATTATTTTTAATTTAATTTTATTGAGAACATGTGAGCACTATGGGTTGCCTAATAGAAATTTAACCTTTTAAAATACAAAAATTAAGAAAACTTTCTCACTTAAAACTATTTTTTTTCATTTTATGCCATATATTTTTTATACTTAAATTTTATCTGAAAATATGCATAACAAGCCAGTTCCCAAGTAAAACACCAACAAATTCTCAGCAAAATAAAATAAAATTTCTAGAAAGTGGTTTCCATTATTTTACTTTTTTTTTTTTCTAGAACAATCGAACCTCTTTATTCTTTCATTTTTATATCAAGAAGTGATTTTTATCAGAATATATGCATGACTATCCACCTTTGAAGTAAAATCACAAGAAAAATTTATTCAAAATGAAAATAAAATTTCTAGAAAGCGACTTTTATTATTTTACTTTCTATTTTTTTCTAGACCAATGGAACGTCTTTATTTATTTATTTAGTCAAAAATTTTCCTTTTGTTTTTGGTATCCTGTTTTCTTGTCAAAAACTTTGGGAGGTTTCTCCGATACCATTGCCTTGGTTCCGTGGGATTTGGACCGTTGGATTACCTTGTTTGGTGGTGGCTAATCCATCAATCCATGTTCCCCACTTTGCTAAATGCCACCATTTTCAAACTTAATTTACGCAAATACCCTCCATTTTTTGTCCCCTTTTTTGTTTTTGGTGGTTTACTTTTCTAATTTCTAGTGTTCCAAGTTGTCGGCTAAAACTTCAAAACGTTTTCCAGAAGGACTTCCAATTTATCAGTAAAGCTCTGCCTCTCTGACTTTTGTTTTTCACATATACCCGTTTTAAAAATGATAATTACTTATCTATTTAAAAAAAAAAACAAAATTTTGGGTAGCATCTTATCAATACAATCATATTTATTTATTTATTTTGATAAAAATAACAAACACATATTAATATCTCTGTCACACTTAAATTACTTATACCGATGAGTTGTTATTTTAATACAAGGGTGACGACCTTGTGTTATTTTTTTCAACCAGAATTTTAACTTTTATTTCCCAACAAATCACACAAGTGACTTATGTTAATGTTTTTAACCACTTAATAAAAATAAAAGTTATACTTATTTGTGAAGAATTAATATTTACAGAGATGCAACTTTATAATTATTAAAATAACTAATATTATCTCATAATAATTAATTTAAAAATATAAATTTGAATATATATAAATTTGGATTTCTATAATATGTTTGCTATTCATATGACAATAATCAACTTTTGACAGAAATAATATGCACTATGTTTTAATTATTGTATTATATCTCTATTATCATTTTGATCTTGAACTCCCAAAAAACATTCTGGTTCAATTATTGAATTAAGAAAAAAAATCATAAAGACTTCATATTTCATGAAAAGTAAAATAAAAAATATTCTTTTAGAAAATGAATCAAAATAAAACATATGGTTGCTTTTTTTATTGCCACTTTCTTTGGTGACAATGAAGAATCAAAGATAGAGTGATATATGCTTCTCAGAAATATATAAGAAAAAAAATTAACTTTAATAATTACTATTTTTTTAATATTTTCTTTGAAATATATATTGTTATGATAACTACTCATGCAAGAAAGTCAAATTTAATATAAGTATACGAAGAGCTCAACATTATAAATTTTTTGTACGTATAAATATTTGACCATCATCACTCCCTTCTGTCTTTTTAATCAGACTTTTATGATGCCTATATTCAGTAAATCACCAACAATAAATCTTCTAACGCATCTTATGCCTTGATATCCTAATCAACATTGATTTATCATGCATCAATTTGTCATTTTTAATTATATATTTGATTGTACGCTGTCCGGTATTTAATTTAATTAAATCATAATTTGTTCATTTTTATCCAAAAAAAAAAAAAAAATTCTCTTTCATGATTTATTGCATGTGATCCTATCTATCCTTTTTATTTTTTAAAATTAATTAAAAATAAAAATATAAAACAAGCTAATTCATCATTTTTGTTGGCATGTTTTGCATTATTTTGTAATAAATGGTGTTTCAATTTTTGACTTTTTTTCTTTTGGTAATAGCGACAAACACCCGGTGATATTTTTATCACGTGTGAATTATTTCCCTCAAATGTATCTGTAAAAGTTTGTGGGTAGTTGAGTTATTACCTATAATGCGTTTTTATCTTATGGGTGCACATGAATGAGAGATGCAATATCGCCCATTAATTATTTTTTTTAATAAAAATTTAAATATTTACAGTCTTGCACATCACACAAAGGACTCATGTTAGGGTGCGTTTGGATGGGGGTAATGGAATGAGGAGGAATTAAGTAATGATTAAGGGGGGAATGGAATGGATAGGGGGTGGTATTGAAAAAAGGTGTTTGGTTGAAAGAGTAATTCATTGGGAATGGGAAAAGTAAAAAAAAGAGTTATGTTAATATTACCTTTTTACCCTTGTATAAAAAAATAGTATTTATTCTTATAATAATGAAAACATAAATATTAAAAGTCATTTTATTATTTGTTATTATTGTTTAATTAAAAAATAACTTTAAATAAATTTAATTTTGTAGTTATAATTTATAATTAGTTACAAATAATATATATTTGAAATAATTAAAATTTATAAAATAATGAAAATGTGAATAGTAATATGCTCATTGTTGATTATTGTTTAACTAAAAATTAACTTCTATTAAAGATTAAGTTACTATTATATACTTATAAGTTTTTAATTAATCACAAACTATATTTATTTGGAGTAATTAAATCTTATTCCATAATGAAAACGAAAATATTTATTTCATTACTACTTATTACTGATATTTATTTCAAATGATTATTATTTATAAAATAATGAAAATATAAATATTTATATTATTAATATTGACTAATGTTTAATTAAAAATTACTTTTAGATAATTGCTACTTTCAATAAGTACTTATAATATTTTAATTAATTATAAATAATATTTACTCTATATTCATAAAATAACAAAAAAAAATGTGAATACTTCTTTTATTATTGATTATTTTTTAATTAAAAATTAACTTCGAATAACTATTAAATCAATGCAATTAAAGAATTTGAATTTTATTATTATAAAGGGCAATATAGTAAAATCCTATGGGTAATGGCCCATTCCCCCCAAATTTGGGGGGAATGGCTGATTACCCTTGAGGGGTCAATGGTGACCCCCAGGGTAATGGTTACCAAGTTCAAAAACCACCCAAACACCACCATAGGAATCAGGAGGTAATGGTTCCCCTCTAGAGGGAATCATTACCCCATCCAAACGCAGCCTTAGTACCTCTTACTACTTAAACTAAATAGTATTAGTTTTTGATACATTTTTTAAAGAGTAAAATAAAATTACAAATCTACACCCATATCACTATTTGATGATAACTTTTCTCTCTCTTCTTATAAGTAGGTCAAGTTTGATGGGAGTCTCACCACCCACTTTCTATTACAATAACCAAAGTTCATAGCTCTCTTGCATACACCTACTTATCACATTATTATATTATATAAACTTTGGATGCTACTTGAGAAATAATCTAATATTTACTTTTAAAAAAATAAAAAGTTGACTTTAAATAATCCGTTCTACTTTTATAACAAATTAATAAACTAAGTCCGTAATAATATTCATCCATAAGCCGTACAAAAAGGTCCCTAATGTTAATATTAAATCGTGGCATTTGTTTTTACAATAATCCCCTTCAAATTTCCATATTTATATTTCTTGATTTTTGCATATAATAATAAGGTCTGAATCAAAGTTATGAAAAAAATAAATTATATTTTCCAAAATCAGGCCAACTAAAAAAATTAAGTTATTTAATTAATAAACAGATATAAATTCAAACTCACAACTTTAAATTTAAAAGGGAATAAAATATCAACTCTTTCACTATAGCGGACTTTAATCTTTTATTATGTTATAATAGAAAACAATTAAGTAGAAAATTAACTGTTTGATTTTATATTTTTTAAATGTTATATTATACTTAGATGTAATGTGAAATTATATAATTCTCATTGTTTTATTTAATTTAAATTTAATAAAATTCATTTTAGTCCTTGAGTCTCACATTGGTGATAAGACCAATAAAAAACCAACATATTTGTACAGCCATGGACTAAAATAGTCATATTTTATCAATGTACATAATAATAAATATAATTTTTTCCAAGTACAGCAGAAACTAAATTAAATTTTTTTAGTGGATTCAAAAATAAATACATGTATATATGTTTTATAAATACAATAAATATAACAAATTTTACCACCACTGCATTCATCAAGACTTAAAACTCATTTAAAACTTCGGAATTTTGAATGTCCCATGCCAATATATTTTTTGTAGTGAGTTCTGTCCAATGCCGCTAAACTATGGATCTTTTGACTGGAATAAAATTCTCTAATGATACCTATCCTTACAAAAGAATAAAATCAAACAATGAATATTCCATTAAGGGAAAAAATAAAACTTGCAGGGTCTTAACCATAAAAATGATCAAAAACATCGCACGTGCTAACAGACGAATTATATATTATTAAACGGTACCCAAATGGTGCCGCCTCTTGTAAGAATATTGATACAGTGGCAATACCGTAAATAAGAGAAAGACCAAGCCCCTTTAAAAAACAGCACACCTTCCAGACTCCCTCTTCTCCCGCTTGCGCATTCCGTCGCTTTCTCTTCTCCTTCTTCTTCGTCGTCTTCGTCAAACACCGGCGAGCTTCTTCTCCGCTATAAATATGGCGTCTCCAAGAAGGAATCCTCCAACGAAACCCGTGTCTATTATCTGCTTCTTCTTCTTCTTCATCTTCTTCTCCTTCTCCGATGGGATCCATTTCTAATCCTCCTAGCATCTTTGATCTCCGCAGCTCGCTGTCCTCCGTCTCGGCTCCGGCTAAGAACGGAAAAGGTGGCATATCTAGGTCTGATCGGCCGATGGCGCTTGATTTGAAGCCTAACCAGCGGAAGATCGTACATGGCGATGCTGGTTATGTGCTTGAGGATGTGCCTCATTTGACTGATTATATCCCTGATCTTCCTGTGAGTTTTTGGTTTCCTTGTGGTTGTTCTGCTTGATTGATGGTCGGCGTGGCTTTTTTCGTTGATGCTTTTGGGTAACTTTTTTTTGGCAGTATTTATCAACTGGTGGATGACGTGGTGTTTCTGTTTATTGAATGGATGTGGGTTTTCTTGGTTTGATTCTTTTGATCGTCATTTTTTTTTTCGGTTTATTGATCTTATTGTTATTGATTTGAGATTTTCTTTGTTGTTTTTGTTTATTGACCACCCTCATTAAAGAGAACGATATGGTTATTTTCTTCTTTATTTTTTAGTTTTTTTTTTATAAAATTTGGACTTTCTAGTTATTGGTTTGTGGTTTTCCTGGAGCTTTTTTTTTTTTTACAGTCGTATGGTGTGATTTTTATAAAATTATTATTTATCAGTTGTTAACTATGATGGTTATTTTCATTAGTTGGTAATTTGGTGTTCATTTTCTTAGTTGTTCAATTTTTTTTTGTATTTGTTTGAGCATTTAGTTATGTTTGGTATTTGTCTCATCGCAGAATTATCCTAACCCATTGCAAGATAATCCTGCCTATTCGGTTGTCAAGTATGTATGCTTACTGTCTGTTCTTAGGTTACTATTGAATTACAAATAAATTTTGTGAATTCCCAATTTAATGGAGGAGTTAATACTTTGAGACCCTGATAAATGGTTTTGCTTTACAGGCAGTACTTTGTTAATACAGATGATACGGTTGCTCAGAAGGTCAGTTTTCTGTTCACTCTATCACTGAAAAAAAGCCTTTTTTTTCACACTGTGAAATATTTGGCTGACTGTTATGGCCTTTTGGTGCTTTGCAGATTGTGGTTCATAAGGGTAGCCCTAGAGGAACCCATTTCCGGCGAGCTGGGCCACGCCAGAAGGTAGGGCAGAGAATGGTGTTTGTATCTAGGATAGGTGAACTGAGGTTACTTTAAGTTTAATGTTGTTTCGTTGTTTGCTTGTTGAATTGCAGGTGTACTTTGAGTCAGATGAGGTTCATGCGTGCATTGTAACATGTGGAGGGTTGTGCCCAGGGCTTAACACAGTGATTAGGGAAATTGTCTGTGGCTTGGCCCATATGTATGGTGTAACCAAGATACTTGGGATCGAGGTGTGTTCCTTTTTCCTGACAATTTTTGTTTGTTATTGCCTGAATCAGTTGCAAATGGTCCCAGGAGTGTTAGTATTCTATTATTCTCTGTTGCGACTGGTTTATTTGTTCTTCTGTTGACGTTGTATGAAGTTATTCACATAGTAGGTTATGGTGCCTGCTCAAGGTGCTAATGACTGAATTTTGGTTCTGAAAAGCTAGCTCTACAAATAATATGCTTTTCTGGTCTCTGGTGTTGGCATGTCATGCACTTTATACACTATTGGTTATATTCATCAATAACACTACAATGGACTTGAAGATAATCCTCATTATAAAATACCCCTTTTTAGGACTCTTTGTGGGTAGTCTTTTGTAACTTTGAGGTATTCATTTTTCCGGGATAGGTGGCAGTGACCATTAAGGCTAAAAAGAAAATGATGTCTAATCTTCTAGTTAAGTGTAAAATTATTTGATGAATAGTTTTTGTAAGCTCAAACTAAAGCCTTTAAAGTGATAGCCCATGCAGCTGTGCCTGCAAATAGCCAGCATGATTAGAGATAGATAAATACCTTTGGAACATCATAGGATTGTGACACGACAACAGACTAACTTCCATCCTTGCTATACAATGAATGATGCTGATTATATTGATAATGATCTTGGATTAGCTAATGTTGCTCTGCAATCACTGTACCCAGTCACTGATGTATGAAATGGTACTTATAGGGTGGATATAGGGGCTTTTATGCTCGCAATACAATTTCCTTGACACCTAAGAGTGTAAATGATATCCACAAACGTGGTGGCACCATTCTTAGTACATCTCGAGGTGGTCATGACACTTCAAAGATTGTTGATAGCATTCAAGACCGTGGTATTAATCAGGTATTTTTTGCTTCAATGGCTTACCATCCTTTGTTAAAATTACAATGGTATATTTTACTTAAATATCCAGAAGCCCTAATTTATTCACATTATATCAGGTATACATAATTGGAGGAGATGGAACTCAAAAGGGTGCATCTGTTATTTTTGAGGTACGAATATAAATGACAAGATGAATACTGCCTTTCTTCCATACTTATCAAGCACATAAAAAAATTGCTTTTCATACAGAACCCACAGAACCATAAGCCGTCATATGTGCATTAAACACAGAATTCATTTTGCAGGAAGTTCAAAGACGTGGCCTCAAAGTTGCTGTGGTAGGCATCCCAAAGACGATTGATAATGACATTGCGGTACTTTTCTTTACATGAGTTTTAGTATTCCTTATGCTTCGTAGTCTATTCTTTCTAGTGAATTGCTCTTAACAAGATGGCCTTCCATTTTCTTGTTTAACCAGGTCATTGACAAGTCCTTTGGTTTTGATACTGCCGTTGAAGAGGCCCAAAGGGCAATCAATGCAGCACATGTAGAGGCTGGAAGTGTTGAGAATGGTATTGGGGTGGTGAAGTTGATGGGTCGCTATAGTGGTTAGTTTTTCTTAACCTGTATTTTTTTTACTTTATGGTTCTCATTACTTTTACAGCTTTATATCTAATAAGATACGCCAATACAGGTTTCATCGCAATGTACGCTACCCTTGCAAGTCGAGACGTGGTATGTGATTTATTGTTTGCCTTCATCTCTGTCTTGAGTTTTATCCCTCTCTGTTTGCCTTAGTTCTAATGATTCTCTTTCAGTTTCAATGTTTGTTTATATTTTTGCAAGGTGATGGCTTTGCTAATGCTTTCCCTTTCTTCTGTCATTTGTAGGACTGTTGCTTGATTCCAGAGTCACCCTTTTATTTGGAAGGAAAAGGGGGGCTTTTTGAATTTATTGAGAAGCGCCTTAAAGAGAACGGCCATATGGTTCTTGTTGTTGCAGAAGGTGCTGGGCAGGAACTTATTGCTGAAAGTATGAGGTCCATGGACCATCAGGATGCATCTGGAAATAAACTACTTCTGGATGTTGGGCTATGGCTGTCACAGAAAATAAAGGTAGATTCCAGATTCATATTGTTTGAAAAATGGAGGTTATGTTACAGGTTCTGTCAATTTTCTACCTTGATGGATAACCATATCTCACTCCTTCATGTGTATTGTTATTTACTTAGTTATCTGAGTGACTCATTATTCCCTTGCCTTCATTTTCTTTTCTCCTTCAAAATTTTCACTGAAGTAGCACACTATATTGAGGGATTTATTTATGATTCTGCATATTTTTAATGGATTGTTCTGCTTTGTGTAGGATCACTTCTCTTGCAAAGGAAAGATGGCCATAAACCTTAAATATATTGGTAAGTGGTTGCAACAGCCCAGTTCCAATTTTTCATGGAAGCCTCAGCTTATGGAATCTGATTTGCTGCAATTATCTGCTGTAGATCCAACGTACATGATACGCGCTGTTCCAGCCAATGCATCAGACAATGTGTACAGCACTTTGCTGGCTCACAGCGCCATCCATGGGGCAATGGCTGGCTACACTGGCTTTACTGTTGGCCCTGTTAATGGCCGGCATGCTTATATACCCTTCTACGTAAGTACCTATTGTCACTCCTTATGTTTTGTTTTGAAGTTCTTGGTGCAAGAATTGAATGTATTCCATAACTCTGCGCTGATTCACTGTTTACTATGTAAGTAAGTCATTTCCAATTTTTTTAAATCAGTTGACCAGTTAAGCAAAGATGACAGTATAAAATAGTTCATAGCTTTTAGTCAATGATGAAAACACATCCCTACATGGCGAAATATTGCTTATTTGCCATAAGTAACCGAATTCTCTGTACTACGAACAAAGACTTAAAGAAGTTGCAAGTGTCAGTACAAATTTGGAACATGTAGTAAAAAGAATATCTTGACCTTTACTTTATAAACTCAAAAGCCCACAACAAGAGGAAATCATTTATCCTGAAACTGCTAGTTAGTAAGTCACCTTAGAAATGTTTTTTTGCGCATCGGCTTAGTGATTATCTGCCCACCATATACTTATCAGTGGAATGATTGAATTGTCATGCAGCGGGTGACTGAAGCACGGAACAACGTGGTGATCACAGACAGGATGTGGGCTAGGCTGCTCTCATCAACAAACCAGCCGAGCTTCCTTACCCTCAAAGACATCGAGGCAGTTAGAAGTCTAGACTCGCCTAACTATTTGCCTAGCAGTGTTAAAAAGGAACACTTGGTACTGGCTCACTCGCCAGTTGATAACAGCTTGCCTAATGGTGGTTCCGGCCAACAACATGATGACCACCACGTTGCAGATGACAGCAATAGTGGTTAACCAGATTTATCTGGTTACCACAACCAAACATTGAAATTATTCTTTCCTTTGTTTTTTTAATTATAATTATTAATGCTTTTCTACTTTAGTACGAGAGAGCGCTTTTTGAAGGTGGGTATTTTGTTATGGTGCTTGGTTTGCACGGGTTGCTTGGTTGTATTTACTCCAATAAAAAAATTGGCATACTCTATTTACTATTACCCCCTGAAACCCTGCCAAACCTATCCGTGAATAACAGGCTATTGTAATGTTTATGTTTCTGCAAATGAGATAAATTTTATATCCATTATCAACCTCTTTGTAAGATGCACAGATGTATACTTTAAGAAAAGCAGCATTGTCAGGCTCGTGTAATCTGCGAAATCCTTCCCACTCCTGTTTGCAGTAAGCTCATGATAATAAATAAAGAGAAATTACTACTCATTAGTCATTAAACATGCTGCAGTTCTCCCCAGTCTTGTCTTGAAAACCAACAAACCCTCGGCATACTTACACCAGTGGAAACGCATCATTTTTTTTTTTAGTAGATCATTGGGGCTTTTACATTAAGGTCGCTTGTATTTCTGGCCCGCCTTAACCTTTTTTTTACCCAGGATTTTTTTATTACGACCAAATTTTTCAGAGGCGCCCACCTATCGCAATGGCATTCCAATGTTGAAGACGAAGCCACTGAGCAAAATTTTGAATCTGTGGAGAGAAGACTGTCATCTAGCTGGGAATATTGTGTTTATTACTTCCTTCAAATTCCTGCAACCCACAATTTCAATATCCAAATTGAGATCTGCGAGCAACTTTTCTGCGGTCTTTGGCACGATGCATTTTTTGTACCCCAATTTCGCCACGGACATCACCCTCTTATCTATTCTCGGGACCTTTGGAAAGAAATGTTAAGAAATACAACAATTAGCCTTGTTGCCCAATTGAAGAAGTGTGATAATAAACACCCAAAAAATTGTGATGATAATTTTCCAAAACGTTCAGAGCTACTTGTATGGTATGCAGCATGGGTTAAAAATAATTATACTGCTGATAAAAATTAGCAATCTAAAGCCTAAAGAAAAAGAGGTGAAAAATAAGGTTGCTGGCAGCCAATGCAAGATGGTCCCCCAATATGACAATGCATATGGAACAACAAACTCTATTAGGAGGTAGATATACATCATTGAAGCATGCAAGAGTCAAGACCACTTACCCCACGAAGCTCGCCACCTAAGCCAATTTCTCCGATAAATGAAACATTATTTGGAATAGGGAACTCCAAGAAACTGAAAATGGAACACAAAAGACCCTTAGATGACACAGCTTCATTAAAAAGTCAAAATAAAACAGCAGAGGTCAAGGACATCTCTGCAACAGAAATTTCTAAAGCTAAATTACATCACCAACTCAAAATGTCAAGGCTTCCTGGCATAGCACACAATCGAAACCACAGATTTTGATCCACAATTCAAACCACAGATTTTGATTTCACATGGCATAATTCTTTCTAAAGTCAGACATTGTAGCACGTGAGATTCAAAATGTAAGATGAATCATCATGTGTTGCACATTACTTTTGTTGGATGCCTGACTGTACTTCATATTCTACCTACTATATACAATATGAGGCGCTAGCTTGAATTTGAGGGCATTATAATATAGATCATTATGAATCTATTGCAGTAAAGGTATTTCAAAGCTACAAAGCATTTCCTCTGCACGGGCCACGGCCCCCCTTCTACAGGCGTAGGCTATAGTTGAGAATCTTGAAATAAGCTGTTGTTCCAGAACTAATTCTGTGAAGGTGAAAATATACCTCACTAAATACATAACCAATATGACCTCTATAAAATAATATATATACATATATATACTTCTCCTCAATAATTCCAAATCATTTTAACCCCCATCAAACCATACCAAAATGACAGTAAGAAATATACAAATATACAATTTATATGCGTACCTGCTGCAAATGGCAGCAGCTATAGCAACATCCCCAGCTGCCTCTGTCAACTTAAACCCACTAACAACATTCAGAAAGATGGCCTGTTAAATGAATGTAAACCTTCAATACAAGCATGCTATGTTTGGAACAAGATAGTGGATGTATAAAAAAATTTTAAACATGAAAGAGAAAATACTTTTTATCCACCTCTATCCCCTTCATACTCATTGCTCTTCACTGAATCTCTAACTTGACTGCCTTTTTTTCACACTCTTTCTGATTTCCAGAAGTGGTAAACACTAAAATATAGTTAGGTGGGGCATATACCCCACCTTGCATAGGCCTTGAAATCCACATTCCTACAGAATGTGCCACTCTAACAGATTAGTTAATAGGTGGTCATGAAATAAGGTTACATTCTCAACAGGTCCATGCAGATATTGATTTTCAAAATCATCATAACTACTGGAAACCCAAAATGTTTAAGGCAAAGCAAATATTAAATTCTCTACTGTAACCTAAAAAAAAAACAGCCGAAAATATTAATCCTGAATTATAATGACAGAAATCTCAGGATCTTTTCTGTTTCCAGATAATAAAATGGTCTATTTAAATCTTTAAAACATCCACCTAGTGAAGCAACTTAGTCCTCAATAAAGCAAGATCTCACAGGGATGAAATCCTGCCCTCATCAGACAACAAAACAACATCCATTCACAAGCTAGAATGCATAGTAAAATAAGAAGCAAAGATATCCTTACATGATCTTGGAGTTTCAGCCCCGCTTGCTTCATAAGAATCTTCAAAATCAAAAGGCAAAACACTCAATTATTAGCTGAAGTAACAATAATGTATCCAAGAATATGTACCATTTAAATTAAATACTAAAAGCCAATCGTTTTTAAATCATAACAATGCAGACAAAATTTCTTTAGGGTTGAAAATTACATCTAGCATCTACACACATAATTCAATCCATTGAACAAAAGAAAGGACACTAAATTGAAAAGCTTCCCCTTTGGATTTGTCTGAACATTGCCCTGGTCATTTTCAACGTTGTGATATGTTACTGATCATTTATGTTGCAAGGGACGAAAGCCACATCACAACAAAGGGATTACTATGGTTTAGAATTTGTTGCATCATATGAACACTAATGCACCTGATCAAACAACTAGAACTTTGCTAAACAAACAGGTTTGATTGTAAAGCATCACATCAAAGAACTATGCACCACTGAGTGCATGTGTTCACTTACATACTACTGTGACACTAGACAAGGTTTTCCCAACTGAACTGGAAGGCTAAGCAGCAACCATTCATCATTTTTCTAATAACATGAATTCAACTAACAACAAGCTCTGAAAAAAAAAAAAAAAATCCTACAACTGTCTCAGCTTAAAACAAACACTGTTGACTGCTCAAGTATGACAGAACCATAAGTTGTTTACTTGGACTACCTCCCACAAGTGGGAATAAATGGCAAATGAAATTCCTTGTAAAGTCAGATTAATTATCACTTACAGAAATTATCATGTCCGCTCTACTTTGTTGTACGCCATTAATTTGTCTAGTGTCTTTAGAATTCAAGACACATAAGGCCTGCACATTCAGCAAAAACCATGTTAAAGAACATAAAAATATAAAAAGAACTGCAAACCTCCTGAGAATGCTAGTGAGCCTCCATACTAGTTTCAAGCAAAAACACAGTTTCCTTCAATAGAATAAACAAGCACATAGGGAGTGACATGTAAGTTGTGACACATTTAGATTTAACACAAGCAAATACTAAGCTGACAGTTTGATTTTCAGTTAAAAACAGGAGATCTAAACATGTATGAGCATAGAGGGTGACAGAAGAGTTTAAACAAAATTATCAAATGGTTCTTAAATAAATTCTATAAAATTTTTGTACATATCAGACTATGCGCTGATATAAACAAGCATATGTGACATAAAAAAATAGATCTTGCTGCAATTTTGCAAACAACGTTCTGTCACATTAATTGTTACCATTCATAACTAGATTTCAACTAGAATATTCAATTATCATTTTTGCCATACTAACGAGCTAGACCTCTTTCATTGAAGAACACGAGCGGCCTAGCGTACACAAACAAAGAAAGCCATAAAGAGCAAATAATCCTTATCTCTAAATAAGACATTAGCTACCTGAATTTCTATGACAAATGCTCGAGATCCATCTACTATGACAGTGATAGCAAGTCCTGCTAAGACCTCAGAATCAGTGCAATGCTCACTCAGAAACATTTCACTGGGATTGGAGACAGCTTGCAAGCCAGACTGTGACATTTCGAAAACACCAAGCTGAAAAAAAGGAAAAGAGGGAAGGATAGCAAGAGTTCTTAAAACATTCAACAAGGATTATTTCAACCACAAGTCAATTAATTTTAGTGCAGTTAGCAACTAAATATTGCAAAAGATAACATCCAGTGGTCATCAGCAGCCTGTATTTATAACTGAGATTCTGTTCAATTGTATCAATGGTTATTATGTGCACATATGTGGATGTCCTCATGCCCAATACACCAAAATAAAAGAAAAATTATCATCTGTATGTTTGCAAATAAACAATGTCATAAAGCAAGGATCACTAAGAAATAAATCAAATTATGCTAGAGTTATAGTGTTTCCCTTCAAAAGTAGCTCAACCCTGACAAATTGATCTGAGAGTTTCTTTTACATGTTTGCATCAAGATACCTACTTAAAATGTGAGTACAAGAACTGTTCGGATATAATTAAACTGTATAGCTTGCCAATGACCAATCACAAAACAAAATAGTTGAATAACCAAATAGTATTTGGGAAGCTTCTGGAGACACAAGTTTCAAATAACAAAACCAAGCTGTCTTTGAAATTTCTACTTGAAATGTTTACATTAAAACAGTCCCACAGAGTTAGGAAGTTAGACAAGTTTCTTTTCTATACAACTCAGAAACTCTCCATTAAACAATGCAAAGTAAATTTTCCCCAATCCAAAAAGAACAGACAGAATGAGCATGCTGGCAGCACAATACAATGATGAACTAGCACAAGATTAAAAAAATAGACATTTGACGCAATTAAATGTTTTTGAGAACAAGATAATAACAAACTATTTGTAAGCATCCACAAATTAAAAGTTACATGTTTAAGAAAACTGGTAGCATTGATACCTCATCAGTAGACCCAAATCGGTTTTTTACAGGCCGTAACAGCCGGCAAGATGAATATCGCTCACCCTACAAGCAGAGAGCCGTTTGATGTATATAATTAACAATATAAGGGACATGCATGTAAGTTTTGACATAGAACAGAATAATCATTAATCAAATGAGGTTACACGAGAAAGCATATGTGCAATAAAATAAAACAGCAAGATTTTCTCACATAAATGCACGAGCTTCTGGTGAAGGACCATGTTATGATGGTTACTTATCACCAGCCTACCAACCGTAACAGCCACACACACCCAAAATACCAGATTCTGAATTTCAAATTTTAATACAAATATGAAATAACAAAGAAAAAAAATTGAAGAAAAGATTTTATGTTTTCTGTAGAAAATATAATGTATACAACCAATCCAAATACAATACTAAGTTACTAACATTGAACCTCATAAATGAGCACCTTTTAACCTTCTTTGGATACATAAGACATTCAACTAAACAACTGACAACACTTAAGCTAACCATATTTTTGGGTATACATCTGGACATTTAAAAAAAAAACAGCAACTCAATCTGTGAGAGAGAACATCTACAGCACAAGAAACTCTGAAAGAATTAGCTTATGCAATGCCATTTCACCATATTAAACAAAGATAAATATGATCAGCCCCTCTTTTTGGTCCAAATTCTTTTAAAAAAAAAAACCTTTTTTTTTAAATGCAAAAAGGCCCTTCAAAGTATATATATATAAACTGTTGAATATGGTAATTAAACTGTGGCATATAATAGTTGCATTGTCACACATGACATTTGAACTACGTAACAATTCAACTACTATATGTAACAGTCCAAATAAGAAATGTAACTTTTCATTTAGCGAAAAACCAAAGGGGTTTTGGGGTGGAAGAGTGTGTGCATGGATTTTGGCCAAAGAGAGGGGGGTCAATTTGCATTAAACTCATTAAACAAAGCCTATTTAGGTACAATGAGGAAAAGAAATTTTCTATAGCTAGAATACGAACGAAACATATTTGGTAGGTCTGCAAGACTTATTTTGGGCAACCCAGACGCATAACGTGTTTTATTAAATACCCTCAACTTTTTTAACGCAGCCCGTATGTTTCTAAGCTACATTCCTATCCAAATTTATATCTGTTACCACAAGTACTTTGAATATGCTAATTAATTTGCCAAAAGAAATAGCTTATATCATACAAATTATACATCAATTAACTACATAGCTTTGTTCCTCTATTCAACTAGCATTCATCATTACAGCTCTATTACCAACATAAACTTGATCCAGGACTTGGCCTACTGGTCTTCTTGTGTACAAGAAGTGAGTCCTTCCTCAAAGAGATCCACAACCACGTTTTTAATCAAGTCTCAGTGCTACAAACACCATCTATAGGATACTTGTTTATGATCTAAACCCTGATTTTGGCTTAATACAGAATCCATCATCCTTCAACTTGAGAACGAATATGATCGGGACTAGTAGCTCTTTGCAGTTTACATGGTTGATGAACTTATTACAGAAAATTAAGATTTGGAAAGTAATCAGTTGCTAACCTCCATATATAATACAGTATCCACAATATGCTCCAAGATGCGAGGCCCAGCTATATCTCCAGTTTTAGTAACATGCCCAATCTGAAATACATAAATATCATGCCAATTCATTGCAATGTTTAACTAAAGAGATCAATGAAATTTCATAAAAGTTAAATGTACGCACGTCAAAACATGTTCCATACAATGCAACTATGTAAAAAGTAAATTAGCATGGGTGATATCAAAGGTAAACACTCTATTGATGACCAAGCCATTTTCTAAAATTAGATTAATGTGAAATTGGCCATCTTTCAGATAGAAAAAATCTCCTATTATTCGTATTTTTCAACTGACACTTGAAAGGTAGCATAGGCTAAAGCAAGGTGTTACATACAACAAAAAACTTTGTAACAGAAAAGAGATAAATATAACAGCAACAGCAAGGACAACTGTAATGATATTATTTACATGTACTTTAGATTGCATAAGAAATGGCAAGCAAGATACATCCACAGTATAGGATCAGAAAAGAACAGCAAAGAAGGGAAAAGAAAAAATTAAAGTAAGAATAAACTCGCATAGTTGTATGACACTTTATATCTAATATTAAAGGAGTTGTTTAATTGAACAATAAAAGATGACTTGTCATAAAACATTGAATATCGTATACAGACCTCAGAGATTTCTTTTCCGAAGTTAACTCATAAATAGTTACACCTATCATACATTAGAACATCCGCAAACCAGAAGATCCATGAAACAGTGCATATTTTTCACAATCCTTTCAGAGCTATTATTTTATGTTAAATATGGTCAGATCACCTCAATCCATCATCCAAAGACATGCTCAATATAATTGGATGTTTGAACATATCTGTCATGCTCTTAGTCCTAGCATCATCCACCATGAAGGTCCTCTAGCATCCTCATAAAAGCATAACATAGTTCCAAAGTTTTCATTATCTCTCTATTGCAGAAGAGAAAGGAATAAGAATGACTCTGTTGAAAAATTCAAAGCTTCTAAAAGATTAGGATCCTTGCCTTACACTCAAATTATGAAATTGTTTAAACCTAATAGCAGTGGAATGGAGGGATAGTTACAGATACTGTCCAGAGCACATTAGTTATGAATCTTGAGCAATGTGAGAGGGAAAAAAAGCACTAATATGCTTCTATGACATATCATTCACTGCAAAAGAATTACTCTGTTAAAAAAATTTTTTTTTAATCCAGAGATTCTAAAATATTAGGATCCTTGCGTTACACTCAAATTATGAAATTGTTAGCACCTCATAGCAGTGGAATGGAGAGTAAGTTACAGATACTGTCCAGAGCAAATTGGTTATGAATCTTGAGCAATATGAGAGGGAAAAAAAGCACTAATATTCTTCTATGACATATCATTCACTGCAATTCATCTAAACAAAAAGAAGAAGAAGAAGCCAATCTTTTGTACAAATGAAGCCCATGATCAACGAGCTCCAATCTTTTGTACTATTTCTCCATTTCACCATGTTTTGCTGCTTTTACCAATACAAACTCATATTGGACAAATCAAAGCATAGCATGAGCATGAACAAAATGATGCAACCAACTTTAGGCTTCTAAGTGAATGGATTGGGAATTCTAGATATTTTCAAATCATTGATTATAGTTAAGACTCAAATTATAGAAGCACACATGCCAATCAGCATACCAAAAGAACAGGGATGTTCGTCTGTTTAGCAAAACGCATAAGGGCTGAGGTGCATTCCTTCACCTGTTCCATAGCAAATGAAAGACAAATCAAAATCAGCCAAAGTGCATAGGGAAGACAAGTTACATCCTGAAATACTGAATTACTTTACAGAAAAAACTCATGAATTCTAACATATACCTATAAAATTATGCATGTCTACTAGGCATGCATAGGCATGCACTCTGCATGAGTTACAACATTCAATACAACAAAAATAAGCAAATACAAATGTGCACATAAAATATCTTCAGGCTTCAAATAAGTCTCAAAACTAAATTTATTGCTCATAAGAGGGTAAAAATGCAGGTAGAGTAAATCAATGGGAAAAGTTCCAACTCATGCTCCAAATTTAGAGAGACCAACACATGTCAGCATCGCTAAAACTCCAAGCCATAAATCATAAAATTGTAGAACTCCACCATCCAGAAGCTTTTGCTTATATATTACAAAAGCACAAAGATTTAACACGTGCAAACTATCAAAATAAAATTCATCATGACCACAAGTTGGTAGAGTAGCATCTCAGGAGAATGCTAATTCGGTGTAGCTGATCCAACTTAACAAAATAACCCACAGCTGATAAGGCTCACTCCTTTAGATATGTTAAATTTAACATGTATTTGCTTTGAGACTTGGCATTTCAAAATTTTTGCAATCTTATCCTTTCCATATCAATACGATGCACACAAATGAGCTGCATCAACAATAATCAGCTAAAAATTATATTAGTCATTTATATCAATAAGGATAAACATGAACCCTTCTGTTTAGATATCCACCAAAGTTGAAGCTGGAAGCAATCAAGCAATACTCCTGGTCCACATTTCACCTAGCTTTCAGCTCCAAGACCAAGGTAGTCAAACTCGAGTAAAATGAGATATAGAAGTGGTCGACTATGCAATGTAGAAAGATAGTCAGCAACAATATATAAGTATGGAATTCATAATTGTTTAAAGAGAACTCAGATTACAATTCACCACATAAATAAGAAGCTATTAGCCACGCATTTCTCGCTGAATGAGATACAGAAAAAGCCAACATAGAAATCCTAATTGGCAGTCAAAAACATGTGCAGAAATAGTTTTAACATTTAACGAAGAGTATAATGACTTTCACAGAACCAACCTGCATGATATTTCCAGCACTTCCAGTAATACCTCTTAAGTAAACTGTTTGAATAGAATCCACAATAAGAGCTTGTGGAGAGAGTGGTTGAATCTTATACAATATGTCCTGCAATTAAGGAATTCATAAATAGATCATAAATTTACAAGATACACATTTAAAAACTTCGAAATGGTTATAAATCAGAGTCTTAACCAAATAAATTTGGTCATATTAGGCCTATCAGTTTGATTTTACAGAAACGAGAATTTAAAGCATTATCTAAAAACCAATATGCATATAAACTACCATGATTAAATTAAAGGATTGAGTGTAAACCTAATTACAATGAGACACACCTCAATATCTGTACTTGAGTACAAAAAAAGATCTTCCGTAGTGATTCTCATGCGGTCTGCCCTGTTTGCAATTTGTTCAATGCTCTGTCATGTTAAACTGTTTATTACTTCTTGGATTACTATACAACAAATAAAGGGACGATGAAAAGCCAAAACCAAAACATAAATATTGAAGTGGTATTCATTAAGACAAAAATGTGGAAGGCGAGAATGGTAAAGATCATCATAACTACAACTCATGGCTGCCCAAAGAACAGTGGTACCAACAAATTTCAGAGCACATATGTCCTGATTAAATAACACTGTTGTGAAAGAGATTAGCATTTACATCCTTAGGCACTTTTAGGTACTAGGCACTGCATAGTGCTGATTCCAAACTCAACAGTTAATGCTCTAAGTCTAGAGCATATGTTGAGTGAAATTTTGAATTTTGTCAAGCAATGGGATATGGCTATGATGTGGTTGAAAAAACAGAACCCAAATAGGAGACACATGATAAAAATCCGAAATTCCACTCACGCTTGTGTTGGACAATGATACCCTCACAGTGCCATTGTTCTCAAGAATAACTCAGCAGAAAGGAAGCATTCAGTAGCAAAAAAGTGTCTCTGCAAAATAGGAAAATACAATAACTGCACCTATCTGAGGCTATCATTTTAAGAGGCTTTCAAATTTGGCTAGCCAATAAAATGAATAAACTAGTTTATCCCATCTTATTCTAACCTCTCCAAACAAGCACCTCTTTTGCATATAACTTGGACAAAATTTAATTACTTTAATAAAAGTAAAAATATTTCAAAAATAAACTATTTATTAGAAATATATAATTTTAATCACAAATTACCTATTTAACTAATATTAATTGAATCTAAGTTGGATCAATTACCACAAAAAATTTCTCTCCAAACCATTAAAGATTCATAACTCTAAACCCAGGTGATTTCACATTATTCCAACCACCATCCAAACACACCAAAAGGAATCAACTGAAGAATTATTGAAGTAGGCAAAAGATATGTAAAACAAGTACATCTAATTGATCATGTGTTCCAATGGCATGGTTTGAAAATTATATTTCATCACACGATCCTGTATACATAATAAACGTGCACTATGAACTCCATAGTAAAACAAATGGTGAAATCATACTAACAATTAAAAAGAATTAGTGCATCATAATGTACATTGACAAAATCATTAGTGTAAGTTGTGTACCAACACAAATAACATTATCAGCACAAACCTCCTCGCCTGAGACATAGATGACTGGAGCAGGTCGTTTATATCCGAGCCCTTGAGCTATAATAGCAGCAAGCTTCATGTCCAAAACCAAAATTAAATCATATATAGACTAAATTGGAGATGGGGTATAAAGATATCAAGGATATCACTTTTATGCAACTAAGCATCAAAGTACAAATTGATGAATAGCAAATAAAGATCATCCGTATACTATAGAAGTCAAAGAAGTCAGTCTTGTACCTGCAATATTAGTGTGCTCTTACCAACACCAGGGTCGCCACCTACTAGAACCAAGGAACCTACAGGACCCAAAGATTAACACGATTACTCCATAACTTAATGATATGCCAGACAAATCTGGCAAACTAAACAATTAAAAAATAAGTCAACATAATTATGGTGATTTATTGTGCCAAATGAACCAAGTATTCAAAAATCTTTGCCTCTAGAAGATCAAGGAAAAATGAGTCCAACAAACATAAACAAGAACAGTAATCTGCACATTGTACGGTACAGAGTCTCCATGATTTTAGATCTTTCTCCACAAAAATTTATTTCTCCAGCAGATGGCATCAAACTTAGCAAAGGCTTTAGCGCATTTGCAATTAAAACATATGCTATAATTTTTTTGTGCAGAATAGTTAATAACGTAGTTTCGTTATCAGAATGGAAATTATATATATCTCAAAGGAAGGAAAGTTGCAGAATGGACTCATGAATAAATAATATGGAACGACCATTCATACCCATACTCATAAGGGCATCTCATCTTGGATTTCTAACTGTTCCTGCAGCAATCAACTTCCCAAGATAGATAAAAGCTTCCAAGCTTACAATGAAATGCAGTTCCAAACTAGCTACCAAACTCATTTTATCTTATATCACAGCATATTCTGCGTCAATTTAAAGCAATCGAGATTAGCAGGGACTGAAATGTCCCACTAACTTATATTTCAGAAGTTGAGGCTGATACACTAGAAACGGTAGCTATAACTTCCTCTCAACAAACATCAGTTTATTGGCACCAAGAATACATGCTCAAACCTTTGGGAGAAGAATTCCTTTCTTATCAAAGAACTATGCTAAATTTTTCAGCAAATCATATTAGAGATTCAGATGCCCTGAAACAGCAAAAACAAAACAGGATGGACAACATGCATCATAGAAACCAGGTGTTAAAAGGGTTAATACAAGTCTATTTTGAATGACAGAATGTGAATATGAAAACAAAGGGTTCATTATATATAGTTAACAGAGATGGATGGGGAATTGAATGTACATCTATCTCTCTCCTTATTTCTTACTAAAAGAAAGATGTCCTGAGCACTAAAAGCTGAGAATGGCTATCATTTATCTAAGAGAACAAGTCCAATATCAAACATAGAGGCTAATATGATAAGCATGATATGTGGTTTCCAACAATTTTACTAATATGAGATGTGCAAAAAATTGATAAAAATTACGACATATAATATGTATGCCTGCATACAAATGTAACAGATTTTGAACTAGAATCATATCACCTGGCACAAGACCACCTCCAAGCACCCTAGCAACTTCCATTCCGAAATGCCCAGACCTACAAATTATAACATAAAGAGACATAACTACAAGTATATATTTCTGTAGTAGCATGTGCATATATTTAAAAAACACCAAATACCAAAATTAAGAAGTCATACATTACAATTTATTGAGCTATTGAGATATCAAGTACTTGATTTTGAACAGGTATTTCACATGAAAATTTTTAAGAATAAATTTCAGAACATCTTCAATGGATTGACAGTCTCTGTCAAATCCTATTAAGAAACTGCATTATAAAATTATACAGACAAGAAAGGATGAAATCAAAGAATAAACAGCAAGCTCACAATGGGATTCGCCACTCCGACTGATTCTTGCCCTTGTTAACCTCAGCAAGGCTCTGGGGAGCCGAATTCCCCGCCTTCTTAGGTAACCATGACCTCACGGCCGCCTCTGAAATCTCATCTCCTCTAGCCCGACTCACCTCCGACTCCGAGAACTGCTTCACAGATCCCAAAGTCTGGCACGACGGACAAGTACCCCACCACTGCCCTGGAGTCACCCCACAGTTCTCACAAACCCAAGAAACCTTCACCTTCCCTGGCTTCCTCCTGGCCAACGAAGACCACGACTGCAAATTCGACCCCGAAGAATTCTCATCCCGTTTATTGTTTTTCCCAGCAGTTCTCTTCTCCTTTCCATCATCAGAGAGGCACTTGTCGTCCCCATCAGCCCCGGTGACAATCTGATCGGTGAGAGGGTCGTAGAAGGTCCAAACCTTCGGGTTTTCATCATTAGGTTCTTGATTCCATCTCTGAGGACTGGAATGGAAGGAGGAGGAGGAAAGCGAGACAACAGAAACGGGATTGATGGCATAGGGTTTGGATTTGGGACGCCGGAGGACGAGATAGCGAAGGCTTTGCATGGAGAATTGGGGATGGAGATGGAGATGGAGACGGAGTCTTTGCATGAAATGAGAGAAATGCAGGGCTTAGGGTTTTGGAGGAAGGGGAGTTTGAGAGATGAAGCGCCCCGGGCGATTCAAATCACCCCGAAAAATGAAACTATTGTTGAAATTACTTTTTTGTCCCTTCACTTTCAAAACTTTTTTTAGTTATCCCATAATTTTTTTAAAAAAATCACTGTTTAAATAGTTATATTTGAAACTTATCCATGAAGAGAAATGCTATTTGAAACGAAATATTCGCATGATAAAAATAGGCCAAATAACGTTGAGCATTCATGTCATCCCACTTTCTCTCACCTCCATTTTAAGAGTTAAAAATAAAAATAAACAAATAACCCCCTTAAAGTCTTCTTCATCAACCCACCACCACCATCGCATCTCTCACACCACCATCGTCGTCTCACCTGATGCCATCATCAACAAGATCATCAGCTATCTCCGACGCCGCAACCTCTTCTACTCATAAACTAAATTTGAAAATTTATCTTTCGAATAAATAAAGATGAGAATAAAGATAATTCTGTAAAAATTTATAAAAAAATTTCTTGAGATACAGATTTTTCTCTGTAACCAGGGGCGGAGACATGGGGTCAGCGGGGGCCACGGCCCCCATAAAGTTTTTAAAATTTTTTCAGTAGTAAATAAAATCATGTTGATGGGCCGCCCATTGAGTGGGCACTTGTCTAGTTGCATTACTCTATCCTAAAATCCCAAACGGGCAAACACTTTTTAAAGTTTTAATAATTTATTCATTTTTTTCTTTTCTTTATGACATTAACATCACTTCACCAGCCCACGGACTCACATGTCATTATTCAGTAAAGGCTTCTATTTTGCAAAGACAAAAAGGGTTTTAAAGACAGAGACTCCCTCTCGTTCAATTTTAGGGTTGGGCAAGGTAGTCAATGCCATTGACCATTGTTACTGGAGGTCAGAGAGGTGGATACACTTCTTGCGCTCTTCAAGGTTCCTGCAGGCTGCAAAGTGCAAAGAGCACATTGATCTCAAGTCTCAACCAGTAGGTATTTGATTTAGATTAATGGCAAAAATTTATGTTTTAGTGATTGTTTTTTATGTAAAAAGTCTATATGAATATATGATACTAAATTGTTATTTGCTAATAGCCTAATACTATCTTTTGGTCAAAAGATTGATGCGGGATTGCAGAATTTAAAAGAGGAGGTTGATGTCCTGCCTGTCCAAAATTTTAAGCAATAACTAAAGCACAAAAAGACTTGCACGGGTTAGTTTTCTTTGATAGTTCATTTTTACTTATATGAATAATGAAATGGTGAAATTGTGAAAGCATTAAGCATGTGCATGGTTGCCCTTTTAATTTTCTTTATTATATATAAACTCGACCTGTACCACTGCAAATCCACACATGACACATGGTGATTATGGTTTGTTAATATAGTTTTATATATTGCTTATAGAATTGAGAGATGTTTAAGAAGAAAACTATTGATTCATTTTTCAAGAGGAAAGACAGAAATGATGAAGAAACACAACCTATGTCTAGTGCACAAAATGCAACTTCAAATATAGAAACTGGTGTTGAAAATGTTGATCAACAACAACCATCTCCATCTGCAATGCCAATCTTGGAGTTGGAGCAACATGTCCAACCACCTCCTTCCAAATTTATCAAGATTGGAGTAACCGGACAAAAAAAAGTTAATAATGATTCTTTAATTCGTGATCCTGGAAAACACCCACAAATTTGGGATTATCCTATTAATTAACAAGATGAAATTCGTAGGACATATATGAAATTTGGGTCATACCAATTTATAATGACTGTATATCCACTTTCTCGTCAAGATGATCATCCTTGTCGATTTCAAGCTCATTGGTTTAAAGTATTTCCTTGGTTAGAGTACTCAGCAGAAGAAGATACTGATTTTTGCTTTATATGTTATTTATTCTCTAAAAGATCGAGCTCATTCAATTTAAAAGGATTTAGAAATTGGAAAAAAGTGAACAGTGGGAAAGATTGTGCATTTCTATCTCATGTGGGAAAGAGTCCTAATTCTCCTCACAATATTGCAGTTAAATGCTTTGAAGATTTGAAGAATCAATCAAGTCATATTGACAAAAGTATTGGTTAAACAAACCTCACAACAAATTATGAGTAACCACCTATGCCTTAAAGCCTCTATAGATGTTGTTAGATGGTTGACATTTCAAGCTTGTGCTTTTAGAGGGCATGATGAAAGTTTGGGATCGAAGAACATAGGTAATTTTTTTGAAATGATAAAGCTTTTGGCTTCTTATAATAAAGAAGTAGATGAAGTTGTCTTAGAGAATGCCCCTCAAAAGGCAAGATACACTTCACCTACCATTTAAAAAGAAATTTTACATGTCTTTGCTAGAAAGGTGCAAAGGGAAGTTCGAGAAGAGATTAGTGATGCAAAATTTTGTTTGATTGTTGATGAAGCTCGAGATGAATCTAGAAGAGAACAAATGGTTCTTGTTATTAGATTTGTTGATAAGCATGGATTTGTCAAGGAGCGTTTTCTTGATATAATACATGTTAAAGATACTACTGCACCCACTTTTAAGCAAGAAATTTGTTCAGTGTTATCTCATCATAATCTTAACATTCAAAATATTCGAGGTCAAGGATATGATGGGCTAGTAATATGCGTGGAGAATGGAATGGTTTACAAGCTTTAATTCTTCAAGAATGCCCTTATGCATATTATGTACATTGTTTAGCTCATCAGTTACAACTAGCTCTTGTTGCTGCAACTAAAGAAGCAGTTGATGTCCACTCTTTCTTTCAAAATTTGAATGTGATTATTAATGTTGTGTGTTCTTCATGTAAACGTAATGATGAGTTACAAGCTGCTTATGTATCTGAAATTGCTAATTTGATTGCAAATTATGAGATTGAGACTGGGAGGGGAGTTAACCAAATTGGCACATTACAGAGACCTGGTGATACTAGATGGAGTTCTCGTTTCAATTCTATATATAGCCTTCTATGCATGTATAATGCAACTGCTTTGGTTCTTGAAGATTTAGCTATTAAAGGGTCTATTTACTCCCAACGAGGTGATGCTACATATGCTCTCAAAGCATTGATGTCATTTGATTTCATTTTCATTTTACATGTGTTGAAAGAAATTATGGGAATTACCGACAAACTTTGTCAAGCTTTGCAACAAAAGTCTCAAGATATTTTGAATGCTATGTGCTTGGTCTCTACCACAAATTCGTTGATTCAAAATTTAAGAGATTGTGGTTGGAATCCTCTTTTAGAAATCTTTTCTTGCTCAAAAGAATTAAACACCAGATTCAATGAGCAAGCAACATAACTTCTTATACGGAGTACAACTTTAGATCCTAAGGATGCATTCAAGTCATTTGAAGCTGGGGACATTTGTAATCTTGTTGAAAAATTTTACTCATCAGATTTTTTTTGAGCAAGAAAAGATTCAATTGGAATATAAATTTCAACATTATGAGCTTGATGTGCCCAAAGATCTGAATTTTCAGAACTTGTCTACTGTTGGTGAATTATGCCAAAAGTTTGCAGAGAATGGAAAGTCTAGTTTTTATCCTTTGATTGACAGATTATTACGGCTTGTCTTGACTCTTCCAGTATCAACAGCAACCACAGAACAGGCTTTTTCAGCTATAAAAATTATAAAAACAAGGCTCCGTAACAAGATGAAAGATGGTTTTTTCACTGATTATATGATTGTTTATATTGCGAAGGAGATTACTGAAAAATTTACCACATATATGATAATTGAGGATATTTATGCAATGAAACATCGGCGAGCACAACTTAAGAAATGAGGTATATTTTTGTTTGAACAATTGAACTTTTCTTTAATTACCAATTTCTATATTATATTTTCATTCAATATTTAGCCATTTTATTTGAAGTTGATTCAATGACATGTCAATTGCAAATTTTTTAGGCACTCATTCTCTTTGGAAGTGTGGTATTGAGTAAAGTTGATTGGTCAATGTTATAATTGTCATTTAATTAGTTGTGGAGTCTATCCGCTATTGGTGAGATTCTGGTTTATCAAAGCTTGGAACCATTTGCTATTGATGCTTCTATAGGAATCAATTAGATACTTGGATTTATCTTGATTGTATTTGTGCTATGAATGAGAGTTAGTGTGTTGCTATGGTTTTGATGTTTGGGTTGAATTTAATAAATGATTTTACTATCTTGTTTCAGGCTATGTGGCAGCTGTTGATTCAGTGTAGTGTAGTAGTGGAGTATTCAATGGAGTCTAAGTAGAGCATTCAAAATAGCCTTGGCTAGATAATCTAAGTGGTGTTATGCCTAAAATTTATTGGGGTTTGGTATTCTATCAAGTTGCAATGTGGTTTTTTATTAGTTTTGTGATGCTTGTAAGTTGTAAGTTTATCTAATTAATCAATGTACCTTTTGAATTGACTCCAACAAAAAAAAAATTGTGTTCAACTCTTTTAATCTTGGCCCCCTTTTACCTAAATCTTGGCTCCGCCCTGTAACAAACAACATAAATTTGTAACAAATAATAAACAAAATACAATCACTAGAATCTTCCGCATAACAAACTAAATTTGAAAATTTCTCTAAATAAGGATAAAGATCTAGCAAAATTTTTCTTTACAAACTAAATTTAGAAAAATCATAGTTTAGAGGGTTATTTGTTGATTTTTTATTTCTAATTTTTAAAATAAGGTGAGAGAAAGTGGGATGACGTGATGATCCACGTCATTTGGCCCATTGTTTCGGGGAATATTTCGTCCCAAATATTTCTCATCTCTTAAATATAAAAAGTTTAAGTTCGGAAAAAATTAAAATTTTTAAAAATATTTGATTTTAACCAATCTTAATTAAGGGCAGTACTAAAAAATCACATTTGTTAAAAAATTAAATCAAATAAAATCCCTAAAAAAATGCTACAAGTACATAACTATATCAAGTTTGATTGGCAACATGAAAAATGGGTGGAAAAGAAAATTTTTTCATGGACTACCAACATCAAGTGATTATTTATAGTCGTTTGATTGGCAACATGGAAAATGGATGAAAAAGAAATTTTTTTCATGGTCTGTGAAAAATAAAAAAGTAGTTGTTTGATTGACATTATTTTCTAGCTAGAAAATCAAAAAATTTCTATGAAAAATTCATATTTTGTTGTTTGATTACTTTTATTTTCCACGGAAAATGTAATATTTTCCATGAAAAAAACCTCATTTTTTAAGATTTTGTAATAGATATTTTTTATGTACAAGAATTCAAGATTCAAATTTTTAACTCGTGTTTAACTCTGATTAATTCATTACTACATTACATTTTTTTTAAATTATTAAATTGTTAAAAAAAATTAAAAAACATTTGATAATTATTTTTATACCATTTCTTAAAATAGTTTTAATAATTTTTTGAAAAAATAAACATTTTTAAGATGTAGTATATATATTAATTTGAGCAAGAATTTCATACTCACAATAAAGATTTTTTTTTAATTTTTTTATTCAGGTTCCTAATGAAGCTTTGAACTATTGTTACAACTCTACACTTGCATATTTTTTTTTTTATGGAGAAATAATTATATATTTTATGTTAAAAATAGACTTAAATTTAAAAATATAAAGGTTAAGCTTTGTATTTTTGGCTACCTAAAATGTTATTTAATCCCAATCAATCATTTTAATCAAAGAAATAATTAATAAAAAAATATTTCTACTTTAAAAATCCAATCATACTAAACCATTAATATATACCTAAAAACGCCATGCCCTATTTGTAATTTCAATTTTAATAATTAAAAAATCAATTAAATGAAATTTTTTCAGATAGGTCCTTCGTTGTTTAAAAATCATCCCTCACATGTTACTTTTTCACATAACCCCCTATATTTTCCTGAAAAACTTTTCAGGGGTGGAGACGAGATAAAGTTCTCCCCGTTTTGAGAAAAAAAATAAGGTCACGTGACAACATAAGAGGAAAATTTTTTCTTGAAAAATTTGGGTAAATAAACAGTTTATTTAATTGAAAAATGACATGTGAAAAATTTTTTCGGAGAGAAAAAAGAATGAAATATACGTAGATTTTCCCATGCAAATGAGCTTAGTGCATCAACATCACTAGCTTAGTGCCTCATAAAAAATAACATTAATAATTAAATAATAATAATTAGAAATAACCAATGAGTTTTTTGAAATTGAGTACTCCCTTCATACTCGAATAAAAGTTTCTAAGGTTTTTTACCAAAATTAAAAATAATATTAAATTTTTTTAATTTTAAATAAAAATAAATCAAATGACTGAATGCTTTTTTAATTATTTTTTTTAGAATTAAGCCAATGATGTTGTTCATTTATTTTACTTTAAACATTAAAAAAACAAAGATAAAATTGTATTGGTATTATAAAATGA
>CACTHL010000079.1:0-27500 GCA_902712375.1 Dioscorea dumetorum
ACATCTCTAACAGGCTTGCCTTGAAATTGCCTGAAGGATAACTTGCTTGCTTATTCGCATTGACAGGAACTGCTTGTTTCCCTTCTTGCTTACCTGATCGCCTAATATCCCTACCTTCCTAAGCTTTCCCCAACTCGATGGCTTGAAGGAAGCTAACTTGCAGAGTAAGGGGCTCGTAACCTAGCTTTCAAAGGAACTGCTTGCCTAGACCGCCATGGAAGCACTTATCTATAAGCACTTTTTGTCTAGCACTGGCTTTACACGACATCGAAGGCCCTTCCCATGTGAATATTTAGCCCTTCCACCCTTTGTCAATGTGCCATCTATCTATCCCATTGGACTGGACTGCGATTGCGATACCACTTCTATAGAGCAAGGTATTCTTGCACAAAGAGCTTATAAGAAAGGAAAGGGTAGCTCCTCCTTACAGTAAGAGATCGCTAAATCGCGAATATTGAATATGGGAAGAAAGTCCAACTTCTACTATATCTCACCCTGACAATAGACAGACTTGTCACTCCTAACTCGACGGGGAAGCACTCAAATCAAGCCGAGAAAGCACTCTGTTCTAGTCCTTTCTATTTATCCTGCTGGCTAGCTCTCACTTGTGTATGTGTAAGGAAGGGCTCTTAAACTAATTGTCCGGAAAGGAGAGCGAACGAGCTTGCTGATTGGATTCAAAAGAACCTACTTTTCAAACTCACTTGCCTGGACCGACAGAAGGGGGACTGGGCTTGACCTTTACATAGGAATTTTTTTTACTACTTTTTATTTCATTCAATATTCCTTCTCGCCCTAGCTTGGCTCCTTTGATCCGGAGAAGAGATTCTAAACAAAAAGAAAGGCAGGTAGAGAGAAGGGCTAGTTCGCTAAAAGCTTATCCCCGGGCCCGGAAAGCTAAATAGTTAGGTAAAAAAATGACCCCCTTACAAGGGCATTTGCTATGTTATATTCACTTAGGAATTAGGATACGTTTTAGACTTAGGGCTTGACTTCTGTCTGATTATCCTAGTGCTGAAAGAACAAAGCTATGGATCTTTTTTAAGAAAAGAAGGAGTGTGAAACCCTTACTCCATGGGCTTTAGTTAGCTACTGCACTGACAAGGACAGGGGTTTACCCTTTAACTGGCGTAAATAAAACATCTCTTTTGCCCCAGAACCTGCTTTTTTAGTTTACCTGATTGCCTAAGGGACTAATGAAAAGAAACTGATAGACTTTCTAGCTCTCCCTAGAGCGGAACCGATTATCCTTTCTTTCAGCTGCTATCCCTTTTCTCTTTGATTGCCTAAAAGGAAAAGTACTTTCTATGGGCTTTCTTCCCTTTGTGCTTGACCCTTTACTCTTGATCTAGCCTGCCGCCCTAGCTGTTCTGTTGGCTTACGAGATTGACTTTTCTATCCAACTCGCTTTAAAAGAGAGAGCTTGAAAGGCTGCTACAAGGGAGCAAAATACTTCTACTTTTTCGTAAGAGCCAGGGACTGCGAAAGGCTAACTTGATACTGTCTTAGACAAGAGTTTAGAATTAGGACCGACAGCAAAGTAAACTCAAACAAAAAGGACAAGATAGAAGTAGTCTTTTCTATCTAAAACAATAAGCACAGATTTCTTTTCGAGCATGCCCATTAAATATATGGGTCTATAGGTAATGAGGTAATGCATATTCTATTTTTAGAGGGGAATAACTCCTATTATTTAGGAGTAGGCCCGATGGTATTTAGGAAAACAGATAGTCCAGGCCATATATCCCCCTTACCTTAAGCCGCTTTATTTCGCTCCTAAATTCAATTAAGTTAAAAAGGGATGGCGAATTACTTCAGGGCTTAAAAAAGAGATTCCAATTGGGTTGGCAGGGGGATCAGTGGCAGGCTCGGATAGACCCACAACTGGAAAAGAATGCGCTACTTGCTCTAGTACTCTTTCCCGCTCCTTCTAAGTAGCACTCGAGAAGGTAGATGGACTGGAGCGCGATGCCCTTAGTTTAGTAAAGAAAATGGATCACTGACTGGGAATAGTTCAACAACTCCCTCGAAGACAGAAGGAACTGAACACAGATGAAATCCAACTCCAACTTCCAATCAAAGACAAAACCCAGGTAAAGCGGAAGGCTAATCTCTTGGATTAGGATTGGCTTTTCTTTTAGAACTGCCTCAAAAAAAGAAGAAAAAGAATTCGAAATGGCATTAAGACTATCCGACATATTATCTTATCCACAGTTATGGGCACGGGCACTCTCTTTATTCCCCACAGGTAAAGGGGTACTGGGCACTCGCCTGGCTCAAAATACTCTTTCTTTCTCACAGGAACACTAGCTTCCATTCCACGAACTCCTACCTTCCAAATAAATACATCCGGAGGCAACCTAAAAAGAAATAGAAGGAAATCTCTCCAGGGTATTCTATTCCTATCCCATCGAAAGAAACTTTTATCGTTAGCTCAGCCCTTTCAATCAAAGCCCAGCCCCTCCAGAAAAAGATATAGCCCTAGCGTGCTTGTATTTAATGCTGGCTTGAAAAACTCATTTTTCAGATATTCGAAATCACTCGAGAAAAGCGATAGGAGAGCGAACTTGCTAGCTTGCCTAAGCGCTTGCTGGATTGCCCTTGCTACAGTCTCTTTACCTTTCCTCTAATGAGAATTTTCCACTGCCTTTCTTTATAATGAGGGGGATTCATTCAGCTGCAAGGATGGTAGATTGGATCTTCTTCCTCGGCAGACTTGCCTGAAGGACATCAGCGCATTGCATTGCCTCACAGCTTCTTCTCAATCACTTTCTATTGTATCTTAGAGAGTGATAGGCTATCTCGAGTCGAGTGAGGCAAGCTAAGAGAAGAATTATTTAATAATAAAGAAAGGCGTGTGTTTTCAAGTTAAGAAGAAGGGGTTCAAAGGCTATCTCCGAGTGAGGAAGTGAATCAGAGAGCAGCACAGAATAGGCATAGGTGACCCTTATGAAATAGAAAAAGGAATTTCTTCCGTCAGATCAATAGTATAAGAATCGGGCAAGGAATGCGCGGGAAAGGTAAAGGTATTATCCCAATAGTAAAAAGAATCCGAAATGGGACTGGTGAGGGAAAGACCTTACTTCAATCTTTTTCTCTAACAGGCGATTCGTGGCATAAAGGACAGATTAAGAGCTCTCCCTTATTGTTGGAATGGGATTGATGGACGAGGAAATAGTAGCCAGCCTGACCGAGGGCCCTAGACGAGTGATTGCCTTCTATCCGTTAAGGCCGTCAGGAAAGAGTTGCTTGCCTTTACCCACCTTCCTAACCCGTGGAACCTGCTTGCCCGGTGGATGAGAAAGCTGACTTCGCCCTCAAAACCTGATCTGTGTGGAGCAGGAAAGAGGAGATCGGAGTCAAAGGGAAGGATAGCACCAAAGCTAAAGACCTACTTCAAGGCAAGGAGAGCAGACTCCACTTGAGTTGCTCTTGGTCTGGTGGTCAGTATGTCAATTCTGAGGCTAAAAACGGGGGTCATGGGTGGTTTTAGCCTCAAGGAGTGAAACTTGAACCAAAGCATCCAAAGAATGTTTTGGACCATGATCGATTCAGTCAAAAACCTAGATTTTAATCCCGGTGGAATTCATCGATCGAAATGCTCGGGGATCACTGTGCACATGAGCCCTCGCTTCAGACTCACAGAAGGTCATCTTCGACAATCAAATCAGGTGATCCGCACTTTTTGACAAGTCTCCATTGGGCTAGCATCTTTCCACTTTGGATGTTTTCGTGACTAGTGGAATTTTGAGACTCTTGTTTTGGTTTCCTATTCTTTGGGGAGTTAATTGTCAACTTTTTCTGTAGAATCCTATCTTTCTCAAAGCTATCCAACCAAAGTCGGTCAAATGCTTTCCTTCAACCAAGAAGTAGGTGACTTTGCATCCCAGACCAAAAGGAGAGAAGACTTATATTCAAAGACAGGCCGCCGAGCTTTGCTTTAAAGTAAAGGGCACAGGACAATGAAGGAGTTGGCACTGACTTTTTGACCAAGCAACCCTGACTAGGCCTTGGGCACATCAGTGGATAATCTTGCCAACGGAGCTTTCTGCATTCCATTCGCATGGTCCAGTAATGAGATCCAGAACTCATAGATTCCTTCTCCCTTCCTTGTCCGTGAACTATTCTCGAAATTCTAAATTAATGCCCCGGATTTTCCCGATCAATCAGTCGTTCAAACTCACCCAAGTCCTCTATTTAGGAAAGGGGAGATCACCCGTCAAAGGTCAGCGCTAGATCTGGATCAAGGCAGTTATAAAAGTAGATATCTTCCCGAGTATCAAGGTCTGGTCTAGCTCAATCTCCTGCTTCCCCCTAGGGCTCTTCTTTATCCCTACATCCTTATTCAAACAAACCGGGACTGAACTTAGCTCCCTTTTCTTGAACCGGATACAGAGAATTTTTCTATAACTCAAACCGATCTTCTTGTCGCCTTCTTATCTTTTCTCTTTCTGGTCCCGAGTTGAAAACTCGGGACTGACTCTTCTTTTTTATTCTTCTCGCTGTCCCAGCCTTTCTCCCTTCAAGCTACTGGGATCTGCTTTCACTCGACCTTTCATTTCAGTAAGGGCACTTCAGCTGGAAATCCCTTTTAGAAAGAGCAGTCCGATCCATGTCTTCTTGGACAAATTCCTATGTTTTATGCGATTCGCCCCTGCCCTTAGACAATCTTCCTTTCCTGTAAAAAGATTCTTCCTATGCCTAAGCTTTCAAATAAATCCTGCTTTTCGTCTTTCGGCCAAACAAAATAAGCCACAAAGAGAAGGAAAAAAAAAAGTCAAAAAATCAGTCTCATCGGGCTTTTTCAGGGCCCTTTCGTTAACTCTCAGGGTGAGCCCAGGATCTCCCATTTCCTCGAGTCGAGAAGCAGTCGAACTCTTCTTTCATGGACCTTGACGTACCTGCCTTTCCTTGAGAGCAATAGGGCAAAAAAAAAAGACGGAGTTTCCCAGATCCGTGAGATCGGACCGAAAGAGCTAGGTGGTCGGGTCGGAGAGTCCAGTATCAAAGGGAAGTGCTAGTTCTGCCGAAGATCCCAGCTTTCGCCGATCAATAAGGTCGATAATCTAAAGCTCTCGTCCAATTTGAGTAGCCTAGGTTGAGTAAGCAAACCCGAAGTCAATTTACTGCCGGGGTTCTTCGATAAAGAAAAAAGCGAGCCTGCGAGCGGCCCTTCTCTAAGAAAGTTGCGAGCCCCCAATGTTAGGGTCGGTTTTCGAGAAAGGCAGTCTTTAGAATAAAGGAAAGCGGTGACGGGTGGTTCAATCAATCCTTCCAATTCATGGCAAAATTTCCCTACGCAAGAGACAGAGACTCCCCCGCTTAAGACTCTTCTTCTGCAAGATACTTTGACCTTGCGTCCGCATCTGAGTCAGCGTTCAAGTCAAGCTCACTAGAATCCGGTTTTCCCTTCCCTATTGGTCGAAAATCCAAAATAGAGGTCCCGTTGAGAAAGAGTTCGTATTCCAGAAAAGTACTTCACAAAGGAAGCTGTAGGAGCAGTCAAAGCTGTAAGGAGAGTGAGAGCAATAAAAAAAAAGCAGCAGTACCTGCCAGTTAGTTCAACTAGAGCAGTCAGAGGTAGTTGGTAAGCTATCGTTGTACCTGGCTCTTATCTTTATCTTGCCGTTGAGTCCTTTATGTGTACAAAAAGAAAAGAAGAGCCAAAAAATCAAACCATTTGCTTTGCCTGGTATTCCTAAAGGTAAGTACTTAATTAAGTTAAAGGAAAGCGCACTCTCCTGATGGCATAATAGCTATAGAAGCTCTCTCTCGCTTTGCACAGCTGAAGGAATAAGCTCCTTTCCTGGACACGACTTTCCGAAGCTAGCATGTGTTCACTTTTTTTTAGTACAGTCTAAAAACTCGCCCCTATTGGTGCGAAAGATGAGTACAAGCAATTTTGACATAGCGTTTTAGTCTGAGTCCATGTGTTGAAAATCACCTATTTATTCCCAATCATGCAGAAAGATGTCGATGGAAGCAACCTTTCGCGTACAGCCCGATAGCCTACTGATTCCGATGTATGCGATTTTTATAACTGAGAATACAACTCTTCTGATGCACATGACGCACTGAACTGTATACGCTAACTCAGCTGCTTTAGTAATTCCTCGCATTGCACATCCTGGTGTAGAGCTGTTGGCCCTTCTCTCTGTTAGCGCTGAATGAGAAAGAGCGGCGCACCCCTTTATTATCTCTCAATGGCATTGGCCTGCTCGCAGCATTTTTACCTAAATACTGCTTGAACCAATTCCGGGCGAATACAGTTATAATCTGACCCCGAGTCGAGGAAGGCCATAACTTCCCGTTTATTTCCTTGTTTCTTTCACCCTTTTGCTGAGACCGCTGTTCATTCCCTCACCGCTACAAGAGGTTGCTTACCTTTCACTACCGCTGACTGCTCTACCCGAACAGCTGCAACTGTGTAAGCGTACCACCTCACCGCTGTTCACTATGCGGCTGACTGCTCTACCGTTATTCCCGGTGCACCCTCAGTCTTCGAGCAAGCTTACTACCACACAGGACTACACACACAACCAGCTGAACAAGTAGCCTTAGTGAAAGTCTCATCAGACCTAAGACTCGGCGAACACTTTCTTTACATTTTTGATTTCCTTCGTCTGATGCTACACGAAAAGCCCCAGAACACACTACATCATACCAACCTTAACTTCACCCTTCCGCTCCAACAGCGGATTCTGCTCCCTCGACCTTCACTCCCATCCTGCCAAGCAAGCTGAGGCTGCCAGCGCATTGTATCTAACCACACTGTGGCAAATCGATACAAGTAGCTAAAGATCTCGCATCCGACATCCCCGGCCGAACGGTTAGGCAAGACTACGGCGCCTGGGTCAAAATCCCGTTTACCAAACAAGACGTCGAGAGGCTTTCTCTTCCATTCCCCTCCAGCAGCCAAAGTGATAGCGGCTGTAGCATCCGTGTGGAAGAGGGTAAGCTTTCGGCAACACCTTTTTCATCTTTTTAAGGATGAATACTTGTGTTGGGTCCTGCAGACCAGGATGGCCTCAGATCAAAACCTAAATGTGCCAGGGGTTGATCGATCATAGAAGCCAGCCAGGGCAATAAATAAGGATGAAGGAATTTGAGCGCTTATGGTAGCTAATAACTCAGCCACCTTCTATTTTTATTCATTAGGGTCGTCACCCCGGAAGTCTCTATCGTTTTCTTTGTCTGTTAAGCCTCACAGCGTTGGGACTTCCTAAATCAAACTGCAATCGCAGTTTATCAACCACTCACGACGACAACCGAGATTTTCGACTTAGCTCCCACAGGTCATCCACCCGGGGCGGAAGATAACGAAAGGGAGACAAAGTCTTAACTAAATAAACACAGAATAACAAACATAAACCGTCTAACCATTCCATCCATCATATCAGTCGAGTCGATCCGATTCGTTCTTATCTATAGATAACGCAAGAGAGAACTTATGACCTCGCGGATGGAGAGGGATTCGAACCCCCGGTATTCCTATCAATACTTCGGTTTTCAAGACCGACTCTTTCAACCGCTCAGACATCCATCCCTTCGCGCTTCGCCCGCCCTATCTATCTGCGCGCTGGCAGGTAGGGGCAACTCTATGTGATTCGCTACGCTTGCTTGCGCCCCACCCCGTAAGCTTACTCTATTGCCTGTGCCGGTTAGCGAAACTTTTCCGGTAGTACGAATCGCTACGCTTCGCTTGTTTCTATATGATAATATGCATCGTCGGTTGCTGCGCTCCCTGCGGGTAATAGCAAGCAAGAGAGTGAAGAACGAACGATCCATCCTCCAAAAAAAAAGAGTGATTGAGTCCGACTCAAGCGAGTAAGTGAAAGGCGTGGCAAGAGAGCGAGTTCGACTCGCGAACGATCCGCAAGTGAAGGACCGATCCTTTAACGCCAGTACTGTTGTGAGACTGGTACTTGGCGACTCTCACGAGCAACATATAGACTAAGGTTGCCCATCACTCCCTCGCTCCTTTTTGAAGGCCCACCGCTCCCCCTTTCATTAAGTACCTATCCCGGCTTTCATTTTGGGGCGAGTACTAAAGTGCCTTCATAATCGCACTGAAGGCCCAGCTTCGCGGAGCAGCTCTCTCCCCAGCCCACAGCAAGGTGTGGAATCTGGATCTACTGTGTGTTCTGACTCTATTGGATCAAGTCAGATACTCAGCCTTCTACTACTACTACTATGGAGAGAAAATGCTCTCTGAAAGAGATTGGACTCTCTTACTAAAATGAGTCTGGGCTGTTCCCGAGCCAGGTTCCCTGGATCCATTCTAACCTAAATGGATGAATGAAGAAGGGGGCGGGCAGATACGACGGCCACACACACCTCTTTTTAGCCGAAGAAAGCCAGATCTACTACACGGCTAGGATCAGAGAAAGATTGAGAAAGCAAGATCAAACCTACTCTACTGTCGATTCCAAAGGCGAACAGCCCCCTCATAGTCGATCAATGAATGGATCAAAGAAGGAGGCTCTATCTATGTCATCGTATATAAGGGAAGAAGCCCGCCCCTGATCGAAGAATGAAGAAGCTAGCCCGGGTAGACTTTCAGAGCTCTTGCTCTGCGTATCCGTCTTGGGGGTTATAGAAAGATACGAACCGCCTACTCTTTGAAGCTTGCTAAAAAAAAGCAATCCCGAACTCAACCTTCTGTTACCTACTTTGACTCATATCTTCTGTATGCCTCAATACAAGACAAGCACAGGAAAGGATATTCAATAAAAACCGGGCTATCGCCCTATTTAAGTTTAAGCGGGTTTCCCCTCTCCTCTACGGAAGTCATCTTTTAGTCTATTTCCGTTCCTGTGTCTATCGCTATCGCCCTATTCTCTCTCAATTGCCTATCCTTTATAGATGAGGGGGAGTACCTTAGCAGTAGCTTCCAACATGAAAGATTGACCTCCTCAATCAAGTGCCAGATATGCATTTTCTACGGGACTACTTACTTACCTAAAGTTCACTTCTGACTTACCAAATAAGTTTACTGAAGGAACTGACCTAAGCATAGCTCTATCTCTCAAATACAAATGCCAAGAAAGAGATTCCTTGGATAAGCTAATCTCTTTGAAGGCCTTTGTTTGTTTGTCCTACTTATTTATAGTCTCAGTCCTCCAGCCTATCTTTACTCGTGTTTTTATTAACCAACAACACATGCACTTTGTTGTCACTAAAGAAAAGGTGATTCAATTCAATCCACTAGTGCAACTGAAGTGAAGGAATGACCTATTCTGAACCGGAACAAGAAAGAGCTCATAACCACTGCTTGTGAACAGCTCTCCTCAACTGAAGGCGCACCTACTGTTACTAGAAGTCTAGTCTCTCTCAGGGACTCTTTCGATCTCGAACTAACTTACTTAATAAATAGGCAGGCCAGGCCAGAGGCCGGAAGAGAGATATTAAGAAAACCCGATTTCCTGTCCCGACTCAAAAGAGAAAATCAAACCGGACTAAAAGAGAACAACAAAAGAGAGATCACTTTCGACGATTGAACAGCACTTTTATATCAAGATTGGAACTGGACTTGGACCTTCATATCCGGGTTTCACTCCACTTTCATATCAGGAACGTCGACTTGCACTTGCAATATCGAATTGCACTTTCCGGAATCCTTGCTCCTGGCTCATATTCACATAGGCCACTCATCAGAAGAAGACCTTAAACTCCCTATTTCACGTATAATCTAGAGACTCAGAATCTCAATGCCTTGGGTAAATGCCTACCTTCGGGAGAAGATTACCGAACGAGTTTCTGTCCTCTTCCCTTCCCAAAATATTTAGGGAAAAGGGCCTTGTCGGCCACCGCTTGCTGACGACGGAAAGCATCGTCAATGTGCCGGGTCCTCGCGTTGGACTTAGTTGGAAAGGTAGGTGTTCGGCATGTCCCTTGCTTGCGAACTTCTTTAGTAGGGCGTTTGCTGAAGTTATTATTAGCACACTCAATATCAGTGATCCCACTCATCATTAAAAGAGGGGCCCTCTCAATCATATCGAAATTCGACATAACTTTTATGGATCCGGCGATACGCGGGTTCGGGCTTCTCCTTATATTATAGGTCTGACTCCGGCCCCAAACAAAGCCTGAGGTGAATTCGACAAGGGGAAGTCCAATTTCTATCTTGCAACCAATGCTTGACAAAACCGATCCTTTCTTTCATTTGTTGGATCATTCTACGCTGTCGGGAGGGGCTTTATCTCCCACGAGACGTCCCTATAATCGTCCTGCCCTCGCCAAAGAAGCTTCAGTGCTCGCCTTACGAGCGAAGAATTTAAAGAGTGACTCGGCCCTTTTCCTTATTTATAAAGTAAAGACACGAGGGCAGTTCCATGGAAATATGACTATAAAGTAAGTAGTCCTTTTAAATCCTACAGCTCACAGTACAACCCCAATTGCTGATACAGTTACCAATATATCTGGAGTAGGTGGGATGATCAGGAGCGGTAGATGCTATACTCCAGAGGACTTGGAAAAGCTTCGTAATGAGGAGTTGGAAAGGCGAAGGAAGGAGAAGCCCATGAGGAGTTGTTAGGTAAGGGTTCTCATCATGATATGATGGTCACATTGTGGAGCCGGTTGTAGTTCGAAATACAGACCACAAGAAACCGGTCACTGAAAAGGAAGCTTGTGAGTTTCTTAAATTGATCAAACAGAGTGAATATAAGGTAATTGAACAATTGAACCGTAGACCTGCCCGCATTTCGCTGCTATCGTTGGTCCTAAGCTCTAAGCCACATCGCCAAGCCTTGTTGAATGTGCTGTGAATCAAGCCCATGTTTGTCATGACATTACCGTAGAGAAGCTCGATGGCATTGTGGGAAATATAACAGCAGCGAATTTCATCACCTTCACTGATGACCTGACGGTACTGGGCACACTAAAGCTCTCCATATTTCGGTGAAGTGCAAAGATCACGTTGTGGCAAGGGTACTCATTGATAATGGATCATCCCTGAATGTGATGCCAAGGTCAACATTGGCCAAACTTCCGGTGGATACGTCACACATGAGACCTAGTACAATGATAGTGCGGGCTTTTGATGGAACACGCCGAGAGGTGATCGGGGATATTGAGATACCAATTCAAATTGGTCCCTACACTTTTGACATACTATTCCAGGTGATGGACATTGCTCCGGCCTACAGTTTCTTGCTGGGCCAACCGTGGATTCATTCTCCTTTTTTTTTTTTATAAGTAAATTCTCTCTGTGGAACTCCTCTTTCCACCCCTTGTGAGTGATTCAGTGTGGAATTCCATCTCTCTATAACCTGCTTCAACATCTGGGCTTTTGCCGGAAAGCCAAAGAAAAAACTGTTGTAACGGAGTCTCATAGGTATATAGAAGTTGGAACCCGACGCTCTAACCTATCCCCAAGCCAACCTTGGCTATTTGAGATCAACTGCTGCAACTACTTAAGCAGCTAGTTACCTCTTGCCCCGAGCAAACCAACCTTGTCTTTCTGATCCTTCCTCCTGCTTGTTTGCTACCTCGATGGATCAGTGCCTCTTCTCTTTATGATTCAGGGAATTCTGCCTTTCGTCCCAAGGTGGGAAATTCACTTGAAAAATCTATCTTATTACAGAGAAGGGATTCACCCGTCTTCTTTTATGTTTAAAGCAATGTCGTCTTCGGGAGGGCCTTCTGGGGATAGACGGAGATTCAATCTTTTCTGGTTCCAGGAGAATGCGTCGTCGAAATCGGTACATTGAAATACAGATCAAACCATTTCTGCAAGAGATGTTAAGGGAGTTTTATCGTTGATACGAGGAAATCACTAAAAAACTTTCGCTAGGAATTGGCGGCGATGCTCCAGGATATGCCACACTACTCGAATTGTTTGCTACTGTACAGATGGCAGTGTCGTAGGACTTTTTTTAAAAACAGGAAAATACGATTTCCATCGAATAGAATGAGTGTCTGTGGTTTTCCCGCAGGCTGCTACTTGAAGGGCTTCCTGGTTTTCCACGTCAAGGATGCGATGAAACCTAAGGATCTGAGAATTGATCCTAGTGAATTCCATTTTGACGGTGAAATCAAGATTCTTGAGCGAACGCTGTACCTTAATTGGATGCGTTCTTGGCTTGAGCATCTTCGATGGTCTCACTCCCTAGCTATGGAGGAGGACCCAACCCAACGTTCGAGCACTTATTCTCAGCTCCAGTGGTAACCCAAAGCTGGAGATCGAGTGCAGAAGTCAAAAGAGAATTCCTGCGCTTTGGTCTTCAGTGGAAGGTATATGACCTTGCAGGTCAGAAGCCATGGAACTGGTCTCCAGGTATCCTGGAATCAACCGTGACAGAGATGTGCGGTTGGGTGCTTGGTGGAATCGCAGGTCAAGAATATTTGGTCAGGCTCGAGGGCTTAACACAACCCTTCACCGGTAAAGGAATCTTAGAAATAAGACTTTAGGCACACCTGAGCTGAGTGTAGAGACTTTCACGAATATTCCGGTGAGGTCCCGACCCGACGTCGAAAGCCCGATATGTTATAATGTTTTGAATTAATGTCGTCAACAACGAATAGGAAGATCTATCCATTGGGTTCGTGTAGTCGACTGTACTGAAATGCGTCTGCCCGAGCAATTTTCATATTTAATAGAAAGAATTGATGTCGACTAGATGAGAACAACTTCCATTGACAGAGAGAGTTCCTCCCCATAGCCATACAAGAAAGCTAACAGTAACAGAGAAAGTGGTCGGTGGGTGGGTCTAGGCTAGGACTGGTGGTTGTGTGAAGTATTGCTTGATGCTCTGGAACGCGTTGTCACAGGCTTGATCCCATACTTTTTCGATCCCTTTCTTCATTAGGCGTGAAAACGGTTGACACCTTCCTGATAGGTTTTAGATGAATCTTCTGAAGGAGGTATTTCTTCTTTGTAGCCGTTTGAGTTCCCGGAGGTTAGTTGGTGGTTTCATTTCAAGGATGGCTGTAGTTTTTGCTGGGTCAACTGTGATTCCATCTTTTGTAATAACAAATCCCAATAACTTTCCAGTTACTACCCCCAGAAAGCATGATCGGGGATTCATCCTCATGTTCTGCTTTCGAAGTATCTCCAAGACCCTTCGTAGATCTACGAGGTGATCTTCTTTCTGCTTTTAACTGCGAGGTCATCCACGTAACACTCTACTGTTTTATGTTGTTGATCTCGAAATATCTGCATCATAGCCCTTTCTAGTAAGGTAGGTGGCACCAGCATTTTTGAGACCGAATGGCATCACTGTATAGCAGTACGTACCGAATGGAGTTCTGTTCTAAAGGACGTGTGCCTTTTGTCGTCTGGATCCATTTTGATTTGGTTATACCCAGACAAGCCATCCATGAAAGACATCTGTTCATATCTGCAGGTATTGTCTATCATGATTTCCGCGATCGGCAGAGGAAATTCGTCCTTAGGGAATGCGTTATTCAGGTCTCTGAAGTCAATGCAAACCCGAATCCGCCCGTTCTTCTTGGTCACTGAAACAATGTTTGCCAACCAATCGGGATCTTTCTCTTCTCTTATGAAACCCACAAAAAAGAATTTCTTCACTTTTTTCGAAATCTTCTTCATGAGGAGTGGATGAAAGCGTCGTTCCCTTGATTGAGGGGAGTATTGAACAACCAGCACAAGAGAGAGTAAAGAAGCTCAGCTGCCAGAGTAGAGTGGATCCTATCCCCTATTTACCAGCGAAAAAATAGGAGAGTCATCCGTCTAAGGAGAAAGCGGGGACGCCGAGATATTCTATGACCAAAGGTCGAGTCACGAGCTAGTTCCATTCAAATAATAAGAACCGTGTATTCTGACACGTTGTTGGAACATGACTCCGACAAAGTAAGTGAAGGAATACGGGATCATATCATGTTGCCTTCGGGAGTAATAAAGACTTTTCCGAGCCCTAATGTTGGACGTCCTTTCTCATCTGTTCTTGAGGCGCAGTCAAAATACATCTCCCAGGCTTTTGATGTGGGTCTTGATGCGACTTCAGTGCAGTAGACTGCTTCGTCAGGCAATTCTTCTTGCATTGCAATTTAAAGTGCTCCCGTAGAGGATGTGCTCCCAATAAATCTGCCAGTGCCTGTCCTTTCACGGCCTTTTGTGGTACGAATATTATGTCATACTGTTCGAGCCTTATCGTCTATCGGGCGTTCAGTGAACCTGCTTTGGTCACAAGGATCTTTAAAGGGTTGACTCCTGACACCAGGTAATTGGTGGGTAAGACCAATGAAATAGGGTAATGTCGCATCTTATGTGCTGCGAACATGAGAGCAAGGCATTCCTTTTTCACTGGTTATACCGGTGTTCGGCAGCAGTAAGTGAAGGCAGTCGGTAGACCATAGATGATCGAAGCCCAAAAACAAAGGCGGCCGCAGGCCGATGATGCTTTCGAGCCGTACTTTCTTCCTTCTCGAGGAGCTAGAACAGTAGCAGGAGAATCGGCATCCTTCCCTGCTGGCCCTACCTTCCCCATAGGACCAAGGGTGCTTTGCTTGTTTGTATGGATTCACCTTCTCCTTGTCGAGTCTTGAAGGAGGATGAGTGGTATAGTGATCCTAGAGGTGCCCCTATGGCTCAATCATGGTTTAGCCGGCCCAATGGTGCATACTCTCCTTCCATGTCAACCGGAAGCAAAGGTATCTTGATCCTATCTTGTCATCACGTGAAGCGCAAACTCCTCCTAATCTGCTTCTGATCCCTTTATCTTCTGTGTCTCTACTTGTTGACGGATTGGAAGACCAAGACCCTCCTTCCCGGAAGACCAAGAACTCAAGTGAGATTGAGCTTGTTCGGAAAGCGGTATCCATCTGAATGAGACTGATCGCATTATGGGATAGAAAACGAAGACAAATGAGACTGAGGCAACCTAGGGTGACAAGGATAGATAGGGTGAATGCTCAGAGCAAGGTCAAGCAAAAGTGTGAAAGGGGGCATCCCAGAGATAGGCCTTAGAGAAGGGAGCCCTTTGTCAAGCGATTGGAGTGACCACAGAAGCGTCACGGTTCAAAGCTGGGAATCTCTGTGTCAAGCCCTTGCCCTTGATCTATGTCTTTATATCAGTGCAAGAACATGTTCACTTTCCACACGCTACATCAGTGCACGGCTCTTAGACAAGTTTCATCGAAGATTCCTTCCAATTAATTAATTAACTAAGTTCCGCGCATTGTTGGAGAAGGGGGATTCTCGTTCAATAGACAGAGTCGAAGCTGACTGAGTCAATGACCAGAGAGAGTAGATCAGGCTTCCGGCTATGGGGATGGCGAAACCCATTATCATCCATCCTTACATACAATAGAATAAAAAAAGTATTTGTTTGAGATCTATATGAGAATGAAAGCCTGTCAGCGGTTAAGTCAGCGAGACCAGTCACATAAGCCCCTTTAGAGATAGGGGCGGTCAGAGGCACTGTCAACCTTAACCGGCACACGCACCGGGCATAATCAACTGATCCCGAAACTGAAATCGAGAGAGAAAGCGAGTCCGCGGGACCAGGAAGACAAGCAAAGGGAATAGCCGAAACTTCCATCGCAACAATTTCATTGCCTCAGGTTAAACAACCGAATTTCCTAGCTCCACTAATGGGTAGTATTAACAAGAACCAAAGTCAGGAAATCAATAAAAAATCAGTCTGTTGTAGTAACTGGTGTAGGAGCATACGCATAAAAAAAAAGCCATTTCTTCCGTTCGGGTAAAAGACCAAGCCAATCGAATCAAATAAGTCAATAACTCACTCAATAAGAGGATCTTCTTATTGAGGTTGAGTGAGGGGAACTGACCAATGACGAGAGCTAAACGAAGGACTCATTTCCATAGCGGGAGCGTACGCGAGGAGCTAATCACGAGAGGCGAGCGGGTGGTCTCGATATTATCATTTTTGTATAGATATGGTTCATTTAGCAAAGTCACTAAATCTTCAACTACACAAAACAAGAAGAGTCTATCGAGAAGGCTTTCATTTGGTATATCCTTGTCCCGTCCCTTTTTTCAACCCGGTTGCGAGCTTCAGATCTGTAGGATAGAGAAGGAGTTCCCACCTCTCATCCTTTTTCAAGGCAGCCCTCACGCATAGAGATTCCCCACTCCTTTCCCCCTGTACCTCTTCCAATAGAGTTGGCTCCTACACTCTTTGAGTACGCTTTGGAGGTCTTGGAAAGGGTTCCCTTTTCCCTATTGGGGCGAGCTTCAGCTATTGCTTTCCTATCCCTGACTGGCCTGATTGGACCGCTCTGCCTACTGGGCCTGGCTACCCCGCAACTTACCGCTTCAAAGCCCTATCCTTGGCTACCGCTTGCTTGCTCACTGCCCTTGCTGCTGCTAGCTTTCTGGCTACTGGACTACTTGCTTGCGGCTGAAGCTTGATTGGCTATGCCACTGTTTTTGCTACCGGCAGGAAGGACTACATGCGCATTTCGTGCAGTGGCTTGGAAGCAAGCTACCTTGACCATCTTCCGAAGTGTTAAATAATCTACTGATCAATCAAAGGCTTCCGTCGCGGACTGCTCTACATTCAGCCACGCCACAGTGACTTCCGAAGCGCTACGGACGGGACGAAATCCGGCAGCCAATTGCTGCGCTTGTTATTCGGAGCCAGCAATTGGCTAAATTCTTCCATAACATAATGGGGCGGGGTTGCGCGCGAGCCGAGTGACGTAGGTGCACAAGAGTACTTCGCGCCACAACCATCTCTTTTTTATAGGTTCTACGGACCGATGCCTGCTGGTAGAAAAGATTCATAGATATGCCTGTAATTAGAAGGAAGAACCGCCATAAAAATCTTCCTCGTGTATCATCTGTAGCAGAACTATGAACGGGAGCTAGCAATCCGGACCGTATTGAAGAGGTTCCTAAGACACAGCATGGAAGAGTCAAAATATTAAGAAGCGAGGTCCAAGAATGAAGAAGGGGTAGAATTACTGAATGAATACGAGCTGTGGCTAATACCCGAGGCATAAAAGAGGCATTTTCTACGGGATCCCGAAACCACCAGCCACCCCGACCTAATTCATGATGAGCCCACCAACTTCCTGGCGAGATGCCTACGGTTAAAAACAACCGACATGTCAAGATCCAAATTCGAATTGGTTCCTGGTCCTGGTCAGAGACCACTGTGTTCGCGCCGGCGGTCCAACAAAGAGGCGAAGTAGTGGTCTCTTTCTTTCCATTACGAACGACACGCTTCGCCTGCTCCCTCCCCGTGTCCATTAGCGCTCCTGTCCAGAGCGAAGAGAAGGCGAAAAAGCGCCGCCGAAGCAAGATGAGCAGGCTTCTATTGCTACGCAACAATAGAGCAGGTGCGCATTTTGTGCCCACAAAATGTTTGAATGATCGGGTAAAGAGCGAGCTTCTTATATGGGATCCGACGCATACAGCAGAGCGAAGCAGCGTTCCATTCTTTTCGGCGGCATCCTTCCGCATTGGCGGCGAGTGGAGTGCCACAATCCCATTCATCATTTTTGATCTACATAAGCCAAAGCCCATAGCACTGGCTACGTTTCCGGCATAAATGCGAGGAGGATGTATAGCTGATATAGGATCTTGTGGAACAGGATTTGATTCTGCAAGCGGTTCGGTACGAACGAAGAAATTTCGAACAAAAGGATCGGAACTCGCTGATAGGAAAGGAGAGAAAAACAAAGCAATGCCAAGAGCTCCGTCAATCCGCTGTTCATCGATAGACGAAGCTCTCTCTTTTTCATCTCGTGCCAGATGCAACAAAAGATTAGTCCTTTTTCCTTCTCGCGAACCGCGGGAGCGCCCAGCGCCCAGAAGAGCAAAGCTCATTTTCCTTCCAGGGTAAAGCGGCGCATAAAAAAGGGCTGGCCCGTCAAAAGTCCGGTTCCTTCGCGAACGAAGTTCAGAATCTACAAGGGTTCGTAGAACGAAGGGAGTGTACAACTGGGGCGCAGCCCCACTTTTTTGTTGGAGAGAGAGAATGGAGTTCTTCACTAAGTTCGAGACAAAGGAAAAAAGAAAAGTTTCTCTATAGCCTCCTCGCTTTGAGACATTATGGCTTTGGGGTCGACCCCGATAACAAAGAAGGAATCCATAAAAACTTGGGATCCAACACCATGATAAAATACTACCCTCATGATTAGACCATGTCCCTGAGATTTGATAAAAGAAAGGTGCATTAGCGGTTAATACGTTGTAATTGGATAAGTTATTAGGAATATGACGAAACGAAAGACCAAAGAAAGGAAGAAGAATGCACCAAAATGCAGGTGCTGCACCAAACGCTGGTGGTTGTTTCTTGTTGTAAGTGAATGCAACGAAAAGACCCGGAAATAACGAATAATGAGAGAATGAATTTATTGACATTTATTTTGTGCTCATTTCCTAATTTCTGCTTAGTTATTCCCATCATCCGGTAACCACAGGATGATCCCAATCTCTTTTTAGTAATAGATCTTTTTGATATGTCTCAGTCTCAGCGGCAAGGAAGATAAAATGCATCGAGTCGTTTATCAAGAAAGTGGACGAGCATGGTGGTCCCTATATCTCTGATCTGAGGAGTGTACCACTGTAACTGTAGTAGTTTTCAAGTCCGCTTAAGAGAGAGCTCGGCTCCTCAACTGGGTCTCGAGCTCTCTGATACGATCCTGAAGTAAGGATTTCAGAAAGCTCGCCGTGATGACTCAGCAATCTACAAGAACATGGGTACTCTAAAAACAAGGAGGCCTACAAGCATCTATAAGCCATCCATACAAGAAGAGAATACTTAAAGAAGTCTCGCGCTCCCGGATAAAATAGTATCCAGGTCTCTCCTCAGCTTAGCAATCCATGAAGCAGCCTGACCTCCTCTGATCGCGTAGTTCGACCCTATCCTCATGTGTGGAGGAAGGATCGGTCCTGTGGACACTGAGGCATACCATTCAACATAGTCCTCGCGGTCGGTCAAATGCATCTCGAAGAAGTCTCCTCCAGCATTGAAGTGCCTAATCTGATCTCTGAAAGTGTCCAGTAAGCTATATCTAGCAGCTCCACCCGTCCGCGATGCATGGAAGGATTGGGGTGGCGGATCAGATGGCTGATCAATCCCAAACTGCCGTAACACTCTCTCACCCAGGTACCACTCGACGTGGTCCAGGTATATCAGCTCCACTCGGGCAAGGAAGTACGGATCAGATATAGCTACAGCTGGCCTAGCAGCGTAAGGCCTATCTCCAAAGGGCCTCCAGGTGATCTACATCCACATAGCATCAATCGGTCATCCACGCAAACGAAGAAGGAAATCTCGCAGAAGAACAAGCTTACCTGCGGAGGAGTCAAGGTATCAAACTCCTGTCGGAAAAACAGCCCCTGGTGGTGCATATCGTGGTCCCAGAAGCGGTACGACCACCTCATCCCTCTAGGGAAGCCCTATAGCTTAAGGTTTTTCTTACAAGCTTCCTCACTCAATTGTAAGCAACATTCGAAAGACAAAACTCAACAGGAGAGTAGGCTATAGGATTCAAACCCCTTCCTACAGGCTGGGTCAGCTTGTTTAGCGGAATGAACTATGAACTCCAGAGCCAAAGGTCTCCTCTTCAGCGGATTCGGATGGGGATGCTGCTTCTCGAGTTGAAGCTGCTAATGCCCTATCTTTCTTCTCTACTGCCTTTAGCTATCGCTTTTCGGTTGAATAATTTGAAGATCTGGCATTCTCCACCGACCTCTGTGGGAAAGCTAAGTGCCCCTATTTAGTATTAGTAAGGCGCCCTCCCTTTACCTTTACGCGATACCGGCCGATGGCGAATAAGTCCTCACAACAAAGGTTAGGTGCTTGAGATCAGAACTGGTTACAGCAGCGCTCCTGGCGCGAGACTCTTTCGCATAGAATGAATTCGGTAAGGAAGGGTAGAGCCCCATGGTCAATTGAATAACACTTCCCTCAGAATTAAGGAATATTTAGCTCCAAAGGTAGTCTTCCTTAAGCGAGCTATCCCTACCCAATAAGGATCGGCGGAGAGCCCATCCTTTCTTACGATCTTATCTCAACTTTACCTTACCCTCCCACCTTCCCTTTTCGCTTCGTATACTCCACTCGTTCCCTTTCTTTCAAAGGAATATTCCTTTTCGGCTGATTCTCCTTTGGTATCTGCTGCTTCAGATTCATCGAATTCCCTCCCCGAACCGGAAAAAGATCTCAGTTTGCATAAGGAACCTATTTATATTTAGTTTAGGAAAAACTGTTGTTTCCAGGTCGAGTGACCCTAGACAGACCTAGCCCTTCTTTGGAGGAAAAGAAATTAACCTAGAAGAATTAGTCTGGGCTGAAAGCCCTTCCCACCTCCTTGGAATAGGAAGTTTTTTCCTCTGTTGTTGAATCGGTTCTATCTGAATCCCTCCCTGAGACTGGAAAAGGGACTACGGGCTACCAACAAGACTGACGAGTCCAGATTACTAATCTACAGAATCGAAGGAAACTGGAAGAACGAGAGAGTCCAGCTGAACTAGGATCTAGACTCCTTCCGAGAGGCAAGTTCAGCTACAGACGGTCGCTCAATCGCACCTTCCCTACCGGCTCTGTTCTCTAGCCCTGTGCTTTAAAAAAGAAAGCCCTCCCATGTTGAGTCAGCAGCAGAAACCCTTTCTGACATGAATTAGGAAAGTTAAGATAGTGGAAGCCCCGAATTGCTTGCTCCACAACGTGCTTGACTTTCGGAGGACTAACCGCTTCTAATGAGACCTTGGGGGAGGTTGGGCACCGGACGGTGGAGGTACCCGTGCTCTTGGTCCTCAAGTTGACCATTAACGGGTCCTTAGTCATCTATTCGTCCAGGCGAAATGACTTAATCAAGAGAGAGAGAACCCCTTTTAACGGGATCAACTATATCCACTTTAAGTCGGCCTCGGGTGAATTTCTACGCTTATCTCATCTGCTAGCTCGCCTTCTTCTTTTAAAAGTCTTTAGCATTCATCTTTCTATGAACGAACTGAACTGTGGCATTAACAAAGCATCAAGGGAGAGCTTTCCTAAATCCATTTGACCGGAGCCGGGATCAAAACTACTTATTTATATAAGTATATAAGTAAGGCCACCTTCAAAAATTCAACAGATTCCACCATAGCAACTCAACTCTTCAGATCAGGAATCGCCTTTCTTATCTATTTTATTTCACGCCCCCCTGAGCCTGAGCTAACTCATTTATCTTTCGACTGGAACTCCTTATCCTTAATTAATCAGTTAATCCGGAAGTGACTTCCCAAGAATCAGGATCTGCCTTACTTAAGCCCCGACTTCGCTACACTTGCTTATAGAAGGAAATTCCCACTCGAAGGCCCTAGTACTACTGACTTTGCACCAGATTCAATTGCAGCGGAATCTATGGAACACTTGCTTAAAATAAAAACGGATTCGATTCCGAATCAACTAGTTATTCCTTCCCTTGCTTGACCTTGTCATCGCCAGGAAGAACGTCGCATTCGATCTAAAGAAAGATTCTTCTTCGAAGCATGAACCATCCGCTCCTTTTCCTCAAAAACTTGCCTTGGAGTTGAAGTATTAGCTCGCGCTGCACCTGGACTGGTTATCTCGAAAGCTCTGGTTGAATAAAAAAGTATACTTACTTGGCTTCTTTCACTCCTAAATAAGTTATCCGGGGACCAAAACGAAGAAAGAAGTAGAAGTAGCCTTTCCTTAAGCGTCCGTTCGCCTCAGGCAATGCAATTCTTGGTAAAACTAAGCATTCGTTCGGAGTCGCTACGAGAGAATAGCTACCGATTTCCCTGCTTCCTCTTCTGGGTCTCGGATAATGTTTTACTTAAACTATGAAATTGAAAAAAGTCTCTTTGAAAGTGAAATAGATACTGCTGGTCACATAGCCTAGGGGTTACCGCAGGAAGTAAGCTTCACCTGACCTGTGACCTTAAAGAATAAAAAATGCGGAGTAGCAAGGACTTGACTTTGCCTGCTATTCATTCAAAAATAGGTTTCACCGTTAACTAGCTAACTAGATGGGACGTCAACAGCGGGAATGCAAAATGCAAGACCTGGACCTGGTTCAGGCAGTCAAGCAGCAAAGCCCTCTTTCTATTCGGGAGCTTTCGTAACGGCTATAAAGAATGGATCTTTCTCCTCGTGAAAGCTATTGGGATCGATCCCTTCAACCCTGTTTGGCATGGAAGGTCGCAAGATAAAAGAAAAAAAAAAACTCTTATTGTTAGCAGCTTTTTCAAGCTCCCCGAGGTAAGGAAGTCAAGCAACCAATAGCATTTGTACCTACTATGCCTTTCACCGGGTGAGCAAAAAGCGGTTACCTTTTGCCCGGTCTTCCTTAACGCAAAGGGAAAGCATCATCCCTATAAGACTGTCGCTAAACAAAAGAAATTCTTTTTCACATTCAACCATGAAACAGAGTGCGACTTGAGCAATCAAAGCTACCCCCTCTTCCACTGCTGACTACGAACAGTTGACAGCTAATGATTCTGCCCTACTTTATCAAAAACCTATTTTAGAGCTTAAAATCAAACTCATTCTATCACTATTACGAATAATAGTTGAAAGAAGTCATGCTCGACCTATTCTAGAAATAAATAAGAGATGCCAAATCGTCTTCCCCTTATCTTATTTAAGAACCTTTCCTTGCTTCGTCGAATGAAGAAGCCTCTCTTTCGGATGAATCTGGCGGATGACTGGCCTACCATGTTCCGTTGGTTTTGCTCTTTTTTTTATTGGCTAGAATGTTTGAAAGACAATAAGAAACATTTTGAAGACCCCTCAATGACGTAGAGCGGGTGATACTCTCCCAAAGTCTCAAGACGGATTCCTACTAGGTGATTCTAGGGGATATCGCTTACGTAACAGAACAGAGCTCCCGCTTGGCCAGGTGAACCAGCACTGTTGATCGTAGGTCCATTCCATTCCGTGGCCTTAAACGGATGTGAACGAATCTCCTCCACTAAAGGACCAAAAAGTCTCACTGAAGGCGACGAAGAACAATAGGGACAGGAAATGACCGCTCCTCCCGACATGGATTGGAAGGAAGGACCCTCCCTGTGAGTGGATTGTGACTTTCTGTTCCAGCAAAGGTGACCCTGCACCTATTCATTGAGCACCTTTTTACAGCTCCTTGCGATCTTGAATAGAGCACCTCTTTCAATTGCTCGATTGACAGGCTTAGGCGGAATAGGAGGAAGGCTTTCAATTCTATATCTATAAGACAGAAGTTCTTCATAGCATTGCACATGGAAGGCCAACAAGCTAGTCATTCTCATGTTGGAATCCTTCAACGAGATTACAGCGCCAAAGCAGCTTATCAATCGTTGCAATGCTCAAGCTCATAAATCAAGGTAATCAATGGCATATTTGAGCGCCTCCCACCTTTGGATCTTCAACGGGTCAGATGGGGGGACGTTACCGATCGTTTTGAATTATAAAGATTGGCCCGGAGGACTTCGAATTCATTAGCGTGGGGCGGTTCATTCAAAAGTCTATAAAAAAGGATTTAGTTAGGAACTTATGGCATGTCGCCTACGCTTAGCGCCCTTCTGTACCAGATTCCAAGTCTCGCGATCACTTCATCGCTATCAAGAGGAAGTTCGGTCCACGTCCACATCAAAGTGGCAACTATCTTCCCGAACTTAGACAAAGAGGAAAACGATATCCATAATCGTCAATATCCCGATGTCGACATACATAAAGCTGGAAAAATCTGCCCCTTAGTTGAAATGGGCTGAAAAGATCGCGATTTGCCACAAGTTTCAAACTTCGGCAATGGGATGATTCGTATCGACCCTAGAAATCCATAGTGGACGCTCGGTGAGCTATCGGTCAATTCCTCCCTAGAATCCCCTAGTGGACAATCAATCCCATAGTGGGCTAGATGATCCCCTCTTGTCTTGATATGGGAAAAGGAAAAGACTCAAGAAGCAAAATGGCATAGAGGTTCTACCCAACCCCTGGACCGGGCTAGGAAAGGGCGCTAAGCTTCTCATCGGTGAAGTTCGGCCATTAAGAAAGAGCCCGTGAAGGCGATTGGTAGTTCGGATCATCAGGCATTCATTACTCTCTTTAAGCTAGGTCCTCAGCATGCGATCACTCGTACAAGGTTCGCAAAGCCATCTGTAGGCCCGTCAAATACACGTTTTGAAACTTGTAATACCCTTTTCTTTATTGTCTTTCTCATTAGGGAGACCCGCCTTGGACGGACTGATCCTCAGGTGTGTGAGTGAGCAAGAAGCATAAAAAATGTTGTTTCAAGTCCATGATGGAGTATGTGGATCACATCAAGCAGGGCATAAAATGCGTTGGCTGATCAGAAGGCATGGCCATTACTTGCCAACCATCTTGTCCGATTGTATCAAATATGCTAAGGGATGCCAGGCCTGTCAGAAACATGGACCAGTGCAGCATGTACCAGCTTCAGAATTGCATCCGATCCGTCAGACTTCGCGCCTCAAGCTTTGATCCCTTGTTTCACTCCGGACCGATCACACGTAGGAAAATACGCCTTGGCAAAGCTCTGCCTGACAGGAAGAAGTTCCGCCGCTCACCTGACACAGAACCAATCGGGAAAAGGAAGAGAAGAGCTAAACAACTTGAGAGGCGGTACTTACTGCACCCGATTGCCCTGCACAGCCGTCTTAAGCAAATGAACCCGTGGAGTGGATAAGAAGGCCTTTCTTGCAGACCGATCTTCTGCCGAGTTCCCCCCCTCAGCTCACGCGATAATCGGGACAGAGAGAATGGACTTGATTCACCTTTGCCCAAAAGCCGTCCGGCAAGAACGAGAGCAAGAATTTCCACGTCCAGTAGGAAGTCCCCTCACTCTCGTCAGCTGTACATACGTTACCTTCCATTGTCTTAGCGAAGATTTCAACGTACTCCTGCGTGCCGGGAAGTTCCTTCCTTAGCCTAGAAAGCCAGTCTTCTTCGAAACCCGCCAATCCATCTTTAAGCGAGAGTCGGAAGATCTAGCCCAGGTAGGTTTCAATACGCAGGCGAACAGCGGGATCGCACAGCACTTATATCAAAAGCAATTCGCGCGTGAATGTATACGATCATCAAATGTGGAGGAACTTCCACCCCTTTCATTTAGTGCTCGCTCACGCAGAACGGAAGACCAAGCATAGGCACGCGAAGGCAATTAAAGGTGACCTCAGTGCTGCGACCAGGTCCCCCCAATTGGGCTTCCTTGAACGGATCGGCTTTGGGACCACCTACCAACTGATCGATTCGTTCGGTTTTGTTTTGAGGCAATAGATGGGTACGGGGTTAGCTTCACTTACTTCGACCCCTTCACGTGAACCTTATTTCCAAGTATTTAGGAGACTCTTGTGAAAGCCCTTTTCATTCACACCGGTCGAGCGCTGCTCATTTCTCGTTTGACTTCGGGCGAGCTACCCGAATCATTTACCCATGACTTCCATTCTGCACCTGGCTTAGCCTTCATCCGGCGTCCGAATCGGAACACACTGGTACGGCAACTTTGATTGGATAGACATTTTGAACTGCAAGCGGAGATTACCAATAGCACCGATAGACTGACAGAAGGCCACTTTCAATTCTTGAAAATTTCAGGATGCAGCGAGCCATCCCACGCGGCGACTGGGCATGGCGTCAACAAATAACTACAATTAGACCCCTACGAACATTAAGACCATAATAATAATAATGCCTCTCATCGAAAGTACTGAAACTGAAAGTCTACGCGCAACGAGATTAACTCGGAAGGACGAACTCAGAAAACTTCCGACGAGGAACTAAACTAATAGAACGGCTGGGAACAAGCTTCCAGCAACCAAAGAGACAAGAAATATTTCTTAGTAAGAGTAAGAAAAATTAGAGTACGCATTCCCCGCTTCATCAGAATGACGCTGTATATCTTAGCTACCGCAGCGCACCTACAGAGCGAAGAAGCCAATTGATATCCCAGTTGGACGCCTTCCGCCTGCCCGCACCGGTGTCGATACCCAAAGACTTTTGAGACTAGCGCGAAGTCATGCAGACGTCATTCAGCAGCAAAGCAGCAGCGCGCTAAGGTGCAGAAAGCAATTCAGCCCCGTCCATATAAAGTTCTATGGAGGGAGGAACGAAACACACGCGCAGGGGGGCCCTAAAGCTCTTATTAGGCCCATGACCCCACAAAGAGAGGAAGGAATCAGGGAAAGGGGGCCTTCCCCAATCAGCTGAAGCTAGGTCTTAAGCAAATGATGGCCTAAGAATGGATCTACCATTCCGACTGAAATCGAGAAAGCAGCTCATTCTTCAGCCGTCTGATCCAGAAAAGACCAACGAATCGGCTTTCTTTCCGCTCGACAAAATAAATAGTAAAATGCCCGGTGGGGAATAAGCTCCTAGCATATTTCAGGACGACTTTCGTTTCATATTCATCAAGTCTTGCAAGATCCGAATATGAATGAGATTTCCCACGTGCCGTACCATAAGTACTTTACCATTGGGAATGTTACTTCTACTGAAGTCATCGACTTCAGAAAGAGAAAGATCATACATCATCGGTTCGGTATCCCAAAACAAAAACCACCAACCATGACTATGGATAGAGACCCACAGTTCACAAGCAACGAACGAAGCCTATGCTTTTCTGAAAGACTATGGTAGCATTAGCTGCTACATTTATTATGCTCAAGCAAATGGTGCAGTAGAAGCAGCAAAGAAGGTTCTTCAGAACTGCGTTGCAAAGATGGTTTTTTTTTATACCGGTAGCTGCTTGACTAGGGATTGTGCCTTAGAAAGCTGCTACTCGACTGATTGTCCATATGCCGCCAGTGTTCAAAGCAAACTCTTAGATGGACAGGTAAACCTAAAGAGATTCTTCTGTCCAGTGGTACCACTCCGCTTTCTTTCTATAACGGACATATGTCCTCCACATTGTCTTAGCGAAGGTTTCAACCTCTGCCTGCATGTCTGGGAGTTCGCTCCCTTGCTCCATTCTACCGCAATATGGATGAAGTCCGTCTTCCCCGCGAGCCACCTTCACACCTTTTGTCTTTTCACCCCCTATCATAGTCTTTCTTTCTTTCGAGAGGTTTGGCTTTGGGAAGTGGGAATATGAATTTGGGTTCCACCCACGGTTAAGAGCAGGAGTCGGCATATCAATCACCCTTTGTTTTCTCTTCGGTAGTTTATTTTTATCTTCCTTCCGCGGAAGTGATCGCAGGGCTTCAAAGGAAGGTTCTTTATTTTTATTCAGTTGTTGAACTTCCTGGCCGCTTGTTTCACAGGAGTAAAGTTCGGTCTCCTATGGAGTCAGGGGGGTGTGGGTTGTGTCAATACATCTGAGAGAAGATGAGATCGCCAACCAAAAATCCCCCCGAGTTAACGGCGGACGTAAGAGTGCCTAGAAAGTACGGGAAGAGGGAAAGGACCGCGCCCAAGAAAATAATAAACACTTCCTACTTTTCGAGAGCTAGCCCTTCGAGTCGAAAGAACAGACTAAATCGATAGGAGAGGTCGTCAGGCACAAGGGGGACCGGAACCTATAAGCTATAAATAGGGCAAAAAAGAAGGCACAGAGGACCCGTACTTCCTTGAGGATAGGGGAGATACGATCGTGAAGTAGGAAGCCTTCTTTTTTAA
>CACTHL010000079.1:32500-100000 GCA_902712375.1 Dioscorea dumetorum
TATCAGTCCGCGATTCAAGACCCCGCGAGAAGAACTCTTATCAACTCTCCAAGCCAACTCTATCCCCTTCTCTATCCTTGCTAGCTATGCATACTCCCGAGTCGCTCTTCTCGAATCTAAGCTACACTCAAAAGACGTTAAGTAAGAACGCTTCACAAAGATCTTTTTCTGCCCGGACCTCTTCTGTCTTCCTTTGTGGTTTATTCGGCTAGCAGGTCCTTAGAAAGCACTGGGTTACCATGCTCCCTGCGGACTCATCTTAGTGGCGTTCAGACGAGCTGAAATCCCTCTCTTCCTTCTCCCTAGAAAGAATTCATGCTCTTTCCCCAGAACCTCCGACTCTGACTTGCTAGTTAAACTGTAAGGAATCGCACAGCTAGAAAGACAAAGAAGACAAGCTAGAATGAAAAAGGGAGCAGCCGCTGTTAGAAAAATCACTTCGAAAGTATGAGGGGTCTGTGATTCCTCCATCCCGAGGACAAAGATAAGAAGACAAAATGGGGCTTTTCTATCCTACATGAGAAGATGACTAGGCTACGGAAGTTTTTTCGGGAGGATAGGACTCAAGTCTTCTTCTTGTATGACTGGGGCTGCTTGAAGAGACTTTTCCGCGCCTGGATAACGAAGAGGGAAGAATAGCAGAGATAGGTAGAATGAGGTTTATTTTGTTATCAACTTTCTTTTTCTCTCATTAGGCAAGAATCCCTAAGTAAGCCAACTCTCTTAGCTGGTGGAACATCCGATTTTTTTTTTTGCTAAGCCCTGGAAACAAGCTTCTTCTTGCTGACTTGCCCTCTTTTTTGACTTCTTGCTTGCTGTGCCCGGTGCGAATCTCGTTCCTTCCTTTCTTTCTTTTTCGGGTCAAGGAGAATCGCTTGGTTGGGTTCTTTGGTCGCTTATTCTACTTCTTTCAGTGGGAGGACTTTCATCAGCAGCAGGTGGGCTTAGGCTCAGTTCATCGATTGCTGTGAATTCAGTTTCAGTATAGAAGATTCTATTCATGAGGAGTGAGGAGTAGCGATTCGCCTTCTTTCAATAGTAGTTCTCTCTCCCCTGAATCTGATCCGATCTCTTGCTTGGTCTGGTCCTTCCATGAAGAAAAGGCTCGCAATGAGCTTGATTCTTTTAGTGAAAACGTGAGCCGAGGCTCTGCTCTCTTCTGCTGGGTCTAGGTATGTGATGGTGATGTGATAAAAGTGCTCCAAAGGGCATTCTTATTTAGTATAGTCACATCTGCCCTTCCTCTAAGTCTTTCTTAGCCAGTCTCCTCAAGGAATCCAAGGCTTGGCGGAAGAAGCGCTGTGCTAGTGAATCGATAAGTCTTTTTTTTACAGTATTATTTATTGAAGTGAACTTTCAGCAATAGCCGAGTTCATCGAAGGAGCAGAAAAGGGGAGAGGAGGAATAGAAGAGGACAAGGCCTATAGCCTATCTATATAAGAGAAAATGGCAAGACATTGGAAGATTGACATGAGAAGCCGAAGCAGAAAGCCCACATACATGTACCAGGGATGAAGTGTCTGGTTTGATAGAACCAGGCTTTGGCAAAGCTAGTGCCTTAAGCAAGTACAGAGCTAGATTCTATATATCTAATATAATATAATAAAAAAAAAAATAGAACTAGCCAAGCTCTAAGATTAGCAGTCGATTCCATAAGCATAAGAGCCGATTTGGCATAAGAGAAAGAAGAAGACATGGGATTGGGAGTCTGTAACTATGTAATCGAGGGGCGAAGCGGTCTAGCTTCGTCGAATCGAGAGCCTGGTTCTCTCCCCTTGGCCATACGTCCTACATCGATTCTATTCGCCCCATTGCCAACTTTCTAAGCCGTTGGAAGTCAGTTTTCCTCCGTTTTGCTTGCTGCTTTTTAACTGCTCTCCTGTCTCAAGGAATCATTTCTCTTTCTTGGTTGCGCGAGTGACCGCTTTTGTGCTTGTGTAAGGATTTCCCTAGTCAAAGGCTAAGTCCCGTAATATCGTTTAGCCGGAGAAGGAGCCATTGTCTTCATTGACATTGAAATCTCCATGCTTTCATTTTGACTGTTTGTTGGAAATTCCTTCTCTTGGTCCAACAAGTCTATCACCGCGATCACCTCCCATACGAATGAGCCGGCTAAGAAATCTTTTCTTTGTTTTTTCCTCCTTCTTCACAAGAGAGTCCGTCCTGTCATTAGCCCCATGAAGAGCTAAAATGGCTATGGATTTTTTTCCAGACTTTTATTAGCCGAACAAAAGAGGAAGACAGATTAGTCAGAGAAAGAGCTCCTCTGGTAAATTAGACCGTAGAGAACGAACGGCCTTCGGGTTCCGATCACGTAAATTTGACTAGGCGAATAGAATTCCAAAGAAAGAGCACAGCTATTTTTGCCAGACAAGACTAGTCTTTTGTTCCGGTCAGCCAGCTAAACAAACAGGAAAGAGAAAGAGCAGAACAGAAAGAGTTCCTTAGCGGTGAACTAAGTTAAATAAAGAGGTTTTCCTTCTGGACAGAACAGAGTATAGTAGCAAGACAAGAATACATCCATAGTCTAGTTTAGGAAGACTCAGGCGGCTATTAAGACAGCTTTTATTGGTACGCTCCCGAAGCCCCCTACCCTAAGACTCGATAGGCAAGTTCGGGTTCTGTTTCCAGAAAGCCATTTACAGATGCCGAACTTCTTACTCTGTTCTGTTCACTTAATGAATGAACCGGGAGCGGTTAGGGCAGCTTTGGTAGGAGGTGTTGCAGCTCGGCTTGTAGCTGTTATTCCTACTGCGAATGCTAATGCAGCTGTTGTAGCGAGTAGCTCTTTCTTGGAGCTCGTTCTGCCTGCTATGGTCGCGATCCCCCAACATCATGTCCTCCGTGGTGAACGTAAGTAATGGCTCCCGCCGTCTCAGCGTAAGCTACCTCACGAGACTTGGAAAGCTTGGCGAAGTCAGTCTGAGACTTTGCTGGATCAACTAACGCGTCTATGAGAGCAGTGCGGAGTTCCGGTGATAGCATCAACGCCTCGTACGTAGACAGTCAAAAGAGCCGAGATCTTCCTCAAATGAGCTAGGACGTTGTCATCCACGCCGCTGCTATTCTTTTTAGGTGGAGTTGGAGCTGGAGCTGGGACATCCGGGGCTACCATAGGCTCCTTCCCTTTATCTTTACTCTTCGATGCTTCAACAAGTCTCTTTCCCTTTTCTTTTGCAGGTTCCTGGGAAGACTCAGACTTCTTTCCTTTCTCTGTGGAGGGTTCAGGTATCCGGTCTCGAGAACGCAATTGCATATTCAACACCTCAACAGCTTCCTCTACCTCCCTTAAGGGGTTAAGCTCTATCTGTCCTCCAATAGGACGTTCCACGAGAAGCGCATCCTCACCTAGGGTTAACCTTCCTGCCTCGTACTCTCTTTTCATCCAATTCTGAAAGACCCAACAATCTTCGAGAGGGTGGTGTACGTATCGGTGATACGGGCAGTAGTTAGGATCGTCCTTTCGATCCACCTCGTTGGGTCTTTCTTTTTTGTTCTGGGGGGTTCAATATCCTCTTATCAGCACTATTGTGAACAGCGACCTCACTTTGTCCGGCCTGAAGGAGTACTGCATCTCGGGACTACCACGAGGCTTGCGTTCTTCAGAAAGACCGGAAGCCTTACTTATATGTATTATGTATGAGGTTCCAGACAGAAATAGCTTCTCAGGCTTAGGAGAGTCAGACATTAATGAATCCCTCTTTCTGCCTTAACATCTCACAGTCGTGGCAGCAGCAACCTTGACAGCTTCGGTACGCCTTCCCTACTCTCTCTTGTTCTTCGGGGGCCTAGTACTATCCAAGGACTTGAGGTAGAGGGTGGCGCGAAAAGATAGTTCTTCAAATGTTTGCGAAGCGCAAGACCGTGTATCTGCTTATCTACCCGTGGATTGTAGGTTAGCCATGCAGATCTTTACCCCTTCAGATTGGACTGGACACTGTAAACACTTGCATTTCGCCACCGGGTGAGAAAATCTGCAGCAGATTCGCCGGGCTCCTGTTTAATCTTGGTAAGCTCAGTGATGCTCCGCGTATGGAGCCAGCGTCGCAGTATAGCATGGCGTGCCTATCCTGGAGGAAAGGGGACAGCATCATGATATGCAGGGTATAGTCTCTCGTACCTCGTAATAGAGCTGGTGCTACCTGTGTTGAGATTCCGGAGAATTTGAGAAAGCAACTGCTATATATACAAAGGTATAATTATGTCCCCAAGATTAGCAATGGGTGGAGGGACGAACGGAGCCTGAGGCGCAGAGACCTCATTCTGAACTGGAGAGGGTGAGACGGAGATCGGTTGTTGTGCTGCTATAAACAATCTTTCAACCTGAGCAGTGAAATCATCGATCCAACGGTGGCTGCTTTCAAACTCATTCCTTAGACGAAGGGCACTTTCTGACCTTCTTGCTTCGGCCATACGATAAGTCATACGCCTTGGGTCACAGAGGTGCTGAATGTTGAAAGAGAGATCCTCCTTCTGCCCCTTCTTCCATATCATAACCTAATTCATCTACATGATTCTGGTTCTGGATAAGCCCCGGCAGTTCTTCATAACCTTCCTCTTCAACGGGATATTCATCTTGCTTGATTGGAGCCCTCTACGCCTTTGCCGGCTTGAGTCTTAGATCGCGTCTCCATGGCATCTTGATCAAGAGCCTTTTATGCAATGCAGCTTTCTTTTTTTTCTTTATTTTATAGGGCTTTTTTGAGGTCTGTCCTTGTTCTACCTCATCTCCCGAAGCCAGGAGTTGCCATCATAACTTCGTAGGTGGCTGAGGCAGTCTTCTTATATTATATATTATAGCGAGAGATCACTACTTTGCCGTGAATTGTGTAGACAACAAGGTTGCAGTCCGTAAAGAAATCTCAGTCAAAGCAGGACTCATTGCTAAAAAAAGTGCTGTCTGTCTTGTCTGCAGTTCCGATGTCGGATCCTTTTTTATTATTAACTTTGGCCAATATCGGCCGCTACCTTGATACCGGAGTCCAGCAATTCTATAGCACGTACGCGTATTTCATCAAACTAAATAAACCATATAAAAAAATCAAGAAGACGGTCATGGTTGACACAAATTTTTTTATTGGCGTAAAGTTGACAAGGCAAGTTCAGGCCAAGATAGAGAGCAATTTACTGCATAGACTGTAAAAATAAAGTAAGCTTAGCTTACTCCCATGCAACAAAGTTTCATCAAAGATAGCTTCCAATGTCCAAAAGAAAGTGAGGAGAAGGGCTTACCTGAATGGAACATATTTAAGGTTTTTTTTTACACAAGGATAAAGAATCACAAGCTAAGAGAATCGCGAGATCTTCCTTCTCAGTAACAGAGGATTCATGAGGAGTGGATGAACAAAGATAATCATAAGGCGCATTCAGACACTATTATCCGGAAGAAGGACTTGCGGAGCATTATCACCAAGAAAAAAAGAAGGATAGCTAATAAAAAAAAATCATGACAATGTCAGGAAAAAAAAAGGTACAGCAAGTCACATACAAAAGAACATAAGGAAGTACCATTTCGTTTTTTTGGGCGTGAAACCTGACCCCTACCATACAGCCTCGGGTCATTCCGCCCTTTGGCCTTGCCTCAATTCTCTTCCCTACCCTCCGCCCTTCTTCACCTATAAAAAAGGGTCAGAGGATGGCCTCCAATTCAATGATAAAAAAGTGCTAAGGGTGCAAAAAGCATCTTTCTGTGGGGAAACCTAAGCAAAGCCACGAATGCAAATGGCTACTTAACTTCAAATGTAGTGGAAGAGATAATTGTTTTTGCAAGAAAACGGCCAAGTGCTGTTAAAACCAGTGCCAATCCCTCTTACCCTTAGAGACGACCTTACTCAGCAAGTTAGATAGATAGGGTTTTGTTGAACGCTTCCGCCAGTCCATTGGGTCGCGCGTTGTATATGGTGGAGTAGATCCAGTAAAGATGAGACTGATGGGCGAACTTCCACACCTTGGTGTTCTGGAAGGACTTCCCGTTGTCGGAGGTGATCTGATGGGGACCCCAAACCGATAGTTAATGTTGTTCAGGAAAAACTTGTTGACCGTTATTGCTTTGACTTCTCTGAGCGGAACAGCTTCGGCCCAACGCGAGAAAGAGTCTGTTGCTGCCAATATTTTCTTGTGACCAGCAGAGGATGGAGGATCTATCGGTCTGAGTTTGTCGGTTCCCCAAGCTGCAAACGGCCATGATGCCAGAGTATTTTGGGGTTGATGGAGAGTTTCGCCATGGAGCTGGCAAATGTGGCATTTCCTGGCGAATTCCATGCAGTCAGTAATCATGGTGGGCCAGTAGTAAGCCATTTCTGTTATCTTTACTATAATATTCAATATTATAGTTTAGGCCCTGACTGATGAGCACCACACACGCCGGCGTCTAATGACTTGCCGAGCTTCTTTATGTTTATGCGAGAGGCAGATTAGGAAGAGCTGATCAATGGATCTCCGGTAGAGGGTGTTGCTGATGTAAGCATATCGAACAGCGCGCCTCTTTATCTCCACCCTATTGGGAGCTTCATCGGGCAACCTCCCGTTTCTGAGGTATTATATAATATAAAAGGCTCTCGCCAGTCCGCATCTTCTTCAGGATCGTGCGGACCCTCAATTTCATTTACCGCCTCGACGGGGTTCGCCGAGTAAACACGGGTCCCTCAGCCCGGAAACAAAATCTAACATTATTATCTTAAGAAATGGACAGAGGCGAGAGAAAGCCAAAGAAGCTTTATTACATTACATCCACGAATAGATGATAAGATTGAAATAAAGATCGGTTAAGTTAAATAGAGAGGATAGATAGACTGCTACGCTGAGACGTCCCGGACTAGACAGTACTAATCCGAGAGGGAGGACCAAGACCGTGGATACTTTCTCCTTATACCCTTAGTACTTCAAAAGCCATGATGCTGTTAGAGAGGCTCTGCCTTTTTGAGCGAACAATTGTTGATTTCCCCGAAAGACCGATGAGCGGACAATGGGTTCTATCTTTTTTTTTTTTTCTTTATCTTTATAGGTATATTGGGCATGACCTTTCCCCTTGAACCCCATTCCTAACCCTTGGCTCGAGGACTCTCTCTCAAGCTCCCTCTTGCACCACTGCGGATAGGAGCAGATTGATCAGCCAAGATATATCAAGCTTCTATATATCTACCTTTCTTGTCTTCCCGGCACCTCTCTCCTTGATGGATGGTATAGCTGTTCTATCGCCCTGGTTTTTTTCCTAGAACTGCTTGGCCTTCAATTCTGACCCTTGAAGATCTAGCCGACCTCTTCGACTGTGATCCTTTCAAGCCAAGCGGAATTTCCGTTGTTCCGTCATCGTGTCATCTTTGGCTCGAATCTAGTCTGGATCGATTGGTTAATGGATGGACAGACTCTTAGCTTGGCCTGAAAAAAGAAAATGTCTCCCACTGAGGATTGGTCCTCTCGTGGTATCACTCTTGGATTGTCCAGTTCCGATCATTTCTGTCTTACATATCCGGAGTCTATTCTCCTAACCCTATTCGATCGAAGCTCCTTTCTGACCTTCCCTCTCGACAGGGAACTTTGCTAGAGTAATTATTGGGCAGTTAGTTGAAGTTAGACACGCAGGCCTTTGATCTGACTGGCTGGGAAATTTTCTTATGAGCTCTAGTTGTCGGGCTCCGCTTACTTACTTTAAGCATTTATTTATATGCGGCAAGTAGAGTCATGGTCTCAGCTTGAAGCATATAGGGGTGACCGGAAAGACGCTAGACAGGTTTTTCTTTCATCTGCAGCTAGGCCAGAGGGGTATAGGAGAGCATCTACTCGCATTGTTTTTCTCTTGCGACCGCTCCCGCTCCGATGCGGAAGCTCGGTAGGGCAAGGGCCTGTACAGCAGCGCCCAACATCTCTTTCCATACGCTTCTCTTGAAAAAAAAAAGAAAACTAAGATGGTTTAGCGGATTCGGAATTGTAACCAAGCATCCTGGGTTCTATACTCTATTCATAACTATAGCATGCTTCCGATCCTGGATACAGAACTATTGAAAGTGTGCAGTGAGGGATCTTTATGGGTAGCCAGTCTTTCATCACTTCCGCCTCTCCACTCCCATGCCTTTCTTGGTCGGACCAACCCAACCGGCGATTTCCGACAAGTCTTTCTAAATTTTTAGAGCAAGAAGCGGAACAAAAATAAAGCTTTCTTGATATTTATGGATAACCAATCCATTTTCAAATATAGTTGGGAGACTTTCCCCAAGAAATGGGTACATAAAATGGAAAGATCGGAACATGGGAATAGATCTTATACCAATACTGACTACCCATTTCCATTGTTGTGCTTTCTCAAATTTCATACCTATACACGGGTTCAAGTTTCGATCGATATTTGCGGAGTTGATTATCCCTCTCGAAAACTCAGATTTGAAGTTGTCCATAATTTACTGAGTACTCGGTATAACTCACGCATTCGAGTACAAACAAGGGCAGACGAAGTAACACGAATATCTCCGGTAGTCAGTCCATTTCCATCAGCCGGCCGGTGGGAGCGAGAAGTATGGGATATGTCTGGTGTTTCTTCCATCAATCATCCGGATTTACGCCGTATATCAACAGATCATGGTTTCGAGGGTCATCCATTACGAAAAGACTTTCCTCTGAGTGGATATGTGGAAGTACGCTATGATGATCCAGAGAAACGTGTGGTTTCTGAACCCATTGAGATGACCCAAGAATTTCGTTATTTCGATTCCGCTAGTCCTTGGGAACAGCGTAGCGACGGATAATTCAGAATCAAGATAGGTCCAGTCCAGGGGACAAATCAATAGGAAATGCTATTTGCTTCTTAATTAAGAATAAGAACTTCTATGAAATGAAAGAGTTTCCACGGGCGTCGGATATCATTGAAAAAAAAGGAGAAGAGTTCTCGAACGATTTCCTTCAATTCTTCCTAGTATGGAATAAGTAAAGAAAAGTACTGCGTCTCGATCTATACGAAACGGCACTGGTTTATCTTTTCTTTCGCTTTCATTGATAGCAGAAGAGATAGCTAGCGCGCCCCACCCCCACTGAATGAAACTCTTGCATTGCCTACGCTTGCTGCTCGCTCAGTGTCAGTAGAAGGGAAGAAAAGATGGTCACTCCTTTTTTTTAGGAACATGGCTCGCCTTACGACTCTTGCACTTCACTCGCTCCCAATTCTTCGACCAGAACAAGGGAATGTCCTTCCTCACTTGGCAATGAGGGGGAAGCTGTCGTAGAAGCTTTGCCCCTTGCTTTATCAAAATTGTTATGAACTTACTCAATGACCTTATTCTCCCGGAACGCTAGCTAATCTAATAGTTCCCTTCAATCTTCTTAACTTAATAAAAAAAAAGAAGAACGAACGCCGCCATCCTTCTTATTCAGGAACCTTTGAGGGGGGCGTCGGCCCGGGAAGGGGAGAGTGGCCGAGTGGTCAAAAGCGACAGACTGTAAATCTGTTGAAGGTTTTCTACGTAGGTTCGAATCCTGCCTCTCCCACTTGTTGTGGACTTAAGAGAAGAGAAAGAAAGTAGGCGTCAGCGTAGGAGGGCCAACCGAGCGAAGCTCTTTCTTTTTTGTTTTGTGGCCGTGAAGTTCAATTGTATCGTATGCTAGTTAGAGAGGTTGGCGGACTACTACGATCTATAGAGATTCCCCATCTATATCCAATCCCATCCCAACGAGACGAGAATAGAAGCGAATCGCTTCCGGCCTCGGCTTGTAGTCTCTGCAGTCGGCACACGCACGCGCCCGCCCGCCAGAATGCCTCCTTGGTTCGGGACGAAGCCAAGCGATACATACGATAGACGAAGGAAGCGCCCACCCTGCAGGAGGGCGCGCGCCCTTACGTTTATCAGTTGCAAACTCCAGCTTCGAAGCCTTAGCTCTGTACTGTAGTTTTGAAGCAAGAAGCAAACAAGCAAGGGCGAAAGCCGTTTTGAATTGAAGCTGGGGAAGGAAAGGAAAGTTTGATCGAGGATTGGAGAGGAGAGGTGGATGGAATAAAAAGCTCGGGATGGATTTAGGAGTCTTTGTGCGAGCCGTATGCGGTGAGAGTCGCACGTACGGTAACGAGGGGGGTTCGCGTCTATACGTGTAGTGTGGTGGTTGGGCCTACCCACCCTATTTGTTCCATGATCTATGGGTCTACTGGAGCTACCCACTTCGATCAATTAGCCAAGATTTTGACCGGATACGAAATCACTGGTGCTCGATCTAGTGGTATTTTGATGGGGATTCTTTCTATCGCTGTAGGATCCCTATTCAAGATCACTGCAGTTCCTCTTCGGGCGGCTGTAGGACGGACGGCCCCCTATAGGTAGTAGGGTAGGATGGGTGGTACCGCTCAGATTGCGGCCAATCCTCCTAACTGCGCGCAGGCCGGGCTTAGAGCGCGTGAAACTCATCACTACCTCGTAAGGGCGTTGAGACCATAGCATGTTACACAAAAGCGCCGCTTTCTCTGTAGTGTTGTCACACAGCTGCCCGACTAGAAGAGCTACTCGCTCTGTAGTGTTGTCACACAAGATAAGCACGCCGCCCGCCTGCTGGCCGGGCGAATCGAAGTTATCTTCCGGTCAACTGTCCACCCAGTCAAGTGCAAAAAACACAGTAGAATCACGCAAGGCACGCTGCTGGTGTGCTTCCTGCCCACGAGGAAAGAAAGAAGAGCGACAAGGTTCAGATTTGACTGTTTGCAGCATGGGAGCTGATTACCCAAAAAATCCCTGGGAAAAAGAAAAGATATCTCGGTAACGAAAACCATAGGAGGCTGTATTGGCGAGATCCAACGGTAACAGCTGCCCAAAAGAAAAACCGCCTGGAAGTCCGAGGACCTTTAGTACCGTACCCTACCCCCGAACCAGCAGCCTTCGCGCCAAGCGACGACCGCCCTTGTCCCTTTCCTTTTTCCATTCAGCCTACTTCTTAGCTTTGTTCCGTCAGTCTAAGGCAAATAAAGTGGTTCGCCTACCTTACCCACTTGACGAAAGGGAACGAGAGGCTTCCTTTCGTTTCCGGGTTTATGGATGGATTCAGTCCCTTCCTTTAAAATTAAATGACGCTTTGCGTCTTCGCTTCCGAGGGTTAGGGTCAAGGGCTGTTTCGAGCAAGTTTGAGCTTTTTCCCCCTGCTTTCACGCTTGAGCTTCCAAAGGCGACCCTATGACGTTTCCGTCATTGAAGTAGCCTTTCGTCGCCCTACCCTAAGAAAGAAGTCACTATCAAACTGCTTGCCCTACTGAAGTACCAAAGGTGCGCTCCGCCCGCTTACTAAGAACTACTGAAGGAAGTAGGGCTCCTATTGACTGACTAAAGGTTATTCGGTTTCCTTTAGAATGAAAGAAAGTAGCTATTAAGCCCCTACTACTGTCGATTCCAAAGGCGAACAGCCCCCCCATAGTCGTATGGGTGGGTTGTGGGAAGCTGCCTTGGATATGAGGAGAATTCCTATAAAAAATAATAGAAAAAAATCTAACAAAGGCAAAGTCCGGTATTTGACGAAGATCTTAGAGAGGAATGAGTCTTCGATATAGGGGATAGGATCCATCTGCTCTTCTCTTTCTCTCTTCATTGAAACTCCAAATTTTGTTTGAGAGAAAGAGCATAAGCATATATAAAAGAAGAAAATCGGGAGATGATAAAATAATAGATAGACAGAAAAAGAGTTCATCTATCTCTTGTCTATCTATGAATCAAGTAAAAAGAGTGCTTTGGTTCCCCGAATGGATTGGATCCTTTCTGTTTCTGCCAACGAAATGAAGGCGTCGCCCGTTCCGAATGCTTCTCCGATCCTGAAGTTCTCGCGAAGAGAATAAGATGCTGCTCCCCCTCCCTCTGTCTTTTCCCGCTTTGCTAATCTTCCCCTCTAACGCGGCGGGCGCGGGAGGAAGAAACCTTCAGGAAGACGCTCTGAATTAAGTAAGGTTTCTTCCTTTTTTCAGTGCAACACAGGAAAGCGCCCTCTTTTTGTCATCCCTGCAGCTTCCCAGAGGTTTTTTGTATTGAACGCATGGCGTAGCTAGGACCCTTCCAATCAATCATGTTTGAGCCTATGTTCAAACCAAAACAACCCCGGGGGCCCAAAAGGGGAATTCCAGAATGCCTGCCGACGTTCAGATAAGGGAATGCTTCCCAAACCACCACTAAAGGAAAGGCTCTACGAAGGGAGGGAGATGCGGCGGGGTAAGGAAAAGGCTTTCGGAGATCGAGATGTCGATTTCTTTTTCATTGAAAACGAAGAAGGCCGAGGGGATAGCAGCCTTCCTTCGGGCTTTGCCTGCCCTATGATGCAAGAAAGAATTCCGGCTCGACCCGGGAAAGCGCTGGCAACAACATAAGGGAAGGGGTCCATGTAGCTACTGCGCCCACCCACTGAGCAGCAGGTTCGGCATCTACTACAAAAGAGAGAATCCACTTCAGATAACCACGCCTCTGCTAGACAGCGTGTGGAATGGCCAAGAGCGGACCCTTTTGGATATATAATCCAAGCCGAGAGTGGAGTTACGTGAACAGCCGTCTGATGGAAAACAACTTTCACGTTCGGTTCAGAGAGCACTTTTTTCGTTGAGAATTCCTCGTTCCCTTTTGTGTGAATTCCCCAGCGGCGAATTAACGACTTGTGGGGCCCTATCTATTCAATCTCTCGAGCCCCGAAGAAAATCCCCCTCTCCCTCGCCTCGGACTCCATCTCTCTTTTGACTCCATATATGTGGGCACCTGATATCTATGAGGGTTCACCCACCCCGGTGACAGCATTCCTTTCTATTGCGCCTAAAATCTCTATTTCTGCAAATATGTCACGTGTTTCTATTGTTGGTTCCTATGGAGGTACATGGCAACAAATCTTCTTTTTCTGCAGCATTGCTTCTATGATTTTAGGAGCACTGGCCGCCATGGCCCAAACGAAAGTCAAAAGACCTCTAGCTCATAGTTCGATTGGACATGTAGGTTATATTCGTACTGGTTTCTCATGTGGAACCATAGAAGGAATTCAATCACTACTAATTGGTATATTTATTTATGCATCAATGACGATAGATGCATTCGCCATAGTTCCAGCATTACGGCAAACCCGTGTCAAATATATAGCGGATTTGGGCGCTCTAGCCAAAACGAATCCTATTTCGGCTATTACCTTCTCCATTACAATGTTCTCATACGCAGGAATACCCCCGTTAGCCGGCTTTTGTAGCAAATTTTATTTGTTCTTCGCCGCTTTGGGTTGTGGGGCTTACTTCCTAGCCCCAGTGGGAGTAGTGACTAGCGTTATAGGTCGTTGGGCGGCCGGAAGGTTGCCATGAGTAAGGTTGGGGGACCGAAAGCAGTTTTCCGTGCACCGGACACGTAGCTTACCGAATCAGTTGCGACACGGATGGGAATGCATGCTACGAAAGACAGGGTCGAGTCTGATACATCAACCGTCGACTCCATATCCTTGTACGAGTCCACAATCACTACACGAGATGAACCTGGGTTTGGTGAATGGAAGTTGGCCTTAGGTGTAATAGGACTCCCAGTTACTGCGCGCGATCGTATACTGAGGTGCTCCCCGTCGGTTGTTGGAACGACGCGAGCCGGGCCGGGCCTCGATTCAGAAAGATGAAGGGACAGAGGTGACTAATTCCCCATCTCATTTGGGGCATAAAACGAATCGACATCTCGATGTGATACAGCCCTTTTTTTTTCATTTGAGTTGGGAAAGAACGGCGAAGTCCATCCGAACCGAACCGTCCAATGAAGAAAAATAAGAGGAGAGCAAAGCGCCAATGGCGCGCGAAGCGCATGCGGAACGGGCACGGAGAAGAAAATCCAGAAGTGTGGAGGAGAAGCAGCCGAGCTCATTCCCTTCGGCCCAAAGCAGTGCTTTGTTTCCTGGCCAAATCAAGGATTTGGGGCTTCTTGCTACATATATATGAATAGAAAGATAGATCCATCCATCTATCCGGATATCTCAAAAAGAATCGATTTGGATTTCATTCAACGTTTGATTCAAAGAACTGCGCTTAGCCCCCCGCTCATGAAACGGCTCTGCTGTAATGGATGGCAGAGGGTCCGTAGTACCCGAAGCACTGGAGTGATCCAGTAGCCGGGAAGGGGCCTAGAAGTGCCTACTACTACACCACACTACACTTGGCTCTCAAAATTAACATAGCTAACCTGTCTGGCAGAAAGAACGTTGGGATACTTCAATCCTGACTCCTTATCCCCATCTCAGCCCAGGCTAACGGAGCCTTACTTATTCAGGGGAGAGAGTGGAGCCTCGAGAAGCACTCTTGAGAGGAAGGCCCCTCTTCATTCTCTACAGGGGTCTCTGCCCACATGGAAGCGGGGCCAGAGATGGAAAAGATCAAACACGGGAATAAGAAAAGAAGCAAGCCCGCCTTCCTTTTTGATCATTTTTATAGAGGGGTGTGGACAAAACAGACTCCAATTTTCCAGTCAAAAGATGGGTTCCTTTTTCGTCTCGACAAAGAAAGAATCATCTTGAAAACGCTCCTAACCCCTTCGTAGAGCCGTGTATTGTAAGTGATCCGAACCTGCCCGGAGCGAGCCCCCCTTAGAGGCAAGTGAAGTTGGTGAGCCGTATGATGGGCAACTATCTTCTTCGGTTCGGAGAGGACTCAGCTCTTAGTTAGTACCCCCTTGGTTTCAGGGTGGACCCTTTCACTCTATTTTATTATATACGCTTAGCGAAAAGAATGTTTTTTGATAGACCTAGGACATGGATTCTATATGAACCAATGGATCGTGACAAGTCGTTACTACTAGCAATGACTTCCTCTTTTATTACTTCATCCTTTCCATATCCCTCTCCTTTGTTCGATCTTACTCATCAAATGGCACTCAGTTCATATCTGTAAGTTCGATCATTGACAAGGTTCAAAGAAAGGGTGGGCCATTCACCATGAAGGCTAAAAACAAGCGATATAGGCTTTACTGGACCACGCCCAACAAACGGAGGCTGAAAAGCTAGAATCACCGTGAAGAGCATGCAGGTTCTGAAAGAAAGGAAAGAGGGAAAGCAAGTTAGAGATAGGAGATAGGGAGAAGACGAGACTCGACGTCTATGTGATGACTCCCTTGACTAACAGAAGGTGACTCGTTGGAGGTATCACAACACAAACCTTGTAAGGTTTCTATAGCCGGTTCCGATAGCTTACTGGTTCCACAGGGTCGCCTATTCACTCCAGGCACATCCGACCATTGAATCGGAATTCATAACAGACGATGCGTTTAGAGATGATGGACCCCCTCATTTCCCTCACACTCCCTAGATCTTCGTGGGACCACCCTATCCCGAATACGGGGTTTGTGCGTCTCACTAGTTCCCGTGCGGGATGCTCCGGCCTTTCGAACCAACTCCAAATGTTCTATGGATTTCCCTATGGAATGCGTTCTAGACCCTCTAACCTTTGGCGAAGCTGCATCATAGGCAGGGAAGTCCTAGAGCAGGGTATGGGATGGCTGCTGGGCAAGGGAAAGCAAATGTTGTTATGGAAAGATGTATGGTTCGGAGACAGCTCCCTAGCATCCCGGTTTCCTCAAGCCTTCGAAGCGGCTCGGAACCCGACAGCCAAAGTTGACAAGTACATCAGTGGAATGCCACAGTCCTTGAACATAGAGGTGTTAGGACAGCACGCACGGTCAGGATGTGGCAGTAGCAATCTCTTCTTAGTTGATTCCCTTTTCCCAAGACGACGCGGCGCCTTAACAAATCTGAAACTATGATTGAAGTGGAGTAAAAGCCCAGCTTGCGTTGTTTTCGTCAAAGGGCGGGATCTCTCTCATCTCAGTCTTTGTTTTAAAAAGGAGTCGAAACTCTTTTCTTGTTGAATTGAACCTTCACTTCAGGTCAAAAAAAAGAGGCTGGATCTCGATTCGATTGGCCGTGGCCCTCCTGCTTGCATTCTACTGGTGGTGACTATGCATTTAGCGCTTTCTTTTTTCTTCTACCTTGCATCGCACGGTGTCTCTGGATCTCTCACTTCATCAGTGTATGGGGATGGTGCATCTGCTGCGGATCCCGCGTCAATAGTCAATCAAGTACAGTTTGCGGAGATCCGGAGCCCAATGGAGAGCACCATTGGAATCAAACAAAAGGATCAGGGCTTCTTCGTGTAAAAAAGCCAAAAGGAAAATAGGAGTCCAGATGGACCGGACAAAGAAGGGGCAGAGATGATCCAGTTGAAGTCATAAGGAGGTAATCCTTTCCAAGCATTTGCCTTACAGCCTTTTTAGCAGTCCCCTTTCCCTTTCAAACCGTGCTTGGCGCTGGCGCTGGGAATTCTCGGGAGTGCCAACAACCAATGGACAATATCCAGTAGTCGTCTCTGGTTCGCATATCTAAACATACCCTTCTAGCCTAGTAGCAGTAGTTGATTGAACAGCAACTTCTTCGCAGGAGATCCCAATATCAAAGAGTAACTGGCAGCCTTTCAGCTAAAAAATCGGTATCACTACCCCACTCCCAACGGTAAAGGTCTTTTTTTCCTAGCTCCATGGAAGAGTTTTGCTTTTCCCCTTTGACTCTCCAGCTGCTTTTTCAAAAACAAAAAAAGGATTCCAGCAGCATTCGATGTAGCGGCATCGGTATCAATAGATATAAACTCCTCGAGGCCTACCCCTCTCTACTCTCGTGGTTATGGGCCCACTCTTCTAAATAGAGAACGGGGAGGAAGGGCGGGACAACCCACTCTGACACAGCCATGACTACTCCTCCCTGGGGAATACTCCCTTTTACTTAAATTAAGGAATTGACTCAGTATGATAAAGAAAGTCAAGGAAGACTATAAGATGCGGTATCTTATATTACCGATTGAAGACGGCAGAAAAGTCAGCCACATCGCCCGACTCAGCAACCTAAGCTGTCGGTCGGATCCCTTACCACTTCCTACAATGGGTGAATTTGTTTCCGGATTGAAATTCAATTTACGCGGGAATGAGTCTTCTTTTTCCCAGACTTTTTTTAGAAAAGAAAAATTCTCATTCTATTTTAGGCAAAAATCAAAATCTCGGGTTGAAACTCAAGTCTACCCAAAGCTATAGAAACTTCTAGATATAGATTGTATCGCCCGCCTATAATGGCACCCTTCAAGTTATGATTATGAAAGGGAGACACCCTAAGACAACAAAAATCTACTGAAACGAAAGTGTCTGGATGGCGTGATAGCTGACTATTTCCATTCTTTGACCATGTCACTATTTTCTTTTTTATCTACTCGTCGTCTATCCCAAGCCGTTATAATTTATATGGATCTTCCCGAGTGATAGTCTATTGGCATCCTTCCAATGGACATGGAAGGAATAACGACCAAACCAAAGAGAGTGAAACGGCGGACAAGCCTTACCTATTGTATTAGGAGACGTCATTCAATTCAGGGTCCTCCCGTGGTATCAGTCCGATGAGATGAGACACCAATGGGCGGCATCAATGACCATCACTGGATCAGTTGAAAGATCCGATTCCAAGGTGAAAGTCAACTAAGTGACAAGCCTGCAAACCTATGAATAGCGACAATATCCGATTAGGGGACAGGTGTCCGTCCATAGCATATTAGGAAAGTCCAAAAAGATGATCTTTTCCTTTGGTTCCAAATCCAAACTAATAAAAATCTTCCTCCATACTACCAGATTAGGGGAGATGAGTAAGCACCCGATGAAGTGCCATTAATGAATAGAAAAGTCTCAGATGATTCCAAAAGACTCACACCTGATTGCGCGGCCTAAGCCTCTACTATCACGTCATTTTGCTCAAAATGACATTAGGAATAGGAAGTAGACTCCAACTCTGTGGCAATCAGACCATCCTAACACGCCAAGGAAGGACGAACAGCTCCCTTAGTAGCTTGTTCTATGAATCTTATGTTTCAGGGCTGCCCCGCGACAAAACAGACAGAACCCGTGTATCGGTGCCCAAGAAGGACATCAAAGACATTGGTCCCGAGAGTTGTGTTAACAACAGAAGAAGCCGGGCCAAACCACGACTGAAACAAACTATAAAGATAAAAAAGCGGCGACCGATCGGTCGCCGACATTAAGTCATAGCTGTAACAGCGAGTACAGCCCACAAGGAAAGGCAGAGGTGCAGATTGACTAAATGTACCATCATTAGGCATGGTTCTGATAATTTTAATAAGCCACTCATGATAAGGATACAAGAGACGCTGCTTAACAGAATTAAAAATTGCGAACACTCTCCGATTACCTACTCCCTCTAACGACATACCAAGCTTCCCACACGTGACCGGTAAACCCATAGTAAAGTGACATGGGAGAAACGGACTCACGCACCGCTCAAACCAATCGAGATCCCGATTAGACCAAAAGGTGTTGGCATCATCGAGAGCATAGCGAACCCGAACAAAGGATTCCAGAAGAAGACGAAAGCTATGAGGCTAATGCCTTTCCAGATGCAAATCCAGCTAACAATGCCTCTGACATTATCCGGATGTACCATTTCTTCCTCAGAGAAGATGTTGGAAGTCCAGAAAGCGAATCCTCATTCATTACAGAGGGACTTCCAAAAGAATAACGCACGATGACTAGTGCTAGTAGCAAGGAAGAACCTCTCGAAAGTCATTACGTATGCCCCGGTATCTTCAAAATATGAAAAGGCGTCCTCTAGCCTGCCCAAGAGCCGGCTTTTTCAATAAATAGGAGACGAAGAGAAACCTGCCGTTTAACCTCTTTATTGAAATGAATCTACGGCAGAGCTTGGTGATTGGGTCTATGAAGGAAGCATGGGAGAAGAAGAGGCTAGATCACTGTTGCGTCACTTTCTAGCCACTATTCTAGACCACAGACTTTCTTAACTCGAAGACGGCGAGGTTGTTATAAGTGAGTACTTTTTTATTCTTTTGATCAAAGCATCAACGATGAACATACAAGAGTCTTATCAGCCAATGCTCCATCCGATGTCCCGTATTCTAGTTTAGAGATTTCTCCGAACAAAAAAAAGGGATCTATTCCGGGGAATGACTTGTGCCCTAAAGTATGGGACGAACCGCTTATGGCTGTTATCCGCCAAGGAAAGAAGTCAATATGGGAAGAGTTTCGAAAGTTTTGCAAGGACGACGACATTCCAGGCTAAACTCTGTCCTAAGACACTTTCTTTAGAGTCGAGGAGCCCTTCAATGATCCTGTGCCTCCCTTACTGAAACGCCGGATCTCATTAGCATATGTCATCCTGAAACGCCATATGACGACGATCGGCCCAAAGCCGATAGAAGAACTGATGGAGATTGGGTATCCGAAGAAGTTTATGAACGGCCCAATGCCGTTGACAATGATCTGGATGTCGACAGAGACTCTAAAGAATGATGAGCGGCCTAGCGTCGTAGCAATCATGCTATACTGCCATGGGAAAAAGACTGGAAGTGTATCAGTGGCTTTTCCCCTTCAAGCTGCAGTCAGAAGGAGTCCTCCCGCCAAAGGCCATACTTTCTCTCGAGAGTCAGAGCTTCGAGACGACTTTGAAATCTTGCGAGGCGTATGAGCAAGATAAAGAGTACTCTCCCGACCTTTGAGAGGCCACCCTAAGCAGAGATTGCCGGGAAAACGTTGCTCAACAGGAAGATCTCAGTAACCAACTCGAAAAAGGAGACCCTGGCATAACAAGTGGTGATCCCTGTACTAGAATAGAAGCCCAGCTAATTGTGAAGAACCTACAGCCGGGAGCGTAAGCAACTTGATTCTCCCACGCTCTGTTATACCCTCCCTTTGGTGATGGCTTGGTGCCCCATGACTAATGTAGGACTTTCGGAGACCTTCAGCTTGCTGTTTTGGTCCAGCCTGAATGGCCATAACTTCTACTGTGATTTAGTTTCAGCGTGGGAGCGGTCTTGCTCTTGTTGTTCCGTTGTTGCGCGTCCTATTCTGTTCTCTCCTAACCTGTAGAGTGGCCTAATGGTTTAATCCTTTCCAGCTGTACTCTTTAACCAGGACTACCCGGACCCGATGTTGGGCGGTCTTTCAGTGGTGCCTTTTCAAGGTCAAGGCGGTGACCAAATGTCGATCGTTCTGCACTAGCAGTAGTTGGGCGGGAAGACTGACGGAGTAGAAGGTTCGGTTCGCTATTTGCTACTGTCTAATCTAGTGCGCTTGCTTACGTGTGCTTTCTTTCTACTCTAGTGCGCTGAGCAGCTTCTCCTTCCCTTGCTTCTTCTCGCTACGTGGGAAGAGAATTTATCCATTCCGCCCTGACTTCAATTACAAACTATTACTTCTCGGCCTAACTCGGACTAATCGACTCCCCAGCCTAGCTAGGCTAGACCTGGTGAAAGCAATCAAGCCAAAGCAAGATTCCTTCAACTACCGCTCCTGCCCCTAGGAAAGAAAATCCAATTACCAGTCTCAGTTCCAGGTCCTATAACTATCCCCTTCCTTCTTCAACTAACGCGAGTGACCCATATCCATAGCCAACAAGGGCTTTCCTCACAGCTTCACAAGTGAGTTCCCCCTTTTCTAGAGCAGCTAGCACACCAATTCCAACAATCCCGTCTATTGCTCCTTCTCCCGTCCTTCTTACTGCTACGTGGGAAGAGCCTTTTAAAATTCATTTCGATAAGAGCCAAAGGAGTCTTCCTCTCTAGTAGCCCTTCCCTTCCGACAACAGATTAAATTGCAGCAAGCAGTGACTCTAACAGCGGCAATCGCCCATGGTTCTGCCCTACTATATTCATTATGACCCAAGGCTCACTCGCTGCCCTAAGCTAAGCCCTACGGTTCCTTCGCTTCCCAGAGTTCTGGCTTATAGCCAAGCCAAGGGGCGAAGCGGTCCAATTGAAGCAGATTCACTGGCATCGGTTCTTCCATCAAAGCGGAAAAGAGCATATTCTTGGCATCCCATCTCAGAAGAAGAAGGCGAGTCTCCTCACTTGCCTGGCCCCACTTAAGAAAAGGTTTCGCATCGAGAAATTGTTGGTTTAATCAAAAAAGGCTACTCTGACTCGGGCGATTTCGCTCACTGAGCAAAAACCGAATCTCGGCATTAGCTGCGCGTAGGCCTTCAACAGGAGCAGAAGCAGAAGTGATCAACTATACAAAAATTCTACTTCTTTCCCCGGAACAGCAGCAGAAAGAGTTAACTTGCCCAGCGAGGGCCTTCCGAGACCAATGCTATCAAGAAGAAGGAATAATAGCCTTTATGCCTTGAGCTAAATGACTAAACGCCCTTGCGCCTGGTTTGATTAGGTTAGGACATTGCCGCATTTCATCTCAAAGAGCACCGTCTTCTCTTATTCCTGAAAACATCTGCGGAGCAGTTATTACAAAAAAAAGACTAGCATCTCTAACAGGAAAAGCAAGCAAGGACTTCCCCTTTGGTTTGGTGGCCTCCTTCCTTGAGAAGAGTGAAAGCAGAATCAGACTCTCGGGCGTGGGATCTTGCCTAAAATAATTTCCATTGAGCGGGGTCAGTCTCAAAAAGCATTTTACCGGCACTCATCCCTTGTTTAACCGGCACTCCGCCCTTCTCCCTTACTCCAAGAGCCAAAACAGCCTTCAACAGCAGTTAGGCCTTTTTCTAATCCTACTGCCCTTCTCCCAAGAGTTGAAGAAAAGGCTACCGACTTGGCCTACTTTGACTACGCTATTCTCGAAAGAAGAAGAAGTCGCCCCGCCGACGACAACAGATTCAATAGCTGGGGATCTTGCTAACAATGAAACTCCTAACCTTAAATAATATAACGCTCCATGGCTAATTCGTTCGGCTATTCTATTAAGTAAAGGATCGACTTAAGCTAGAGCAGCTCCTTCTATTTCTATCACATCCATCGGATTAGAGGAAGGAAAAGGTAGATTTCCATAGTGTTAAGTTTGTTCTATATAGCTATTTATTAGAATCCTTCCCGCCAGTGGTATTCCTTGGAAGTGGTAAAAAAGTTCATCTACACACGTAATGGGACTTGCGGCATCCCTCGATCCTATGCTTTCTGAATGACTCGGTAAAAATGTGAATCACCTGGAGTGATTATCGAGTAAGCATTTCTCCCGGTTTTTTTTCGAATTCGAATCTTTCATCCGAGCCCTTGACTGGTGGGAATCAGGCCGGAGAGGCTATGACTTAGACTGCACCTTTATACTTGCCGTATCCTGAGAATTGTGGCCAGCCATATCCCAACGCTCTCTATTTCAAAGGATTTCTTTCTCTGTAGTCATGAAATACGGAAACCAGGGCGAGCTGACGCTGTCTCTGCCACACACGGTCGGCCATCAGAGTTGGACCAAACAGACCTTACGCATATCTAAATTCGCTTAAAAGAACCAACTTTTAGATAAAGAGCTTATTCACCTTTCTTTCATCCACTGACTTGCTTGAAGGATAAAAAAGCAAGCAACGAAACTGTGTGAATCATTTTTTGGCTGGAGATTGGGCAGCTAGAGAGATGGTTGAACGGTTACGGTATGAAATGGTCTCGTCCCCTCTAGAGGTAGATATCTCCTTTCGAAGTTTGTTTCTCCCACACTCGAAAGCTACTAGCTTTAAAAGCCGGCCCATAATTCATTTATTGGAGGTGGGATCGGAGAAAGGGAGAGTCTTTCAGCACAGCCCAACTCTCGAGCCCCTGAATGAAGCCCTCTCAGTTGAACACAGCTTGTGCTTCTTCTATTGGGTCTTGAGCTACTCTCGAGAGCGCACAGTCCGCATCAAGGGTGAGAACCAAGGATAGGTCGAATTCCTTCGGGGCGAGGAATCCCTACTCACTAGGATCACGAGCGCATCCAACTGATCCATTGAAGCCCGTCTTCCCAACTTGACTCTTCCCTCAGATTCAGTCAAAACAGAACGGACTCACGGTTCTAGGGATAGGTCACGAACGAGAGCCAGACTTTCCGCATTCGGACTGTGACTTCCATCGGCAGGCTCCTTTGATGCATGATTTGGAAGAAATGCATAATGCGGACCAACACTCTATCGAACTGGTGCTCCAGTTGGTTTTGAATGGGCAACCCTCTAGCTTGCGGTTTCCACAACGACAAAACAACTTGAGCTAGGCCAACCGAGGAGAGGGGGCTACTTCCCCTTTCTGTCATCCCGCAGGAAATCTTAGCCTAGGCAAGGGTTCTTCTAGGGTCAATGCCAAAGTCTCTTCTTCTTTGAAAAGCGATCTTCTGTACGCGGTTTGGATAGGGTCTTGGGGTTACCAGACGACGGTGGAAAGGAGACTCATTCTCACCTTCCATGTCCCATCCCGGGTTCTTTTCTTCATCTGGAAGGAATGAAAAGCAGACTGTAGCTTTCGTTCTCTGTCTCTATCTCCGGTCTAGGTACAGGCATTCTTCAGAGGATGGAAACAAGGTCCTCGACACTAGTTCCCTCTTTCAAGGCCCTAGGACTGGGATCCTGTCCCTCTCCTTCGAGTCTCGAGCAAAAGAAGAAAAGAGAAGTAAGGATTGCCTTAGAATTATAACATAACCTGCTATCCTACCGCTTGATCACTCGCTCTAACCCCTCGCTTAGTCCTTTAAATGGATATTGAAAGGCTACTCGAACTAGCCTGGAACGTCACTTTATATGTCTGGCAAAGCACTGGAAAGAGGGGAGTCACTTTCAATGGGCCCAATCTCATACTCTGAAAATGAAAGGTATTCCTTCCGTACAGGTGGAAGAATAAATTCTATTTATTAGAGTATTCATTCCTATCTCTCTTTTCATTCAAAATCGAGAGAACGAACGGATAGCCTAGCCTACTAGAAAAGAAATCCATAAGGGACTTCTTGCTAGTCAAATAAGGAAGAATTCTAATGGGGAACTCTCCAGTCGAGTTAGAACCTTGTCCCACCATGTGTGAAGCATATGGTGACTGCTAACGAATGAAAACGAGACCTCACCTATTCGCTCCTATCAAACTCGATGGAAAGCAACTACAACTCAAACGGACCAGAGCTCATAAACCATTGATTACACCACAGCAGGATCTTCCTTGGATAGGCCCTCCCTTACTGAAACTGTTGCCGGTAAGGCATTCGCAAGGGAAGCTTTTCTTTTACGACTGACACTGGACTACCTGAGAGGGAAACTCCCACTTTACCTTTCAAGTGGGTATTGAAAAGACCTTTGGCACTTTAGGATATGCCACATATTCACTGGAAAGAGAGGATCAAGCGGAGATATAACCGGAATGAATCCCCCTTACCTCCTTCTTGCTTGCGTGCCGTTCCTCTAGCCAGCCCTTTTTTTAGTACTCACTGAAGATTTTCTTACTGACTTCCAATGCCTTAGGAAAGAATAGCTTAGTCCCTTACGCTCGGAAAGATCTAGTTTCACTGTGAAGCTACTCCTCTGCATTTGGAGTGCTAAGATAAGAGAATTACAGTTCCCGAGGTCCTTTTTTCCTGTGAATGTGAGAAAGCTTTTCTATCAGTATCTTCTTTCAATTGATTGAAAACAAGCAGTCCTAGTCCTGGGGTAAGCCTTTCTTTTTGCGTTGGGAGTTCTCCGCCGAGGGCTAGTGGAAGTATTGGAACCTTTTCCTTTCCAATACCAGGATTTTCACTTTATCCAATACCTAAGGTTGGAGTTGGTGTCCTAAGGGCAAGAAAGTTAGATGAGTCAATCTAGTTATCTAACCTAATAAGCAATCCAGTTTGAAAACTACAAGCTAGGGATAGAAATAGGTCAAGGGTAAAGATATGCTCTCGGCAATTTTTTTTTTCGTTATCGTTTTCCTTCTGCCATTATTTAAAATTAATTCTTTGAAAGAAAGTGTATTGCCAGCCAGTTACAGGTGGAGTCTCTATGCCTGAGAGTGATGTTCCATCCCCTTCCGCCTTTGAGTCAACTAGAATGACAGTTGGGTTTGGAGGGGAGGACCTTACCATCCAAGGCAAAGGTAGAAGCAAGAAAACCATTCCGCAGCAAAGAAAACTCTCATGGAAACTTGAAGGGCTAGAACTGCCGATATTAGGACTGCCCTTTCTTCTGGAGCTGGCTCATTAGGATCGGGGGGAGGCTTCTAGAAAAAGAGAGTTCGAGGGCACCGCTCGATCAAGTTCACTGCGCAATCCTGACCCGCGAGCTTGTAAAAAGTCGGTTAGGTAGGGGATTCATTTCGAAAAATTTTTGCCATTTGAGATGAGAAGCCCATTATCTTACATTATCACATTAGCATCTTAAGCCGATAACTGAAGCTTGGCTTTCATGCGTTTAGTCCAAGAGATGGGAAATTTATATAAGAATCCGGTGGTACTTGCGCACTAGAAAAAGGCAGCCAACGACTTCCTTCGGACGTACTCCGTCTTTCGAGCCTCTGTTTAGCTTCAAAAGAAGGCGCTAGTACAACGAACGCTGCTTTGGTGCGTCCCACCTCAACTAACTAGTGCTTGACTTGACTCTCCCCCGCACCCTATCCAATGAATAAGGGGAAGGGGAAGGCCGGCCTATCGATGACCGAGCCAGTCTGAAACTACTCCTGACCTCACCCAACGAGCGAAGTCGAGATGTTGATGAGAAAGGGGCGAGTCTCAAGGCCAAAGAGTGCTCTTTGAACGCATCCTTACGAGTGGTTTTTTTTGGGGGGGGTATAGCAGGACTTGAACCTGCGACCATTAGGTTAAAAGCCCAATGCTCTACCAACTGAGCTATACACCCGATTTTCTAATCAGGGTTGGTGCGGAAAATAAAAGAAAAGAGGGCCCTGATCCTCTCATCATATCACAGAGGCGCGGCTCTATACGAGGCTCGTACTGCGGGGAGTCCTTTCCACTCATTGAAGATTCTATCTACAAAAGAAGGTCAGTCAACGGGGGATACTACATAAAGTAGCTCTCACTGAGACTATCTACGAAAAAGGTAAGGTCGTCTTTCTTTCCGGCGGGTTCGACCGAAAGGAGCAGAACTCTATGCTTTGACGTTGTTCCGGTTGAGCACTCTCTTTTCTTTGTCCAATTCTGTCTGACCAACTCGCGAAGGGTGTTGAGGCTGGATGAGGTACGAAGTCCGTGCTTGAGTCCTCTTCCATTCTCAGGCACGGAAGTTGCTGGCCAGCGCCCGCTCAACTCTTCGAGAGCCGGACCAGAAAGGAGTGGTGGTTGGTTCCGATTCATAAATAGTTACTTGTCCCGATTCATAAGCCTTTGTAGTCTTAGTGTCAGCGATCAAATCAGAACTTGCTTTCATTCCAAGATCTGAAACGAAGCGCTTCCAATCCATCATTTCTTCTTTCGTGGTTTCAACCCCTGGTGGAAAGGCAAAAAAGTCTAAATCTGCAGATAAGTCCGATTATAAAGTTTCCGAGTCTGCGGCTTCAAAATACGCTTCATAATCTGCTTCCAAGCCATCCACCGTAACTTCATCATTCGCCTTTCTCCACAAGTTGATAGGCTTCGAGAAATCCTACCCGTCAGGAACCATCGAAACTGCCATTTCACCCGCAACAACCGAAAGCGTAAACTGGAACTGGAAGACAAGCAAGTCAGCTTCTAAGTCAGCAGCTGGTCACTGGTCCTATGTCCTTTGGTCTTGATACCGGACCCCGGCTCTTCCAGTAACCAAGATCTTTTTTGTAAAACCGTAAACTAGAACAATCAATCAACATAGCAAGCAACCAAAACAAAAGTTTCAAACTCCTCTTCTCCTCGCTTTCCGTAGGTTTATGAACTGCTAGCTTCGTCCCTTCCCTCATCGCCACCTCTCTACCTGCCCCTCTCTGTCCTTAAAGCCAAAAGCAAAAGCTCCCCGGGATGCTTGTTTGGAAAGCCCCTACTCAAGGTTCGATTTTCAACTGCTGTTTATGGCCTGTCTTTGCGGCTGAATTTCTCTCCACTATAGTTTTATATATGATTCCGATCGTCAATCATTCAAAAAAGCCGGAATTTGGATTCTTTAGGAGACCCATACTTTTTTTCTTTCCTAAGAACCACGAATCATGGAGGAAGAAGTTTAAAGCAAGTCAGTACACTAGCTTTAGTTGACCAGATAGAGCTTTAACCCGTGATGGATTGATGTCAATTTGAAGAGTTTGAAACTCCAGAATAAGCACGATCTATATTGCGAGTGAAAAGCCCCTTTCTTTGCATAAACTTGTCGAGTAAAAGACTTGAGCTCTTTAAGTTAAGGTTAAGGACAGGCAGCAGCCAGTAGGAGCAGATTTGGTGGAAAGAGATCCAATATCCGGTCCAGAGCAAAAGAGACGATTCCTAAAGCAAAAGACGGACTTCCATCGCTCTACTCTAAGATTGAGTGTTGATGACAAGTCCTATCGAACTCTTTTCCTCGATATCCGCAAATCAGCCAAGAAAATCCAAAAGAGTAAGCAAAGCCCGGGAACCCCTGTCACTATTTTCATTCCTTTCAAGCATTCAACATCTTTTCAAAGATATTTTGAAATACGGACAGTCAGGTTATTTATTCCGTATTCCGAAAATCCAGGTTAGTCAAACTCCAGCTAAAGCGGAAAAGAGGATAAAACGAGCCTGTCAATCCTAATGAGTGTGCGTCGAAGCACAAGCTGAGTTTCAAAATTCTGACTTCTAAGATGCAAATCAAACTCATGTTCCGACAGTCAAATCTTTAGCTTGGACAGTTGCCAAACCGATTTGCGCCTGCTTCCTTTCAGGGCAAGGGATTGGGCGGCTAGGCTACTTCTCAAAACCGGTCGTGAATCATCTACCTCAGCGTACCAAGCCAAGGGCTAGGGCTTTATCCGAACAAGGAGTCCCGCGGGGTAGAAGGGGGGCTTCCACAGAGTCTGACGGAGGGAAAGACCTATTTATTGGATATAATTATACTATTTGAGTCATGCACTTAGGCTTCTGTCAAGAGAATCCCATCATTCCCTGTATCCGCTGAATCCATTTCTTTCTCCGGAACAAAAAACAATAGAAGAAGAGCCATTCTGAACTCATTGAGGCATTTGAGAATACTGAGAAAGAAGCTAGCAAGGCTCGCCAAAAAAAAGCTTACTCTCTATAGTGGGGTGGGGGGGGCCGTTTTCTCGCTATTTCCCTTTTGTCGCTTAGCTCGATGCGCACAACTTACGTGACGATTTATATTTAATATATACGACTTGGGAGCAACCTAATGGGGCATTCTCTTTCTGGCCTTCTGACCGGTTTCCCTCCTTTTCAAAGCTTTTGAGGGAAGCATCATAAGAGGTGCAAAAGCAACTCATTGGGAGCTCTGATTTTTAGATAGATCAAGCTATTCTAAGAGATTAGAGTATTATGTCGTCTACCCGTTCAAGAGGAATGAATGCTTGGATAGGTTTGCTTATGCGAACGAATTAGTATGTCTGCTATGCCTCTCTTTTCTTTCCTTGAAATTCGGGATACGAGTTTATTTCCTGCCTTTCCTCTCTTCCCTAAATTGAGAAGGTGGCGAGCTGAGAGAATATTGGTGTATTGGCTTAAAAGGGTTCAACTGCTTATGTCGATTTTTTGCAATCGAGCCATTCAATCACTTTCTAAGAACAGCTTGACTATATAGGGCAGCCCCAGCCCCACATACATCTTCTTTTCTGAAGTGCAGCGCTTGAAGTTAGCCCTCAACTGGTTGATTTCTTCCGAAGTCTCTTGCAGCTTTCTCTCCCCTTGCCTCCCCCTCTCTCTATCTTAAGCTTTCCACATGGCACTTCGCTACTGCTTCATCTGCCTCAAGCTCCTAAGCTAAGCCCTAACGCCTCTCTGCTCCGCTTCGACTTTCAAACTATCCTTTGATTGAGAGACAGGCCCGTTAGCTTCTCTCTTTCCTCCTCCCAGAGATCCCCCTTTCAAGGAAACATTTTCTTCTTATCTTATTGTCCGGCACGGAATCTTTTCAATCATGCATGGGAAAAGAGAAGTCGATTGAAGCAGAAGCGGGCCAAAAAAAGTTGTAAGGAAGAAAAGGAGTCGTTAACCCTACTCTTCGTTTTATTCGTATCATACAGCCCGGACTTTCCGCATGAGCCAGGAGGGCATGGCTAAAATCTTTATCTTTCTCCGGTAGATAGAGTTGATCTTAGGCTTTCGCGTATGAACTGGGACGATATAGATTTCCTCGACCGAAGACTTGACCGAGGGAAATTGAATGAGCTACTCTTACGTAGATAGATCGATTGAATGCTTTTTTTTGATCGAGTCGTCAGTCTGGCGAGAGAGTTATGCCTGGCATAAGTACTTTATTGGAGCAAAGGCAAATCCGTCCCCATATGACCTTCTTTCTCCTGTTGTATGGATGTCTCTTTTCCTTCCGTCGTCCCTTCAATGCTGTCGCCTTCGTTCCTTTCCCCTTTTCGGTAGGGTCTTACCCTTTCAGGCCTTTCCTTATGCCCCGATGCTTTCATGATTCGGGTTCCTCCTTTAGTTCAATGTTTGCGAGCGTCAAAGCACCTAACCATATCTATTACATCATGCACGTAGCCCAGCCCGGACATGAAAGCGCATTTGGAAGCAAGCATATGTGTGCCAAAGTGGCACGAGATTGAAGCTCCACTGAATGCTTCCACTCTTGAGATCCTACTAAAAAAACGTATGTTGAGCTTTGCTTTCGAATGAGGAAAGAGTGAATTGCCCCATCTAACTGAGCGTCTCTTTTTGTCTTGTGCCCGAATCTTCTCGGCGGAATCATTGAGTGCCACATGAATGAAAGTCAAGGTTCTATTCTTTCTCTCTTGGTAAGCTTTTTCTTTCCTCTGGACCTATAAGAATAGCAAGCACTCCAATCTCCGGCATAGATTTAGCGAAAGATAGGCAGCATTGAATGAAGGAAGTTTCAATTCCCTTGTGGCCGATAACTGGGAAGGCCAGGAGCGCATAGACGGATCAAGTTATTGCATGACGATCCCGTCCCCGATGCCCCGAACTGAGGGTTAGATTGAGATGAGCACAATAAGATAAAGATAGCGCGGCTGGCCCAGTGCGATGTATAGAACATGATACCTGCCCTCCCTTCCTCTCATCAGATTTGAAGTAATTGCCTTAAACAAACGGAATGAGCCGCATTTCTCATTTGTTCATTTCTAATGATCACTGTCTTCCTTCTTGCCTTTGTACCATTCTGTCATGGACTGACTTGAAGCATCAATGTCACACTCAAGCCTAAACCGCCTCTCCCCTTTCGTCATAAGATAAGGCGTGGTTTCGAACCACCTAATGATGATCAAATCACGATCATGGGGTAGCCCGGTTCTAATTCCATATGCAGATTCTAATTGAAATCAAGACCCCGAAGCTTTTTTAGTTCCAGATGATGCAGAGCCAATTCGAATTCCAGATCCAATCCCATCTCCTGAGCTATACCTAACACTTCTGAAAATGTAGATTTGCCCGGACTTATTTAATTTAAGAAGGCGAGATGGAGACCCTGATTTGGACCCTCGTGATCGAGCTTATGATTGTAAAGAACGCGGAGCCATAGTCAAACGATCCAAACCAGGTTGAGAGCGTCGAAGCTTATCCACCTGAAGCACTCACTTCTACTCCTGTCCTGCTGTCGAAGCAGTGGCCGGAAGCTTCACTGTGGAGGCAGGCGGTCTGATGGAGCTGATTAGATCCACAACCGAGATGGAGCCATCCCTGGAACCCAGGAGCGAAGCTATCCCTCCGCCCACAAGAATCCATCTCAGGCCTGCAATACAAAGACTAACCATGGAGGTCACTGAAGCTGCTGAATCGACCTCTGAGAAGGAAGAAGAACAAGAGCTACTGCGGTTGAGGAACAAGCCGTCGTGGCTGCACCTGTCAAGTTACACGATCTTTCTCTTTGCCCGCTTTGATTAGGCTTTATTCCCGAGCGCTCTTTTAAAATGCTCTTGTGGAGCTGGAGAAGCAAGACTAGCCCTTTTTTATTTTATTAGTAAAGCTTCGGCCTTGCCTTTCTAATCGGCATCTTTTGATCGTTTCACTGTCATAATGGCACTACACTGGCCCGAGAAGGTGAAGGTGTGTAAACGGTCACTCTAACACTATAAGGTATCAATGGACACTATTTAAATTTATCAAACAAAATGAAGTAGGGACCTAAGCACGAAGCTATTACACAATCAAAGCCTTTTTCATCTCCTGCGAACAGACGCACAAGATAACCTTTGGTACACGCCACTAGCTGTTTACCGATCACACAATTCATTGGCTTCTCCTCTAAGGAAGTAAAAAAACCCCACATACTCTTTCCCATATCACCTATACGAATCCGAAGCTAACCCCTGCACCTGATTCATCCCCTTGAATCAGGGGTTTGCCTGCGAGTCTTTCTTTGAATTTCTGATGGAGAGACGGGGAAGATAGTGAAAATTTTTTTTATTCCGGGCTGGCTCATTTGAAAAATCTGGGAAGCGACGACGAAGAAGCGATTTATTATTAAAATAAATAAAGCCGAAGCCAGTAAAAACCCAATTCGCGCATTAGCTTAGTTCCCATCTCATAGAAAAATAATGGTGTTCGGGGTTCAAAACCTCCTATTAAATAAAGGCAGAACAGAAGCTGGTTGAGGAATCAATCACAGTTTGACGTGCCGGGGAAAATTAAAACAATAGATGTGGTATACCAAAAAAAAAAAGTAGAGGAGGCAAAGCACCGTAACCGTCAAAAAAGTTCAGATCAAGTGCCAGAAGAAATGGTCGACTCTGAATCCGGATTGGTTTGAATCGTGAATGAAAGATTTTCTCTAAACTAGAAAACCGTCAAGAAAGGATCCATCAACATGATGGACACTCGAAACCTTATCTGGTTTGTGTAAGGAGGGAACCCATTTGACCTTTTCAGTAAAGGGGGAAACAAATAAAGTAGGGGACGAAACACTAACATAGCGCTTCACGCCCAGAGGAAGATGCTTTCTTTTAGCCTACGCCTACGCCTTTCCCCTTTTTATAATAAGATAAGCATCCAGCTCTCGATCCAGAGCTACTGCTTCAACAATCAACTGAGCTCAGGAAGTCAGGTTAAGACGTCGACTTATACAGGGTCTTGTCCGAGGAGATGAAAAACAATTAAAAAAAAAAAAAAGGATACCCACTATGTACGCTTGACATGAAAAGTAGAGGCAAGCAGAGTCAAAGGCCGAGCCTCAACCAGCAAAGGGAGACAGCCATGCCAATCCAAGCAGAGCAACTAGAAGCCCACTCTACCTTTCTTTCTTTACCTTAGACTTCGTTCTTCAAGGAGACTCATGTGCATTTCCTCTGTTCTGTGCTGTGCTCTTGAACTCTTGATTCCCTTGTGCCTTTAGTTGAAGTATAGGTCGTCGATTCTTATGGGATTTTTCCTTTCTTTTGTTGAGTGGTATAGAAGGGATTCCTCTAGTAGGTAGCGACAAGAGGCTACATCAATAGCTGAAACTTGTTTTCGGGTAGGGTAGGCTCGGAGTCAGAAGTCCTCTCTTTCCCAACCAAATAAGCATTTTAGCAAAGTTCACCTTCCCGCGGTCAAAACAACACTTGCGGATAACAATCAGACCTTACCAGGGACAGGGACCATACTAGAGAGCCTAATTAAAAAGAATTCGGGCTTGCTTTCTCAATTCACATCTATGAGCGATGATTCCTGTATCTCTTGCTCGCTTCGATCGGACTCTGACAGCTTAGGGAAGAATGATGGGTCGCTAACAAGGCCCCTAAATGACCGCTCAGAAGGCCTACCTATTTTTTCCCAATCCGTCACTTGCTCGTCCCTCTCTCATGAAAGATTTTTTCTCCTCTCCCGGCGGCTTTTACTCATGGCTATAGCCAGTTGCTAAGACGATTCCCATTCAAGCATTCTCATTCAACGGTCTATCAATGCTGCCTTATTTTGTTTTGTCAAAATTGACTTTCTTTCCACTAGTTCTTACAAAATAAAATTTGCAGGAAGTAAACGACCTTCCGAAATCAACTCCTGAAGTCACGTCTTTCAGTACTGGGACTGAAGTCAAGTACTTTCGAGTTGCTCTTTGCCCACCTTCCGACTTAGAAATACCAACTATAAATAGCTTGAGCATCTCTTGATAAGGAAACGTCTTTCTAGAACTAAGGGGAAGGTTTGGAACCCTAGTAGCAGAATGGAATCAGTTTACCGGACTGACTTCCATGCCAACACGAGTAGTTTAACTCATCACTACCTCGTAAGGGCGTTGAGAATTGTTTTTTCTTAAAAAAAAAAAAGAAAAAGGCACACAGGTCGTCTTTTGCTCGTCTCCTTCTGCGATACGCACCTGGTAGTAGCCCGACCGTAGATCCAACTTCGAAAAGTATGAAGCGCTCAGTCGAAGAAGTCTGCAATCAAAGTGGATACTTGTTCTTGATGGTTAGGTTACCTGGTTGAGCGCCCATAAATGTCAATCTAATCTAACTAAGGCTCCCGCTTCTTCTGGAAGAAAACAGGGGCAAAATATGGAACCGTCGGAGGCTTAAATATATCTGGCCGAGATTACTTTAAAAAATTCCTAAAGTACTTGCTTTTTTTTTTTCATGAGAAAAATAAGTCTTATGTGTATTGGATCCGCTCTTCTGTTAGCATGAGCACTTTAATTAGATTCTATTCCTCTTCTTTATTCTTAACAAATGGAACCCCCCACCCGAACCTTTCTTAAGACTACCAAGCCCTCTCGAATTAGTTCTACGATAGAAGCTTTCAACGTACACCCGGGGACAAATCTTTCACTCACTGAGAAGTGAAAACCTGTGACTATATCGTCCTGAAGACGGATGCGACGGGAAGAAGTGGCATTTAGAAGTGTTGCTGACTTTACATTTAGGTTTCGGCATAACAAAGCTTGCACTGTCTTTTCGCACTTAGGCGCACAGCGTGCCGTTGGTAATGATTCTACTACGGTGCCGCAAATTCGCAAGCTGATCCTAAGTAATCGTTGTTGTTCATTCGATTCCGGAGGAATGACTTCGTTAGGATTGGAGAATTGCTGCGATTCTTCCTGAATAGACTCTATTCTCCCGTCGAGAGTGACTTTGAAAGTCTTACCTAAACTCTTACGACTGAATATGAGAAAGCCTATAAAACAACGAGCTACTATCATTTCTTCATTATAGATTGAGATCTTCTTCGGACTTGATGCACAAATAGATGGAATAGCAGCAAATAGCATCTTTCTATCCGTTGAACTAAATCTCATTGGGAAACGTTATCCGTATCTATCTTTCAGCAACGGAACGGGAAGTTGTCTAGGACAGGATGCGCTCCCCCGGCGGCCAAGTAAAAAAAGGAAAAGAAAGAAAGGATAAGATAACTTCGTATGTATTTGGTCACTCTCCTCTAGTTATGTTTAACCTTGAATGCAATTTATAGATTCGACAGCAATAGTCCCTCGGACTCGAAAAGTAATAACGAAAATGGCTGATCCAATAGCGGATTCCGCAGCTGCCACTGTTGGAACTAATGAAGCAAATGATTGACCCATCATATCATCCAAAGAAACGGAAAATACCAAAAAGTTCGAATTGACAGCTAATAACATTGATTCAATTGGCATTGACATAATAATAATATTTCGTCTATTAAGGAGGATTCCCCGAATACCTAAAATGGAGATGATCATAGAAAATGTGAAATATTTGATAAGATCCGTTTCGGAAACGTGGAATGTCAGAGAAATTCAAATTATGTGAGGAAGTCCTGCGTCATAGAGTCCAGGGAAAGCCTGACTTTTTCTTAATCTTCTTCTTTGTCTTTCGGTTCTAGTTTTCTGCTCTCCTTCTTTTGATCTCCTTCCTTATCACTTTGTATAAGGAATTAAATCTTTCTTCCTGGACTTTACTTGCTTTAAAAGCTGGCCGACTTCCTTCCCCGGATCATAGGACCCACCCACCCGTTTTCTTGTCTACTCAAAATATGGGACTCTTTCGCCAGCTACCGCCTCTCTCTTTTTCAAAATTTTTTATATTCTTCCTACAGCAAAGCAAGTGTTAATGCCTGGGTTCGAAGAATCTTTATGAACTTTCTGATCAAATATAAGATTTTTTTTTCAGTTCAGTTTTCTTTTTTTATTCTGTTTATTAATCCTGATATAGGATAATCCAACATTGGTGATTTTGCCTAATATCGCTTTTCTCTTTCTTTCGTAGAGTAGAATTTAACCAGTCTTCCGACGCAAGATTGGTTTCTTGAGTTCAGGCTTGAGACCAAGGCTTCGCCGTTTGAGAACACCGCCACCATCCATTTTGGCTCATGGCGGTCCAAATGACCTATTCTGTCAAGCGTTTTACAACCCTTGCCAGAGTAGGTGGTGCTGGCTTTCGAACTATTGCATCTCTTGCTCACTCTAATAGGCCTAAGCGCTATGAGCGGGTCTATGTGATGGGACTTAAATCTAAACTTCCTATTTAGCTTTGGCTTGGTAGGGGGTGTCCTCTTAACCCATATCTTCGTGCTTTCATTATTAACTACTTCTTAAAAAAAATGAAATCATATGAAACCTAAAGATTTCTCTATCATTCCGGAAGACTTATTTGAGTCTCCCAAGATGGTGGATTTCCTTGAATGGTCCACACTGAGAGGATGGGTTAAGCAGTGGCTGCACTCTTGTCTACAAGGTCGGTCTTATGTGACCCTTATGTATCCATTGAACAGTTCTTTGAAGCTCCTGTTGTAAATCATGACTGGAAAATCACGCGCAAAGATACTGAATTAGTGCGCTTTGGTCTTCTATGGAAGGTTTATGATTTGGTCGGTACCAATTTCTCAGTTCCAATCTTGGATGTTGGTATCAGTGGCTTACTTATTAGGTGGAGTCAACGGTACCCAATTCCTAGTTGAGCCTTCGGGCCTAAACCAGCCCAAGCCCCATAAGGGGCTAGTTGTTCCTGGTGTAGTTATTCTCCATGGGACGGACCCTACTTATGAGACCGTAAGATATAAGAAGGCGTTATGGCCAGATTCATACTCTGACTATCTAATGGCATGCGGAAGTGATCACTCCCCAATGCTCAAAAGGGTGAAACCTGATATAAATCTTGGTAACCCTTCCAATATTTCAGAATGTGGGAGAGCCACCCCCTGTTTTTGTAAATTGTTGAGGATGCGTGGAGGACACCATTTAATTTAATGGGAACCCCATTTTGTTCTTTTGCAAAAAAAAATATGATAGAAACCAAGAAGGCGTTGAAGGAATAGGATAGAAATGTATTTGGGAAAATGAATGAAAGATTGGAGCTGGTTAGACTGGAGCTAGAGCAGATCTAATCCGCTTTGCAAGCTGATCCACTAAATCAAGACCTTGGTGATAAGGAAAAGGAAAGACGGAAGAAAGACTCTGAGATCCTTCAGCAGGAAGAGTCCTTTGCTAGACAAAAGTCCCGGGTGCAGTGGCGGGGATACTCATTCTATCTTTTTCTATGCTGCCATTTCTGCTCGGAGGGCTACAAACACCATCAGATCTTTGAAGAAAAGATAATAGGAAGATATTAAATAGGTTAAGAAGGAGGCTGAAAATGCTTTTAAAAATTGAGCTCTGAGGTTTCGCATCTCATAAAAAAAGTGCTTACTACAGAAGCTAGCTCCTGGTTGACCAGAATGATAACAAAAGAGGAGGTTGTACACACTGTGAAGAGGGCTGTTGATGAGATTACAACAAACCTTCGCGAGGACAACTTGCGCAGATCAGAGTGGCTGCAGCCTTTCTGGTGATAATTGTCATGCATTGGGGGTCCTTTCCTTGGGCAGATGTAGCAAGGGTGGCTCTAGCAATTGAAGAAGTTGGCTTTCCATGGGCATCGATCCTTTTGATGTCTGATCTTCTGACAAAAGTCACATTGTGGTATGACACGATTGCTGGTCGCTCTACAACCTGGGCGGGTCTCGCTGCCGGATCAATGCGCAGGACGCACGATCTACAAACAACAATAGAGAGAGCCAACCAAGAACAAGAAAGAGGCGCTCCGCTCCTAGTCACTAAGTAGTGTGCTCTTCTGTCCTCCGTAGGACTCCTTCAAGAATAGGTTCTTTCTCTTATGTAATGTCATTTCGCCCGTTCAACTTCCGTACCGGAGGAAATGGGATTCGAACCCATGATACAATCTTCTTGTATGTCGATTTAGCAAACCAATGCCTTAAGCCACTCAGCCATACCTCCAACTTGTTGATCGGAATTGAATTGAATTGGATGTGCCGGGTTGGGTTGGTTGCCCCACTGCGTAAGCCTACGCGCGCGCCCTTACGTTTTGAAGCAGGGCGAGACTACTTTAGCGTTGAGCCTCTTTTCCTTCTGCCCAGCTCCCCGAAAATCACGTTCGACTTGCATGTGTTAAGCATATAGCTAGCGTTCCTTCTGAGCCAGGATCAAACTCAGATTTGGACTATGATTGAGCCCTGCAGTGGTAGAACCTGGTGAACCGGGCGTACTACTAAAGATTGATTCTCTCTCCTAACCACTCTCTTCTATATATATTATTATAACACCAACCCAATTTCCTCCCTCGGGGCGGGACCGGCACTACTTCTCTTTTTTGTCTCATCCAGATTTCCCTTCTGTAGAGCGATCTGACGAAACATCTGGAAACATAGATCCAAGATCATATACAAATAGACCCCAATGATGTGATGACCGGAGGCTCTTTTCACTGCAAACCAAGTCAATCTGTCCGTAAGCCCTTTCCTTTGGCTGGGAATGGGGAATCTTCTCTATGAGGCGTTCATCTTCGCCCCTTCTGGGCTCAAGCACGACGGCTACTATATCAGACTCGAATTTCAACCTCTTTCACTGGGGCTTTAGGTTATCAAGGCCCTTTCCTTTACACTGTTGGAGAGAGCCTCTGAGGAATCTAATATTCCAGCTTTCTTTTGCTTCTTCCTTTTCAAGCGCCTTAGTCAAGCCAGAAGGCAAGGCTCAGCCCTTTCTTTTTGACAATGCTCGACTCGTAGGTACCACGTTGACGAAATAACGTCTTTTTGTCCTTTCACCCAAATGGTATCGCCAAGGTGCTCGAAAGAGGAAGATTTTTCCAAACAGCGGTAAAAAGGTAACGACCTGCTTTCCCTTCATCTCGGCCCTCGAAAGCATCCCTTTTTAAGTTAAGGGGGCGGCTGGCAGTGAGTACGTACGAGCCGCTACTCGAAGGATAGCATGCTTAAAAGACCCTGGCCATAAACCAAGACCAAAAAAAGACCATATCCAACTGCCTCCTTCCCTTTCTTCGCGGAGCGGCTTAAGTCAGAAGGACTTCGACCTCTAAGTCCAGCGAGAAAGTCCTATTTGTATAAGCGAGCTTCCGGCCCTACCTTACTCTACCTTGGGAGTCTCTCTCGTAGTCGCGTAAAGCTCTCAAATCCTTTCACAAGGAGGCGAAGAGGATTACTTTTCTCATTTTACCTAAAGTTGCCCCCCCCACCTCTCAGTGGCTCCTTGGAGTCCTATTGGGGATCCTGCAGTCTTTCTTTAACCGACTGTGCGGGTTGCTTCTCATACTTATCCCTTCCTCTTACTAATAAAGCGAGAACACTAGCCAGTGAGTCACCACCTCGGAACGAAGGAAGAAGGCATGAGAGAAGGAAAGAGGAATTTCACCCTCTTGGTCAAGATATTATGAAAGAAATGGAGAGCATAGGGCATTGTATTCGTTCATATCATGCAACGGACTACAGTATCGAACTCCTATGAGTGAATTCGCCGGCCGCTGAAAGACTGACGCAACTCAGCCGGTTGGTATTAACTAGACTACCCTCCTTATCCTTAGCGGGGTCTACTTCCTTTGCTATCCCTACCTCTACTTCCTTTCCCGCGGCGGGGGCCGGGGATGGATCTTGTTGATTTAGTAGTTCGCTCAGTAGATCCTTCGTTGAAGCAGCGGCTTACTCATAACCACCTCGGCCATCACCGGGAGGCATAGACAGTGGCTTTTCGAGCAGCGGAACCGGTAGAACTCCAATCTATGGCAGTACCAGCAGCGGTGGAGCTAGCATATATACTCACCTGCATTAGATCAGGTCTGGGTCCCCTGCTCCGTCCTATGTAGGTAGGCAGCGTGTACGACAGTTGTCCCCTCCTTCTGGCTCTGTCTTATTACGTCCGAGGCCTAGAGGGAATTTTCTCTCCTAACTTACCTATGAATCAGACTTTCTTTCACCACTCTTTCATAAGGGGCAGCTGCTACTATTCTGATCTCGTCCACTCATCCAAACTCTGATCTCTATCTATGTTAATTCTCTTTACTTTCTTTCGATCGATTCTCTTTCTTTTCCAATGGGAAGCATCTTTTCGACAGGGAAGCTCGGCTCACTGGATAGCTGACTCGCGCCCTTCCATGTTTCCGGAGATTTTGATCTGACCGCCCGGTGTAGGAGGCAAAGTTGAGCAGGGCAAAGGCCTTTTTTTTTGCACAGGGGCGCTCAAGCAGGTGAGGAAAGCCACGCGAGAAGAGAGCCTTTGTCAGCAGAGGAAGGAGTTCGTGATTGACAATCTCTTGAGAAGAACAATCCCAACAGGAGAAATCATCAATCAGAACTAAAGCCAGCACCAGCATAGGGTGGTTTCTATGCAAGGAGAACAGGGATCCTCTGACACCGAACAAGCACCCCCTTCCTGGAAAGAGAGAGACTTCTCTTCTGAGAACGTCTTGTCTGCCCCCCTGATTTCACTTCATTAGCTAGATTTGGATGTTTGCCTCTTGGATCAATGGGGGATTGCCTCTCCCCATAGAGGTACGATTTTCATTGGATCAAGGAAGAGTACTGTGACTGGTCGTCCACCAAAGCTTTTCTTGTTCGCCCTACTGATACTGATAGAGAGTCAACGGGGTAGTATATCTTGAACAACCTACTTCTGCTCAGGCTTTGACGGATCAAAGGCTGGTCAATGAGCAGCATCTCCATCAAACTTTGTGAGGTTCCCCCGGGATCCGGTCTATCCTTGTGAAAAGAAGGATTGGACTCCAACTTCTCGTCTAAAGCCTGTGATGAGTGCTTATAAAGGCAAAGATATGGATTCTCTTTTTGAACTGCTTGAAAGCGCTCGCAAGAGGTAGATGATCCCCTTTGAGGAAGAAGGATTTTTTTTTGTTCACCGGAGAAAGCTTTCTGCTTCCCGACCATGAATCTCTCCCTGTTGATCGTGACTGGAGGGTTCAGTCAAGCAAGAATGAGGAAACTTTGACCTTGATTGAATGTGCTACACCTGACGAAAGAAGTTGGTCGTTCGGGAGCGTACTTATGTGATGTGATGAACTAGCCTTTGTCGACTTCGAAAGGTGATCCATATATCATAGGCCAGGCAATGGATGCTACTTAGTCTCCTCTTTCAACTTCTTCGTCAGAGGGAAGAGATGCCAGGAAGCTCTGTTCCTTCTCGCAGGGTGGCGTGCCTCCGTCTGAGACTCTACCCTGCCCGTTGGATGTATGGGGCCTCTTCAATTCATCTTTGAGGTTTTTTTCTATCCCCGCTTCCCTACTGAGTTCCTCCGTCTCTCTTGCATGGTGCCCCTCTGTCCCTCCCTTTCTGAGAGGTGATCCACCAATCCTTTTTCAACCTAAAGGTTGATTTCAAAGCCGGGACGGACGAAGTTTGGTCAAAATGTAGTCGTTGAAGCCTTTCTGCAACATCTTCCTGTCTATGGATTCTTTCTACGCTACAAGTCCGCTGTTAATCTTGCTTTCGACCTCACTCAAGGGAACGCCCTCTTATTGGGGATCTTCCTTGACCTGAAAGCTGGATGGAAGGTCTCTTTCTTCTCTGTGTTTCGCCCATTCGAGTGTGATTTGACAATGGCATCATAGGCACAAACCAGGCCCTCGGTCCGTCTGTGCTGCTTCGAATGATCGGGTTTCAACGGCTTCCCTAGCTGTGCTGATCTTTCTAGCAGTTCACTACGCGCCGAATGATTCTTTGCTATTTCCTCTCTCTCCTCTCGGTCTGCCTGAAAAGAGTTCCCTGTAAGAGGGACAGTCAGAACAAGATGCGGTTTCATCAGACGGGATCAAAGATGTCGAAATTCGCCGATCATAGGTCAGCGGGTCAAGCAAGGGTTGGTCGAGCTTACTTTCGTTTCCGATTTGAAAAAGGGAGATTCTACTGATATAGACTCTTATCCCCACTGTCGTCAAACTGACACTTTATCATATCGATTCCTTGAGTGGAGCTCTCAGTCTCCAGGTCGGCCAATCCCCTTTAAGTTCAGCCCTTTTCCTCTTTTCTTTGGATCATCTTCATTTGCTTAAGGATCTGTCAACGCAAACTCCCCTTTGACACATGAATCAATCCTAACCTCCGAAGAGGGATGCTTGCCCCGATAACGATGGATCCCTAAGGAAGAAAGTGAACCAATCTCTCACATTTCATGACCTGAGGAAGAGCTTCAGTCAACACTTCTCTGAGACAGGAGCATAAAAGAAGATGACTAAAGACAATAACATAAAATAATAAAGAGTGAGGTGCGCGCATAGTGGCAAATAGGCGGTCATTCTATCCAGATCTCAAGCCTCATCAAGATTCTCATTCCATTACTGAAATTTCAATCAATCAATCAAAGTCAAGAGGAAAAAGACAAAGAAAAGATTTCAAAATCATCACAAACCTCCCCTTTTTCTTTTCTATTGCAATTTATCGATTATTATATGTACGAGATAGATTTTTCACATCTTACAGAGTCCACAGATGCATAAGAAGGATACTCTATCAAGCAAGATAGTAGTGGGTGCTCTCATTTCCGTATGATTTTCTCTATCCTGTTCTGCTTCTTGTCCAGCTTCTAATGCTCTTATAGCTGAAGACTGAAATCCTGAGCTTGTAGCCGAGACAGGGGACCAAAACTTGATGTCTGAAAAACTGGGCCTCTCCCTCTTCTGTGCGGGCCTCTTTACCGCTTGAGCTTCTAATTGATCTTGTTGGTGCTTTATGTATGGCTAAGGTTAGGGCTCTATGTGAAATTCCAACATGGTTTGAGAGAAGGGTTAGATTGTCTATACTACATATAAAGAATGAATCCAAATCACTCACTAGCATGAGAAGGCAAGGAAAATGAAGATAGACTGGCGATGACTAAGAATATTCTACTCGCAAAGCAACCCGAGATCAAGAGTCCGCCTAGAAAGCACTTTTGAGACCTAGAGGACTAGATAAAAATCGTAGATTGAAAGGGCCTGGACCTGGGCTCTCGTGAACTTAAATAAAGGTAGGGGATAGATAATAGAGCTAGGGGCAGGGCTTGAGTGAGTGGACCGATCTGCGCCCCACTCTCCAATTCCTAAAGGGGCCTGATTAAGGAAGTAAAAGCGCTTACGCATCTTTTCATTTAGTCAGACGTATGCTATTTTCACTCGTTGTAAGTCAAGTCCATCTCATTTTTTATAGAAATGAGCAGGAACAAGCTTCAGCTAATGATAATGAGAAAGACGGATAGATAGTATTCTCATTCCAAAGACTCCATCAGTTAGGCTCTTTTGCCGCTAGATATAAGTTCTGGGATGGGGGATATTGATTGGTTTTTCCATCCGCCTATCAGTAAATCATTCTCTTGCATGCATGCAAATACTGAAGAACCTAGTGGATTTAGATAAGGAAGAAGGTCAAATAAAAGCAGAATTGATACCTGCTTGAGAACCCGCTACTAATGTAATGTAATGTGTCCTCTGCTTCTGATCACAACAGGCTAATCTGTAACAAAAAGCTTAAGAATTAGGAAAACCAGCAATCCCATAGTTACTAAATGTTATGTTGGTGCCACGGATTCCACCCCTACTAGCTACCATCTATATTATGACAACGCCTCTACTATCCCAACAGTACTTGCTGGATAATCATAGCTCGATGAGAATTTCCCAGCGGTGGATCGAGTATAAGGCCTGCATAGGCTGAGTCTAATTCACCATCCCCGGACTGGGATTGAGTTCTGACCAAAAAATTAAACTATCATGCTTTGATGGATGGAAGGAGCATTCAAGACTCTCGAGGTTGGACGGAGGCCCCTCTTATCGGTCGGGAGTGAGTTGTGAATTATGGTTCTAAGGCTTGTGATGTTCGATCTAAGATATTCGGAATAAAGATCCGGATAGAAAGAATTGTTGGCTTTCTCAATCGCTTTCTCGGCCGGAAGAGCAGCTCCTAATTCCCATCTCGGTAGCTTCATCTTCTTCGGGAGCTGTTCATCTCAGTCCGGATCATGACACTTCTCGGAAGGAGGGGTAACCACTCAAGGCTTGTTGGATTGGGCAGCAGAAAGATCGAAATTGGGCGGAGAGCCAGGAGAGAAAGACTTTACTTCGTTCGGGAGCTGATAATGCTTCTGCTACCGCACCCGGAGGGACAAAGAGGCTTACATGCCTAATTTTAAAAATGGAAAACACGTCTTTCTGGGTGGGGTATTGAATCCTTCCCTTCCCCCATTTAGTGAGAAAGCGCGTATACTCGAAGGAAGGCATAATATTTCACCCCTCATCCGGAGTAGTTTAGTTAGTTGTCAATAGCTTGTGATTCGGAGTTGTCGACCCGTCATTTCCAGTCGAGTAAAGGAGCATCCCCCTCTTCATCGAAGTCGCTCAATACGTTGTATCGATGGAGTGACATCTAGGCTTATCCCTTCCCCCCTGATCCCTCGGGTAGAGGGATCAGTAAGCAACCGGGTGACGGGCGAACCACATCTGTGAAAATTCCATAGGCATTCTCCGCTCGAAGTCGGATCAAATGCAAATATTCGATTCAAGAGGAATCGGTTTTTTGGGAACCTCGGGCTGTAAGGCGATGGTTCGAAGATTTCGATGCCTTCTATTCCGGTCAATGAATCAATATTTTGAGGGAGCAGCTAACCAATCTCATTTCTCAGATAAGTCCATCGGTTTAGAGATTAGTTCATGCTCTTTCATCCCCTAAGGAGTCGGAGATGGCCCTTCCGGTGCAGTTCAGGTTGGTTGTTAATACGTGTATAAGATACTGCTCTCTCTTTCCCTCTCCTTTTAGTCGAGTGTTCATTCTTCACCCTTCCATGCACTTCTTCTCTTCCTCCCCGGAGAGATAGGGGCACACCCCTGCATGCGACCCTGTCATCAACTTCAGAATCATCATGAACTTCAACCCCAGAAGCAGCCACATTCCATCCCCCGTTCTAGGATCAAGAATCTACATGGCGAACATCCTCCGATTACACATTCGTATTAGAGGAGGATCCTTACAATTTATAAATACTCATACATAGGAGGAGCGGAAGCTACTCGACTGTTAGGGAGAAAGGAACTCGTAGTTCTAGTACCTGACCAAGCTCCAGTTGACCCTGAACCGGAAACCGGAACGGAGGCGGAGCCAAAGGTAGCATAGCTTGTTCCAGTTCCAATTGATCCAGTTGGAGCTTCTCGTTTTCCTATTGAGGAATCGTTTTATCCAGTTAAGTTATTTATCTAAGGCTCAAGGGCAAGGGCAAGAAATGGCTCTACCTACTATACCAACGGAGCAAAGCCCTTTCCATACGCTATCGATTGGTATAGCTCAGAATGGTTCTGGATCGATTCCACCGGAACTTCAAAACGATTACTGGCCGATGTTCCGGTATGGCGGGTGTACGAGTATACCATTATAGGGAGCTCCGTCCATACCAATGGTGGAGTGAAAAGCTGTCGTGATTCATCTCCACCTGCCAACCATGGGAACTTACTTATGAATTGCACCTTTTTGAATAAACCGTCGGCTCATGGAGCTACTGGGAATGATACTGGCAGAGAAGGGTAAACTCCTGCCATAGTTATTATGCCCCCAAACTCGACAGTTTTTTTTTTTTTTATCATCCCCCTAGCTCACATCGAGTATGTTACGCCTTCCAATGGATAAACGTTAGTACCCGTGGATAGAGATGTTTTCCCAATGATTGATAGATATAAGGGGGAGATAGTTTGGCAAGCAAGATCTTCTACAGGAAATTAAGCTGTCTTCTACGGGAGTAACTTCGTCGGATAGGCCGGAGTGAGGGAGCCCTGTAATGTCTATATATATTCCGGATTGGTGTCGGGATCAGTGTCGAAATAGGATAGCGATAGCGATGGAGGTCAATAATATTACCAGAGATGCAACTGAGGATGATACGGGGGGTGCTTTCCCCGTCTCCCGCCGCGAGCCGCCCACGCCCAGGTGAGCTATCAAGGGATAGGAGTGCCCGTCCCTTCTCAACCAACCGTACAACCCTTCCCTTCGCTCGAGGGATCAAGCGTTGCTGTTCGAGAGTCGAAGCAAGGTTTGAAGAAGATGTTCTAGATCCGGGACCAAAAGTCAGCACCTTGTAGATCCAGTGTCGGGCGACCACTCCAACTCAATCTCTCATTGAGAAATCGATGAAAGGGTTGCATTTGCCCCTAGACCTGTAGATAATCCAGCGTACGCGGGAGCTTCTTCAGTAGGGGCAAAGGAAGAAATAGCAGATGCTCTTGGGCTGTAGCCACCGGAACTGGGAACTGTTGTGATTTCGTAACCGCGCATCGTGTTCTGGTGAATGTTCTTTGGCCCAGTGTGAGAAATAAAAAACTGCATGTTTAGTTGGTTGATCGAGTGACGAGCGATGTTGTTACGGCAGATCGAATCAACTGTCCATTGAGCACTGGTAACTCCTCATTTCGTAATATGGCCAGTTCTGTTCCTTCATCAATATCAGCCCGAGCATATGTATATGCGCATATTCATATGTTTGTATGTGAGGATTTAAAAAGCTTCCCGCTAAAGCCGTTGATCGGTGTATTTTTTGTTCTGTGATTCACTAGTAAGGAAAAGGTAAAAAGTGGGTGTGTTGGGTAAACCGCGAATTCCTCACTGCGCATTTCGCTAAAGCGCGCGCCTCACCACATTCCACAAAAGTCAGTTATAAACGATCCAACTACTCCACCGGAAAAATCGTAAGCGATCCAGCCGGTACTGAGAGCGAGCCCCCTCAAAAGTCGGGAGCGAAGGTCCCTACTGAACCTCATATAAACCCAGACAACTCAACGAACACAAATAGATAATCTTTCATTCAAAGACAAAGAAGACTTTGGCCCGACAAACCCGATTTGGCAAGCGGTACCAACCCGGGCGAACCCACCCCCTCCAACCAAGACAGTCGCCTCATGACAGGATTCACATTATTTATTCTTTTTTTTTTTTTCTTTGCTGATTCCTCTCAATAAAATTTGCCATGTTGCACTAAGTTACTTACGGATGTATGCATGCAGTCCGGGAAGACTTTGGGGTGAACACCCATCCGAACAAGTAGGGTCAATAGTTCAGCATTTAGGCCGTAACATTTAGCAAAAAACAAATCTTTAACCCAACAAGTGCTCTCCGAACCAAGCTAGATAGTCTCCTATCACTAGGCTCACCAACCAACCTGGACTTTTATTCTTATTATTATTACTGGATATCAAAACCATAAGGAGCCATGAGTTCCCATATGACATAAGCGCTCTTGGGTGCGGTGGGCCATTCCATCAAAGATTTGAGAAGGGGCCCAATCTCGTATTTTATGGTCGGCGTGGCAATAGGCTTCGCTTCGTAGACTGCTTTCCCAGCCGTTGCAAAGACTTCGCGAGAACGGTCAGGGGCGGCGCGGGGATGCGATTCGCCAAGCTGCGGCAAACTAAGCCGTCCGGCCCTACCGGATTAGGAATGCGAAGGCCTTTCCTTCGAAAGGAGACCCGGGAAAGAAAGAGCTATGCTATTGACCGACCCTTTCGTAGTTACAATAAATAGGACTATCATTTTTCATGAGCGGGCCAAATAGAGAATGATATGCAGAAATAGGGGAAGGGGGTCGCGCCTTTGATTTAGTTTAAGGGCTGCTCGCCCTACTTAATTAAGTACCAAATTAGGGGCTTAGACCCCAGTAGCGCCCTTAGAATCTAAGCCCTTTGAAGGGCCACTAGTTGTAGCTGTGGGTAGGGCTTGCGTTCAACTCGCTCCGGGTTTCGATCTATATGACCTCCGGGCGGTACAAAGTACACCTCTTCCGTAGAGGCGGGTAGTAACCTAACTTTAAGAATCGGGGGAGCCAAGCCCTCAACTCTATCAATGGAAAGATCTCCGTGCGTGGCGTGAGTTGGAATCCTAGATTAGATCTCATGAGACCCCCCACTATGACTACGAAAAAAGCCCTGCCCTGGCACCTTCGCTAGACGGAGAGTAAGCTACTTCTATTAGCGCCGGACCGTCGAGTCGAATTGATCGTGTCATGTGCAACGTCCATCAATAATGGTTCATTAATGTCCATTGATTTAGACTCCTTCCCCCTTCCCTTATACGAAAAAGATCGAGAGGGGCTGAACCAACGCAACGGAAACAGAAGTCTTTCGACTCACTCTCGTATGGCTCGCCCTCGAGCCCTGGGCGGGTCTTCCCCTGTTGTTCTGTTCCCGCCACGATAAAGACGCACGGAAGAGGTATGGTATGCCCAGCGCGTGGAGGATCCGTTGAGAGTGTCCGTTGTCTCGGTAGGGAAGAGTACCATCTTTTCCCCTATTGTCTTGAAAAAAAAGGTCAGTGCTACGGTCCCCTATTCTTTGATCCAGACCGGGGACGAGCCCCGACTTCCATAGGTCCTTGGTTCGACCTCCCGTAGCGGCCCTTGCTTTTTTTTTTTTTTTTTAAGAAAGCGGGGCCAATTTCTCGTATTTGCTCAGTGTGCCCCCCTTTCGTCGAGTGCCCCGCCCGGTTCACTGGGCTGTTGGCCTACCAAGCACTTGCCCGCTGCTCCTGCCGCCCGCCAAGCGGGCGGAGCACTCGTTATCCTTACTCTTCTCTCCGCTGGGGCTCCCTCCCATTGCTCTAGCCATAAGCTATGGCAGCTCCAGCTCGCACCCACTCTGGCCCGCCCGCCCTGCGAGGCCAGAGTGAGCTCAGCGGTCAGCCCCTGACGTTAGGGGGTCTTTCGCTTTTGCCAGATCTATAGAGATATTACGAGTCTTCCGTCCCAGATTCCCTCGCCGCGGCCATCTGGTTCACCGGTACTACCAAAAATAATGCTTACGTTACTGTGACTGATATATAAGTCTTATCTCGGACCACGAAGGCCCCGGTCGTGCTTCTGGTTTCCATTCCCATCATCATATTATATTGAAGGAAACTCCTCGGGTTCTGCCATAAGAACTTGGAGTCCGTATCATGGTGAAGGTAAGGTAACGCTGTGATTCTTGCTCAAAAAACTGACCGAACGCGTTCGAGTTATTGGCTCGTCCGACCCGGCAGCATTCATGAGTCGCTCGTTCAACTGTCCCTCGGAGACACGGTCGAGAAGTGCCATGCATGGTCGCCCCCCGTCCTTTCTTTCTCTTAGTCCCACCCGGGCCCCCCTGGGGTAATAAAGAAATGGAAAAAAAAGGGGACTTCTGCTGCGGGCTATGCCACCCATGACTTATGAGGGAAGTAGCATCCGTCCCATCGCAAGCACCTACAATGTCATGATCACATTGGTTTACCCTTTTATGGTAGTTCAACGGACGGTCGCCCCTCCAACAAGAAAAGGTAGAAATATGGAAACTTCTCTGCCATTTGGATCGGAGAATTTATGGAGGAAATCGGGTTTTAAATTTCCAGAAACCGCACGATTATATAGCCAAAGGGAATAGGCCGCGCCTAAAATCATCCCAAGCGCTGCTAATGTGGCTACTAAGCTATTTCTTTGGAAAGCTCCTACTGAGATTGGAAATTCCCCGATAAAGCTGCTAGTACCAGGTGAACTCATATTGGCCAAAGTGGAAGAGAAGGAAATGGTAGGGAGATTCGGCATGGTGCTCACTGAACCTCCATAATATCTAGCAAGTCGAGTCTTATGTCGGTCATATAGAACACCAACACATAGAAAAAGGGCTGGAGGAACCAGTCCATGACTTGACATCGGTGGAATGCTACCTCCAATTCCCTGTATGTTCGATAGAGCCAAATATTCCCCCCCCACTGATCGGAGTACGCCGATTACCCCCCGAACCGTACAAGATAGTTACCACCTATCATACGGCTTTCTAACTCCACTTCTTTTTCTGGTCGTTCCGCTCTGTCGGATCGATGGTAGTATCAGAGATCTGTAACCCCCGAAATTTTTGACAACACGGTTCCTGCTTCCGTTTTGAGTTGCGCATCTTTCTCCCCGGGTCATACAATAGTATCACATCGTAGACCCCCACCCCAACTCTATCTTCCTTATCAGTGAACCGGAACATAGTGCATAGGTACTCTTCGATGCTACGAGGACGAGACGACGTGACATACTACGATCACGTACAGAAGTTCTGCCCTTCGGCTCGGCAATATGGAACCTCTCAACTGCTCCCTTTATGGGGTCCTATCGGGATAGGTAGGCCCAAGCTTGACCCTCCCCCCGCCTCAGACATAAACCCCACGGCTGACAAATAGAGGAGTTTAGGCCGTAAAAAGGAACCGGCCCCCTTCCCCCCCACTGGGATTTTGCTTTCCTTATCTACGCGCGCACTGCGTCAGCACTGGCGAAAAAGAGGTCGGCTTTACAGAATAAGAAGGGGCGGGCCGGGTGCTTGTGGGCCCCCTGTGCAGCAAGTGCTTGTTGGACCCCTACCCCCGTTTCCCGAGAGGGGGCCGGGCTGTGTTTCCCCAGCGGCCACCCAGTGGTGGCAGAAAACGAACTGGGGTGGGCCCGCGCGGTTCGTGTTTTATTGTAAAGGGAGAGCTTCTCATTCTCTTATAGAAGCCCGCGTCCACGCGGGTCAAGCCCAGCGAAGCTGCAGGGAGCACTGAGCAATGGGGGGATGAGGGCGACTCCGCCCATGGGTTGGACCACACCACAGGCAGAAGTCCTTCCACGACAAGAGAAGAGTCGTTGTCGGACCGGAACAAGAAAGGGGAGCTAGTCGTTGGAGGGAAGACAAGGCTCGTTCCGTGCGACTCCACAGAAGAGTACGCGCGCTACAAAATGCAGCCAGCTTAAAAACGCTAGCTAGCTAGCCTTATTTAAAATTTAAACTAGGGTTGCCGTAGCGCGCCGGAGAGCAAGCGTAGGCAACACGTCTCCCCTGCTTCCTTCTTTCTGTTCGACGCCCCGCTCGCAGCCCCCCCACCCTTGCTTAGCGTTCCACTTGTGTGTGATTCCTGGGGGATTTTGAGAAATGCGCCCGACCGTGAAGAAAGGATTTCTTCTTTTCTTTCATGTGAACGGCCCTATCTTGTAAAGAATTGTTTTTCGTGCTATACACCACGTTGAGAAAGACCAACCAACAACACAAATAAAGACCGTACCATTTTGGTACCTCGAAAGGGGGTGCTCCTTATGATGCTACGGGCGGCTGTCTGAAGTGCAATGACGGGCTCGGATAAGATAGGATTGTGTGTGCCGGGCCCTTCGGGTGTCCATATTTTGGCCGAGTTCCCCGTAGCGTAGGCTCCTATGTTACGCGGCCGTAATATTTTGTTATCTTCCACCGCTGCCAGAAATCCAAGGTTCCACACGAGCTCCGGTTCTGCGGCGTGGTGGCAGGACCGCTAGGGGATTGGCTCCGGGTGTAGGTAGGGTCAAATCTGCGGGGGTCATGCAAATACATAGGCCCCTTCCCTTCTGCCGAGTAGTTTAGAAGGCGCTTTCCGTTCTACGGCCCCTCGGAGCGAAGGGTTAGGCAGGTAGTACGGGCCCTCTGACTTCCAGCTATGTGCTGTGCGACTCCCGCGAAGCGAATGAAGGGAAGCTCTTCGAGCTTTCTCCGCCAGCGGCTTATTACGTGGTCGGCATTCCTACGTGCTCCGACTTCTTGGCCCCCCACTGGAGAGGAGATGAGGGGTCACCTTTGGAAACTGTCGTGACGCGTAGGTTTATGGATGGATTCCGTGGTAGTCTCTGCCTCCCTCCAACTCAATCAATATCAACAAGATGTCGTGACCATGACGGTTAGGCCGACTACTCTCTACTATAGGCTAGGCTACTTCTAGCTTCTATAGTGAGTGGCCCTTCCGCTTTCTTTGGTGTAGTTGTAGTTTGTATTGTACTGAATTGAACACATATCAAACAAAGCAAAGGCGATCAATCAGTAGTTGCCCTTCTCCGGCCTGGGAAAAGCAGCGAACTCTAGAAGCTAGGGGCTTTTCTTTTTTTAACCTTTAGTTTAGACACGAACACTCTTCCGTTATCAGGTGAAACCCGCCTTAGAGATTGAACGTCGACTTATCTCAATCTAAGACAGCGCTGATAGCTTGTAGTGAACAGCCAGCCCCCTTATGAAACCGAAAGCAGCCTTTGGTACTTAAGGCGAACAGCCCCCTTGCAATTATGATAGAGAGCCGTCTGCTTGTTGCCAAACCAACCCTGTTGGCCTTTCTCGCCCTTTGGAAGAGTAGGGGGGTGAGCAGCCCTTAAACTAATAGGTCCGGAAAAAGGCCTTTTTTTTCATGGTCGCGACTCTTGTATTCTAGTAGGTCGGGGGAAGAAACCGCTTCTACGACAGCTCCGCTTCCTCGTCTTGCTTCTGGCAAAGCTTCTACTTTGCTTGCGCGAATTATAGTCCTTTTCGCAAGGTCCAAAAGCTTTCGTCAAAGCGAAAGATCTGATCCAACAGAAATCCCGCATATTGAGCGCAGCTGATATGTGGCTACTAGGCGCGATCATATCATGCCATAAATGATATATAGCCCGTCATATAAAGATAGAATAACTATGGATAGACAGACATTCCATTGATTCACGAAATGGCTCGTCGATTCGATCCAAATGAATCATTCTTCTGGTCTCTCTCCGCCCCGAAACTGACCCACGGCACAGCGTCCATTCGCTTCGCGCGCGGGAAGGCTTAGAAGTTCAATTCAAGAGACCGCAGCGGAGTGGAGCAGCCGCGACACGAAGTTCCTTACCTTAGCTGGATCTCGCTGGTGCCACCTAAACGGTAGGTAGGCGGCGGATGTGTGACGTTTGGAGTTGTCGTTCGTGCACCTGTCCCCAATAGAAGAATGAGTGATCCGTTCCCCTGCGGATCATGGCCTTACCACTCGGTCCCCGATGGCCAGCGGGGGATTCGGCAGCTCACGTTCGTTTGCGCTGCGCGTTTCCGCTGGACTGGACACGTGTTAGCTGTAGGAAGTATGGTTACGAAAGTGACTTCGGTTCGCCAGTTCAGGCTCAACTCCTCGCTTTACGTTAGCGGACCTACAGGTCGGGCCGGGGCTCCGCGCTCTTTCTTTCTGTGTGGGACGATGCCGGGGAATGCGTCGAGTCGGCGAACAACAACAACAACACAACTACATTTTCTTTTTCCCTCCATGAGATGAGCCCCGTGCATTGGACCGATGGATAAGAGAACTGAGCTGGCCCAAAAAGCGCTTGGGCGCTCTACATACGATGTAGACTCCATCAGATACATATCGATTTCTTTCTGATGGATCCAGAATAGATAGATATCTTGTCTCATCAATAGATAGAAAGAGGGGATTTCCTTTTATATTATATTGGTTGGTTGATTCCCTCTTCTCTATCCATTCCGACTTTTTCGATCTATCAGAACAGATCAGGCCATCTATCAATCGATTTTAAAATAACGTTCATCTCGCTTTTCGTTCATTTACGCCACAATAAGAAAGAAGCAAGCGAAAGAGCTAGAAGCGCTCGCTTCGCCGCGCCCAACAATTCTGATTCACGGGAAGCCAACAGAACAGAAAGATGAGATTCGGACTTCGTAGAGCCGGTGCTGCTGCTGTCTGCGCGTAGGGCCGTCCCCCACTCCCGTCCCGGGGCGCTAAGGGCTTTTTTTTTTTTGAACAGACGGCAGTGTTTTGCTGACGCCTCGAATCGACGCTTTTCTTGCGACATGCTATTTTTCCCCCCATTGCTAGTAGGTTGATGGGTCGCACGCCCGGCACACATGTTTTGGCCTTGCTTGTGTGTCCATAACTCAAAATAATAGGTGACCTAACGGCCGCCGCCCGACTAGACATACCAATAGTTACCAGATTCATATGGGCTACTGGAGAGTAGGCAATGATCTTCTTAAGATCGATCTGTCTTGAAGTGGTCGAGGAAGTATATATTATTGCAATCGCGCTTGGAGTATAAATGAAAGGAGTGGAACAAAGTGTCGCTTCGGGAAACATGGGTATTGAAAATCTTAAAAACCCGTGGGTTCCCAATTTTGAAGGAATTCCTGCCAAGATGACGGATCCAGCCGTGGGTGCCTCTACATGGGCTTCGGGTAACCAAATATGAACTGGTACCATAGGCACTTTGACGGCGAAAGAGGCGAAAGAAGCAATCCATAGAAAGATTTGGCGCCGCTCACTAAATTCTGTGGTTAATAAGATTTGTAAATCGGTGGTTCCTGTTTGGAGAAGAATCAACGGAATAGCTAATAGCATCAAAACTGATCCAAGTGAAGTATATAGGAAAAACTGATATGCTGCCTTGATCTTTCTTTGTCTCGAACCCCATACCCCTATAATAATGGTAGAGTAAGGGGTGGCCCCAAAGCTGAATTGACCGGTGGTGGTTGGTCGAAGCTCCAGTGGGTAGCCACTCCCTTCTCAGGGAACCGTACGTGAGACTTCCGCATCATACGGCTCCGTCCCGAGCTTCCGTCGTCGGCCCTTGTCATTAGACCACTATGCTATGCTTGTATTTTCCGCCTTGACTCTCGAATCTTTTGCTTCTCGGGTGGTGGCGAACAATGCAGCTTGCGTAGCGTAGCGGGAGATGCCCGCGCGTAGGGCCCGGCCTGCTTCGCGCCCGAAAGAACCGGTCACTAGCTAGCCGGACTAGTGGTAGGGGCCCGACCGTAAAAAACCCTGCCTTTCGAACCCGCCCGTCTTCCAAATCAAGAAAAATGGGTTCGTTGGGAAGAAAGATGGAGTGCGGCCTGTAGAGCACATGTAACGCACAGTCGGGTTGCTCACGCAGCAGATCTCTCTCTCTCTATCTATAGAGAGAGAGATCTGTGAAAGTCATTGCCTAATGTTATGGTCGCCCCCCGACTGACGGCCTTTACGCAACTACGACTACTGTGATGTGAGCGGTTCCAATTCCAATTGGTTGGTTTGATCTTTCCGGCCGGAACTTGTACGGAGATGCATGCATAAAGGGACCCGCCCCTTTTTTTATCTAAATCTTTCGGACAGGACCCTACCCTATTCTCGAACCCTCTGCCGAGCTCTACCCTGCCCGCATTTCTATTTTGTTGAAGGGGGCCAAACAAATGTCTACACCTGCTGCCAACAGTATTTCTTCGGAATTCTACTGAACGGGTCGATCCTCCCCTCCCTTTGTTTTAGCAACTTATCCTACGGTCTCCTCTCCAAGAACTCCCCGGCGACGACAGAGGAACCAACCTGCCTGCTGTGGCGGGGCGGCTTTTTTGTTTAACAATAAGACCTGGACGATTATCCCTACCCTCGGTAGTTTACGAGTTTACGTCCATCCCTGGTCGGGTACAGTTTCCTTTCTTTTTCTCCCTTGTAGCCGTTATCCGAATTCGCGCAAGTGTGTCCACACCCCCTAACTTAACTTGACGAGGAATCCATTCTCGCGAACAAACACACCCCCTACACACACCTAGGAGCACCCTTTCCTGCATATCCATACAAGACCCGAGTAGGCGGGTCGAGGTCCTACGAGGTACCCACTACTCGGAGTACCCTCCCACCAAAAAGAGATGTGTGGTTCGGTGGTTCGACCAGAAATGCTATGCTTACGCACAAGACTACCCCTCTTCCCGAAAGCTTCGCGGAGACGACTTGACTCTTTATTTACGACGACGGAGGACCGCCCGTGGGGGGTTTACTGCACAAGGCCCCTGCAGAGGAAAAGCTTTATCCCAGCGAATAGAAGATGCTCAGCTCCGCACAACATAGGGATTGGCACGCTTTCGGGAAGAACATAGAATAGTAGAGGATCCAGCATGCAGGACACGGCGATCATTAGAAATTCACGAATTATAGATGCTGTAATATACTCTTTCCCATAACTTCTCATACCAGACCAACCCACTGAAATGCAAATAGGGATCAGAAATGTGGTCAATATCACGAAGAATAATGAAAGACCGTCTATACCCATATACAAATGGATGTTTTCATAAGGAAGCCATCGAAGGCTTTCCACAAATTGAGATTTGGCCGTAGAAGGATCGAATTGTATCCGAGGAACAGGGGGATACAAAAAAGTAATAAGAGAAGCGCACAGACCAATCAATCGTATCGGTCGTATTCTTGAATTTGGAATGAAAAGAAGAGTAATGCTTCCTAGCACGGGACACGGAATAGGACCACTTAGATCGGAATAGCATTCACAGAAATGTTCTAACATAGAGTAGAATCGAACATTGAAAAGATTAGTTGACAAGAGTCAAAAGATGCGGCGCCGAATTACTATACAAACAATAGGGGTCTATCTGTGCAAGTAAGCTGAACACCGTGATTGATGAGTGGGTTACGTGCACCTCTCGCCCAGTGGGAAGTCATGAGGCTAGTCCCCCCTGAATGAAGAAGTAGTGGGACCCCCTTCCCGCCCACGTATGCGCCTTTATTTAGATTCTCAATATTAGACTTTATCCGGATAATCTTTCTAAAGCAAAACGCAATTCGTCGATTTCAATCCAAGGTGCACCTTGTCTTTTTTCAGGTAGCTTTATTACGCCTATTCAGCTAGGTGGGTGGGGTAGGAAGGACAGCGAGCGCGTATGAATGAAGATAAGCATCTACTCCATCAATCACTTCTTATCTTAATTAAGGCCCTTAATCAGTCACATCCTTCCGCATTGAATGAACCCGTCAATGCGTTATCGGAAACACCCGAAGAAGACTACGGGCTGGTCTTGTCAAATAAATCACTTTTGAAAGAGATAGCTTCTTACTACTGGCTATCCTTACCTAATAGCAAAGATAGGAAACAACCTTCTGCCCATAGGTAACAGGTCTCTGTTCCGGTCGAGGAAAGCATCTTCGCTCCCCAGTCGCCTCGGGTATCTATCAATAAATAAGAAGAATCCGCTTTTCATGTAACTTTGCTTGTGAATCTGCCTCTCTATAGAGCAAGCATCTGTTACGTACGAAGAGAAGCATTGGCTCACCCTTCTCCTGGCATTATTGCCAAAACCACTTTTTCGTTTTCTTGTTTTGACGGCTCTGGCGACCTTTTTCAGAAAAAAAAAAAAAAAAAAATGATGCTGCTAGAAAAAGAGCGGAAAGTGTAGCGCTCGTTTGAGCACTTATACTACGACTTTTGTTAGAATGGCCGGTCACTCTTTATTTTCATCTTGCGATGCCCCGTGTTCTTCTTTCTCGCTATATAGTTCTTAGAAAATGAGTAAAATAGTCGATCCAGCTGCGTCTTTTTTTACCTTTTTTCTTTGTGTTTTCTTCAAACAAGAAAGAGATGTCACTTTTTAGATGAGAACTTAACTTGAGGAATTCTTTTCATTCTCTTGCATTTTCGCAAGTGCAATAGGTATGTCTTCTCCTACTAGCAAGGGCTAATCGTAGGGTCAACGGTGCCTGTCTATTCCATCCCTTCGTGGAGTTAGGGTGTGTGATGTGTCCTTTCCGATGGAATGCCCTCGGCCGCATTTCGGAATCAAAGAGTCATGGTGCTTTAGTTGTAGGTTAGCAGGGAGAAGTTGGACTGCGTCAGATGGTAAGATTAGCATCGCGATCGAAGGGCAAGACTGACATCCATGCATTTTCTTACAAAGCTTTTCTCAGTCAAGACTACCTCACTTTCTCGAACTGCGAAGGAAGATCGATGGTTGGATCCCACCTGAAAGACGGTCTCCCATCCGATGTGGAGTACACACTATTCAATTAGCCTTGTCTTCTTGGTCAAGTTTACTCTCGGGGACAGGCAAGACATATCTCCTTCACGGCGATTCTTTATTTGCCTAACGGAAAGGAAAAATGGGAGACGAGGACTTTCGAGCTAGAGATCTGGCTGTATCAATTGATAAGGAATAGACATCGCTGCGCCCCCTTAACAACTCTTCCAGAGCCCGCGTGAGTCACTGCGGGAAGCAGCTCGTCATTTGAAGGAAGAAAGAAAAAAAAAAAAAAACAAAGTGTGCTTTGACCCAGTTCCAAGTCAAATAGGTAAGGAGGTAGTGGCAGACGAATCTCAATCGCAAATTGCCTCGGTAGTATGGGAAATTTCTGAGTTTAATCTTTTTGTAACCTTCCTACTCTGGCTTCCATTCTTTTCTTATCCTCGCCAATCTTTGCTTTTGCAACACCTTGCCTGACTCCCCCTTGCCGTATTTAAGATATAACGTTGGCACCGCACCGGCGGTTCCAGCGCGTGGCGGATAATGAGCCAGCAAACCCCTTATAGCATAGCCGCCTGATATTTTTTGTTTTTTTTCTTTCGAGGTGCGTGAAGTGAGTGGTGCGCCAAAGCAACCCTAGCTTATACTACGCTCACCTTTTTTAGCTGGTTCTGGGAAGGGAATCCCACGACGTTTGTAGTATCCATGGGTCAATCATATTCCCTGGGTTACCTATCCATGTGTGGAAGACCCGGGGGGCAATGTTCGGAGCAAATAGATGCCACTGGTCCGAGCTATTTTTTCTCCCTAGCTCGCCCCTATATATTAGCTAGGATAAGGGGCCGTCCCCCCGGACCCTATTCACATAATGAACATTAGTAGGGCAATGGGACACGAGCCCAGGGTAAACCTCTAGGAACCCATAATGTAGGCTTATCCTATTCGAATTCTATCTATAAGTACAGCAGGGATTTACCAGTCATTACAAAAGGCCTTAGATGCGACTCCCGTCTTAGAATACTCATTGTATAGAAGAAATTGATCGAACCGAACGAGAGCTTCCTGGGGCATAAGGAAGCCTGTCTTATTTAGTTTGTAGCGTAGGAAGGAATGAGAGTGATCAATACATGAGGGGCATAGAAGCGAGATTACTTTCCTCTCACTCCAGTATGCTATAACTTTTAAGACCAATCAGGATCAGGTGTACAGATCTGCGCTTTCCATTATATACATTGACCTTGAACTACTGATGAAATGCTTCCTTCCTGAGAAGCAGACTCTGGCCTAGGACAGGTTATCCCCCCCCTCACAGGTTGTTCTTCTTGGTCGTCGAGACCATAATGTGAGAACAAAAAATGCCAACAATGTCAGGCGAATCTCATTCACCACGCCCTATCTTCAGAACTCCAAATTTGGACTCTCAGCCATAAAGAAACTGCTTTCCTTGATCAACGATCAGTCCCAGCCCAGTAGCCGAGAAATTCATTCTATTAGCCAGAGTAGGAGTAGCCGGAGCTCTAGGCAGGAGAAGTCAGGCGTGAATCCCGATCTGAGTCCATCCGGTCGATCAAAGCAGTAAAAATTAAGCAAGAATCCCTTGAAGCCGTCATCAGTCAAGTGAGGCAATCAATCTCCTTTTTCGTGGTTGACCGGCAAAGCAAAGACCAGCCGTCTTGTCGGGTTTGGAAGGCCAGTCCCGAAGAAAAGAGAAAGTAGTTGAATCAGAAAGGGAAGGCTTTGTTGAGGACGTGTGCCCTTACTCAAAGTCGTTTCACTTTCCCCAAAAGAGAAGAGTGATTGAGCGCGGATCTCTCATTCGTCACGTGGCGTGGAAAAAGACATTCTTTTTTTCTGTGTAGGATCGTCGTAGGAAGCAGCCAGATGGAAAGGTGTTCTAACCCGTATGGAGCCAACCGTCGCAGTTTTGGCATGGCATGCTACCTCTTCCAGTAGCGACCGCGGTAGTCTCCTTAACCAATCTGGACTTGCCGCCATCAATCATAGCCGTCTCGTGGGTTCTATGTCTTGGGTCTCTGAGCATTTGATTAAGTCAGGGTTTCTGACGTTGTGCTGTCAAGAGACTAGTTGCTGTTCGACTACCTCTTTCAAACGGTGCTCCTGTCTGAATGGTTACAGGGAAAGAGCGGGGCGGTCAGCCCCGGAACTTGGCACGAAGCTTTGAATCATCTGTTTTGATACATGTGCGCTGATCACTTTTTCAGATGATGTGTATTTGAAATGCTAACCCGTGGCCACGGGCCTGGCGTTGGAGATTTCGATTGATAATAAGAGTACGAGAAGGGAAGAGGCTATGAAATAGAAAGAAGGTGAGTTCGAACTCTAACTCAAGAGCTCCGACGGAGATTCCTCTTGCTCTACCTATTGAGGCTGCACAGATGACTCGCGTCAAACTATAGAGAGCGACCGAAGCTCGTCAAGCCCCGATGGAATGACCTAGTTTAGTTGGTGGCCCCTTTTTTAGTATAGTCGTCATCAGGGAAGAATCTGACCGGTCTGACTGCTTTCAATCCTCTCCACTTAGCTTGAATGCATACACCTTACCCGCTGCCTTCTCTGACTACTCTGACCGCTTCCTTCGTAGAGGACGACGGACACACTAACTAACTTCCCTCACTCTCGCTTGGTCTTGCACGCTTCTTATCTTACCGGTCAAAGTCTACAGCTGCTCAACAGTCGAAAGCTTCTTTGCTGACCTTGTTGACATGCTTATCTTCTCGCTCTTTTTTTTTTCTCGAACTGGAGCAGGGAATCATCAAGCCGGACCCTTCGTCGATTGGCTTAAATAAAAGTAATTCGAAGTCCAGCTTAACCAGAAAGGCGCGAAAAAAAGGCTTTCGTTTACTGAACCGAGTTGCCCACATACTCTCTGAACCCTGATTGACTCCCCTTTCTTAGATGCCTGGATCCCTGTCCATTGGTAGTCCACCGCCAAACCGCTCTCTCATATGCGCGGGCATCTCATATATCTAATATATGCCGAAGAAACGAAAAGTGTGACGTACAGGCCCCGGCCATTCAATGCGTTTTTGGATTCGGCTCAAACTCAGAATTTTTTTTTATACGAATTCGGACCACAGCATAGCAACCACTCACTCTTTTCCCACTCAACTCAACTCCTCCTTCTCGCTATAGCCAACCCTCTATCTCAAGCTCTTTCTACGAGCCCTCCACCAAACAATGGCACAACATCACTACCAGCCTTCACTAAAGCGGTTGAGGAGTCTTGGCTTCAAAAGCTCAGAGTAGGGAAGAGGGCTTTCGAGCAGCATCCAATCGTCAATAGCTAGCTATTGGAATGGGCACAAGCATAGGTACCGTAGCAGGCGCCCTTTTTTTGTTCAGAAAGAAGGGCATTGGGAACAAACATTGGAAATGGAGTGGGAAGGACCACCCGTTGAGAGAGGGACAGCCCATCTCAAGCGCCAATGGTGATTAGGACAAAGCCGGATGTTTCTTCGGGCCCAAACCTTTATAGTTTTTTCAGATGTGGATCGACCACCTTAATTAATTTGATGAAAGTAGTGAATGATGCTTGGAATACATACGCAGGTAAGGGGAAAGCCTATCTATATTCAATGTGCAAAACTCAGAGCTACTAAGAAAGTTAAAGCCTAGGATGGTACTCCAATGAGTTTGGGCCGGTGTTTGCAGCAACGCAAGGAACAGCTGAATAGAATTCCGTACAGGATTCTATGGGGTCCTTTTAATTAATAAGAAGTTTATGAGGAAGAGAAGATTGCCAGATAGGAGTATGTTCAGGTTCTCAAAGCCAATTTTCAAGTTTCAAGGAAGAAAAAAAAAAAAAAATGGGGCCGGGACTCTATATAGATGGGATCTCTAGCCATCATGTCGTCAGAAGGCATCCGAGATTGAAGACCATTTTAGATCAATCAGATCCGGTTTTGCCATGCCGTGCTCGAGTCAATAAGGCTGACGCTCGTTTAAGACTCCACTCATTAAGCACTCGTCCTTCCTCGAAGGAGCCAGTCGTAACGCTCCTACCCGGAATCTAGAAACCTTTGCTCGTTACCTTCTCCATTCACGTGCAAAGCTCAATTGACTTTGAAAGCCATTATTTATGATCTTTCTTTTAGCTGTAATCAGAATTGACTGATAAATTCTAGCCCATTCACTACGGGTACATTAACTTCACTAAAAGGTGCCCGAATATCAGTTTCAGTGGAGTAAGGCGAGTGCTTCCCTGTCCTAAAGCACTGAATCCCTGCACAGCAAAAAAAAAAAGTTTGTGTTCTCCATGGCAGGGATCGCTTTTCGTACTGTTTGTGGTACTTCTTGCGGTGCGGACTGCTCTTCTTGCTGTTGGCGTGGTGGCTGACGTGTGGGAAAACCTCTCCGCCTGTGACAATCCTCCCCCAGCAAGAAAACTCCAATCCCAGTTAGCACTCCTAGAAGGTTATCCATCTCCTTTGACCACTAGCCTTGTCTATAGCTTATCGGGTGCACCACAAGGGGGCGCTTCTTCTTTCGTCTTTCCGGGTCGTACCTGTCAACTAAAGGACACTGACGAATCGGCGGAGTTATACCACCAAGGAAGGAAGACAGAACCTACCAAGAAGAATATGAGACATCGATCGGCCAAGCCGCAAAAAAACCTATAAACACCCAAACCATCATTCCTTCTTTTCCAAGTTATGATGAAAGACCTGTAGCTTCCAATGTGCAATGGAGTTGCAATACAATTGTCCGACTTTCCATCAAAGGATGAGTCGAAAGTTCAAGTAGCATATCTTGTTAGAAGACCCTTTTATAGCTTAGCCACCTCGACCGAAAACCAAGAACGGGAAGAGCTACTTCAATCAACCGCACATTACATTGCTGGACCGGGATTTCAGGTCTTCTAAGAAGACGAAAAAAGAATGTAAAAAAGAAGCTCGCTAAGCTTCGCTTCCCTCGCCTTCTCGAAATGGCGATCTTGTAGTGGGTGTAGGTTCGAGTCCTGCAAACCCCGTTTGTTTTGTTCGACATACAACCTTGGAACAAGGCTTCGAAAGCGTACTTGATTCAGGAGAGCCCTTCTTTTTTCTTTTTTGTCTACATGACCACCTCAGTGGTTGTCATGACTGTGGGCAGTCCCTGGTCTGATTGACCCATGAAAAGCGGTCTTTTGGTCCGACAGCTCCCACATTGACCGCCGACGGGACTACTCGATTGACCGGCCCGGAAAAGAAAGCCCTTCTGGATGGGGGTGACGGTGTGCAGACAGTCTCTCTTGTCTTGGAATCTGATCACGCTAAAGGTAGGCTTTGAACACTCCGATCGAAAGGCCGATCATTGGCTTTCCCTATGGAGCGATAGACGGAACCAAGGCGAATCTAATCTCTCTGTTAGGCATGAAGTCTACGTCATGTTGACTTTTGCTGGAAAGCATCCACTCGGCCTTCTTCCCCAGTCTAGACGGCTACCACTGATGGCAGACTAATCCCTCAATATGAAAACAATCAAGAAGTGAGGACAGAGTCTTTGATCTCTGTTTTCGAACCCTAAGACTCCTAAAACGGAGTCTCCGCCCCCCTTCTTTTGTCGGCTAGGAAGTTGGCTTTGCCTCGGCTTGTACAACTAGTTATGTAGATGACTCCACTGCACCAAGAGATAGGTCAGGCTTTCCCCGGTGAGAGTCAGTGCATGAAAAGGGGTCAGTCCTTACCCTTCTGTGCTAACAGCGAGAAATCCATCAAAGAGCTCCGTGTGCGCTAAGAAAGATAGAAAGAGCAGTGCAAGGAATTGTCCCACACAACAAGGGCTAAGCCTTGCGCCGTCAAGGATCTTTCCATTCGTCAGTCAACTCGGGTTAGCAATTCAAGGTCAAAGTCCGGATCTAGGATGAAGATCTCCTTCCTCGCGGCCCCCGCCTATCATTCTTCTTAGCAGGTGGAATAGTTGAACGAAGAAGACTGGCCTTACACGTCTACTTCACCAGGAAAGAAAGGGCTTAGAGAATAGTAGCTGAGATTTCTAACCCAGACCAAAAGAGAGAACAGACAGACTATAAGGAGGTTATGTGCAAAAAGATCGAAGTATTTACTAAATAAGCAGGATCTGGATGAAACTGTCGGATCCTACCTCTCTGAGTCCATTTCTTACAGGCTAGTGGAACCGTTAAGCTCACATCGAACTGAAATGAGATCCCTCTGAGTAGTCGTAGCATCTCAAGTGCTAGCGGAATTCATCTAGGCGAAATCCAGAGTGTAGACGCGCTAGTACCACAAAAAAAGCAAAACCATGTTGCCACCAGGAAATCGAGTACTCTCCCCCTTCTCGCTAGGGTGGTTAGATCTCTCATGTGGCAGGTCAGTTGAATGCTCCGTATCCCTTTCATCAAGACTGGGGCACAGGATTCATTGATGAGCCTCTTCGTTTGAGGAAAATGAAAAACTTCATATCATCCTCCTTTCGAAGTTAGGAATGCTGGTGAGTGAATCCAGCCAACAGTCAATAGGATACGAATTTCATGAATGCCGTAAGTGACCGCCAACTCAAGGAGCAGTGAAAACAGCGTCAAAACAGGAGGATCAAAAGGTAAAAGCTCTTGAGATCGGTGGTTCGTAAACAAGATCGTCACTCAGATACTGTCTCTTCCAGTCATCCTCGGGGCGATTGAAGCGGGAGTTGACCGTTGCCTCCGAGGGGATAGTCCTCCACTCGCCAACCGCGATGTCTTGGTTGAGAGGCCCCACCTACCCATCTTCCCACAGTCTAACTGAGGTAGTACCATACCCAATTCGCCACTTCTTGTGTTGATGTACAAAGAAATTTCTTTAGGCAATCGACTTCCTACAGAGGAAGCACTTGTGCACATCAACTTAGGCCCCCCGTTCTACACCAGATTATACACTCCCCTGCCTGGCCTATACTGTACCTTCACCTGAGCGAAGGCAAGGGAAGGAAGAGAGAAAGAATTAAAAAACATAATTTAGGCACACCAGAAAGGGACGAAAGAGATACAGGAATGGTTGGCTTAACATAACAAACAAGGAAGGATAAGGATCTACTGCGCCTACTTCTTTGCTTAACCTTACAGATGCTACCATTCCTTCCTTCAAACAAGAAAGCACCTTAATGCAGATCCGACTGATGTAATAGTTCCAGTTCTTGCACTCCAGAAGCGAGCAACGGACAGTTGGACAGATGCGACAGGAGAGACAACAAAGAGGACTAGTACTGTATGGCCCCTTTCCGACAGATAGAGATAAGACGGATTTACAGGATACTGGAGTTTCCTGATGACCTATTCCAGATTCGCTACAAAGGCCTATTTCTTACCGGATTCCAACCGGGCGTATTCACCAGATCCTTTGATTCTAGTATCAATAAAGGCATTGATTTGCTTTGTCCAATTCCTCCCTAACCTAACTCCCTACTCTCTTCCCACTGTTGATTCAATAGCTGTGGATTCGATTCTGCCTTCAAACCAACCTTCCAGCAGCAACTGCGGAAAGAAGAAGTGACTGACTGGGCAGACTGACTTAAGGGAAGGTATGTAGTGGCTCAACTGACAGAGGAATGGGGGAAGATCACTGAACTGACTTCCTTCCGGTACTATTTGATTTGAACTAGAGCTTGGTTCGCACTCACTGGAATGAATGGAATTGAGACTCAGCCTGATCTCTTAACTAGCCAATAGGTCTACAGCTGAGCTGCCTTGACTTTTCATTCGTTCACATCCGATTCTTGCTGTAATATGAGATTCCATCCCTCAAACTAAAAGCTCAAAGACAGGAAAGAGGATAAGATAATTGTGGTACCGGAAAGAAAGGAATGAATGGACTGATCCCGCTAGAACTGCTACTGGCTGACTGACTTGGCCCGCAGAAAGGGAGATTTGAGATAGACCAAGTCGGGGCGCTAACAAGCGTGCTACTAAGCGCTTACTTCCTTGCCTTAGTCAATCTTTTTATTTTAAGATAAAGAACTGTCTATGCCCTACTTCGTTCACTTTCTTCCTTCTCTCACCCTTGGCTCGCAGGACCTATAGCGTGCTACTCCTTCGTTTGCCCGGACCGGACCAGAATTGCCCCTGATCCAGTTGAGCTTTTTCTTCCTCCATTGGCCGATCCATCTAATATAGTGAGCTTCTCTTTTCAAGTCCAGAAGAGCGCTTTTTGGAAGTAAAGCAGCCAACTCGCTCTCGGGCTGACTCTCGGGTTTTGGGAACGAAGACAGGATATGCTCTTCTAACTTCTCATAGAGGAAGAGGAGAGGCTCTTGAGCCCAGATCCCATGCTAGTGCTCGAAAAAAACCTCCTGAGGCGCGGCTACTGGGACAAGACCCCCGACAATCATCGAAGAAAGAGAGCCGAAATGCTGAGTGAGGTTTTTTCAACAATTCCAGCGAGGCGAGATCAAACCTTTCTAAAAGGCATAGCTCTTGCAAAGCCATTCAAGGAAGATATGTACTAATGGAAAGCTGGCTCAATCTCGGTCGGGAAATCACTCAATCGCCGAAGTCTGAAAGTCATGAATGCAGAAAAGACCTGAAAGTCTGTTAGGAGGGCAGATCATTCTTCTTCATATATGAAGCTTGGCACCTTCTCTTATAGAGGCTTAAGACACCTTGATTTGGAAAGCGATCGATGAGCTAAACAGAGGATCCCTACTTGATACGAAAGAGAACAGGAACTTCACTCATACTTAAATACTTCAATTGAAGAACTCCTTGCTGCATCGATGCTCGAGGAAGCAAGAGCGGGATGAGTGCCAACTACAACTACTAATGCTAATGGAAGCCCCTTTCTTGCTCTGCAACTCTCGAACTAGAGGAAGGAAAGCGCTATACCGACCCACGGAAGAAGCGAGGACGGGAATCTTGTACGGAAGACCGATCTATTTCATTAAAGGAAGAAGGGGATTCGCAGGCAGGAAAAGATCAATAAACAGAAGGCCAAAGAGCCCACTCATCAATTGCTTTTGAAATGCGGATGAGCACGGGCAGGTTATACACTTTCCCGAAGCGGTAAAAGAAAAAAAAAAGAATATATATATAAGAATTTTTCTTTCTTATGTATATATAGTCATAGACGGTTCGCAAGCCAAGACAAGCAGAACGCTTCTTCGCCACAGAGCGAGATCAGATCAGAAGGAGGAAGCAAGGCCACCCGGAGCCTCGGTAGCTACACTCCGCTCACTCTCCACAGCAGACTTCGATGCAGGACAAGCGCTCCCCCTACCAAGCGTTCTTTCATTCATTTCATTGCCACCTACTCCAATGCCTGACCGGATCATTTGGATGCTGACACCAAACGGGGAGTTCCGCAATGCCTCCGCTTTGAATTCGAACGAAAGACCTTTGGTTCCTTGGTCCGACGTTTGTTTGGCACTGCCCAAATTTGCCTATTGTACATGGATGGCTTGCATGGACAGGTTACTGACTCGAGATCAGCAACTCAAGAGAGGGATTCTATTATTCTCAAGATGCGTCCTCTGCTAGTCCGCTAGCGAGAATTCCGAACACTTGTTCTTTAAATGCCCATATGCAGCATATGTGTGGATATGTTTGCTTCTGAAATGTGGTCATCCGACGAAGGTCGAAACCCAATATTTTAGCAGAAAGAACTCTCCTCCTTCCGCTTGAGGCTGGTAAGAACTTATGCGTCTTCCTGTTAAGGAAGGTTTCTACCTGTGCAGTTTGGTATCTATGGCGAGAGCGCAATTGTCGCATCTTCGACAAAAAAAAAATAAACTAAGAATACAGAGCAGGTAAAACTGATCGCCAACACAGTTAAGATCAGACTTTCCGCTCTGAGGCTCAAGGACGCTAATGATGTCCCCATGAACTCTATTGCAGAGAATGGGGACTGCTCATTTCTCTTGCATGAGTCGGTGGCCAAGACTTGCTCATGGATGAAACAAAAACCGGGCTGGCATAAACTGAACTCAGATGGGGCTGTTCGCTTAGGGATTTGATGACTCAGTCTCATCTCAGAACCTTTTTGGGGAGGCTTGAACAGAATTTCTTCATTTTTCCCTTGGACATTACATTACTTGACCGATTGGGCTGTCCAACTATCACTATTGGGCTTACTTTACTGGTCTAGGAAAGCCAGTCGTCTTCTGCTTCTAGGAAAATTTTAATACAATTTCAACACTTGACAGCGCTTTTTCCTTATCGTGTGTAGGATAAAGGGATGGGAATTGAAGCATTGGATCACTGACCGATCTAACTGCGACTACTTCTGTTCAGACTCTACCCCTTGGTTACGGGAAGCGGGAACATCTCTCGTCTCAAAAGAGGTTGACCTCACTCACTGTGTCTCTCCTGACTGGACTGATAGTTCACGAACCACCCCGGTTCGGCATAACAGGCTCTTTCCCTCGAGTGAGACCTCGAGCTAATCGACCAAGGCCCAATCGAGACATTTCGAAATCGAGAAATCTCGACAGGAGCAGGTGCTATCAGAGAACAATTAGCCGATTCGGATTTTATAATTATTCTCAAATAATTCATTGGTAGAATGGAAGGAATTAGGAGACGAGGAGGTGACTGGAACTGGAAATGAATGGGAAGATAGAAAAATGAGAAGAAGAAAGGATTTTTGGGTGAATTAGCTAAACATTTTATTCGAACAAATGTAGAACCAAAACGGATGGTTTTGTGCCTATTACCTACCAGTTCTTCCTCCCGAGTTGAGACCAATCATTCAGATAGATGGAGGTAAACTAATGAGTTCGGATATTAATGAACTCTATATAAGATAAGAGTTTTCTATCGGAACAATACTATTACCGATCGATTAGCAACAAGTAGATCTACGCCAGGTGAATGAGTAATGTGTCAGGAGAAATTGGTACAAGAAGCCGTGGATACACTTCTTGATAATGGGATCCGTGGGCAACCCATGAAAGATGGTCATAATAAAGTTTACAAGGAATTTTTAGATGTCATTTTTGGCTCAGAGGGAGGATTTCGTGAGACTCTCCTTGGCAAAGGGGTCGATTATTCGGGGCGTTCTGTCATTGTCGTGGG